>VXBN01011212.1:114649-140018 GCA_013397395.1 Sinosuthora webbiana
GGGTGGGCTCTGTGGGGCTGGGTGCCCGGGGTGGGCTCTGTAGGGTGGGCTCTGTGGGGCTGGGTGCCCGGGGTGGGCTGTGTGGGGCTGGGTGCCCGGGGTGGGCTCAGCCCAGCAGCACCAGGAGATGCTCACAGCCCCACTGGTGTGGGCAGGATAAATGCTCCTTTGTTTCGCTGGCAGGAAAATGTCCCCAGGAAGGAATGGCCTGGTCTGCTCAGTGCTACCTCTGCTTTTCAGCTGATTGAATTTCATTGACCAGGTTAATATTGAGCCCTTGTGCAATTACTGGCAGAGAATGAAATATCATTTTTTTTTTGCCTTGCTTTGAGCAGTGGAAGGAAGGTTTATATTTCAAATGTTCTTTTAATCGTGCAAGTGGCTCTTGAAAAAGTCCCTTTAATTTAGGGCAGGCTGGAAGAGTGCAGTTCATGAGGTTTTTCTCCAAGTAAAACTTTTTAATTTTTTTTTAATGCCGAACTATAGCTAGAGAAGGCATTAATCTTCATTACAGAATAAGCCTGATGTAAAGCTGTGTGGCCTCTGTGACCAAAGCAGCCTTTACTGTGCAGCTCAGGGAGCGGCACTGGGAGGGCTGGTGGAGCTATGGAGCTTTGCATTTGGGTTCTTTTTCATTCTCGGCTTTATGGCTGTTCAAAATCTTCCTGTACAGGTGCAGGTTTGTTTTAAAAATGGAAATAATCCTTGCCTTCAAGTCTCAGCTCGCTGAGAGAGTCTGTTGGCAGGCTAAGGGCAGGCTGGGTCTGCACAGGGCAGGGATTTGTGGAAAGGACAGGTGGCACCAGGCAGGGAAGGTGTTACTGAGGCTCCTGTTTCTGGTACTCCCCAAGAGGGTCTCAGGCAGGGTCTGAAACCTCCTACTTTGGCACGACATTCAAATGTTGGATTTAAGTGCAATTTTGACCATCCAAGATCAATTCAAATGTTTTCTCTGCCGAATCGGTGGCGTTAAAAATAACAACAAACAGGGAAATTGAACAGTATGGGATGCCTGTTTGGACACTTCTGACAGTGTTTAATGACAGGTTGTCAATGGATTAGCTGAACGTGGTTTGGATGCAGGACCATTCCCCAGGGAAACTGGGCCCAGCCAGGGATGGGAGGGAGTGGGATGTTTGTAGGGGCGCTGGGGTGTTTGTAGGGGATGTTGGCAGGGAGTGGGATGTTTGTAGGTGCCCGGGATGTTTGTAGGGGATGTTGGCAGGGAGTGGGATGTTTGTAGGTGCCTGGGATGTTTGTAGGGGATGTTGGCAGGGAGTGGGATGTTTGCAGGGGCCCAGGATGTTTGCAGGGGGCCCAGGATGCTGCGGGGAGTGGGATGTTGGCAGGGATGCTGTGGGGAGTGGGATGCTGTGGGGAGTGGGATGTTTGTAGGGGATGTTGGCAGGGAGTGGGATGTTTGCAGGGGCCCGGGGTGCTGTACCCGGGCAGTGAGCCCTTGTCCCGGGGCCCCGGCGGCTCCCCCAGCGCCCAGCCCGTGTCGGGGCTCGCACAGCGCCGGCTCCCTCCCCTCCCACCCTCCCGGGGCAGCCGAGCTCTCTGCTCCCAGGGCTGTGCGATTATCTGTGAGTCAGAGCAGTGAGGCGAGAGCTGCGGAGCGGAGCTGTAGTAAACAGGATCCTACAGACTGGGAAAACTGCTGACTTGGAGAATGCAGCGCTTCCACCTCCCCAGAAAAGCGCCGCTAATACGTTTGTTTTCATGTTGTCCTTACGTGTTTGCGGCTGATGAATCACGGCAGGTTCTGCCCTGAAAATCGCATTCAGACACGTGTGCTCGTCCCGATCCAGGCGTCTTAAAGATCCCGGCTGCCTAAGCTTGGTTCCTGGTGTTTTGGCATTAACTTGTGTTAGTCTGAAGGAGATTTGGGCAGCCCCATAACTGAGTTAATGGGGTTTTTTGGGGTTGCAGGTCTGTACAGGGCAGAGCTCACCTGGAGAGCGCTGCCGCCCGTGCTGGGCACAGCCCTTTCCTCCTGCCAGCCTCGCTCCTGTCTGCCACTCGTGTGCTGTTTGCTTCACCGGGGCTGTCGCTGGTTACATAACACCGCACTTCTGCCAGGGTCAGGTCCAGGCTTTATCTGAACAGGCAGCAGGAGCCTGAGTGGGAATCGGGGAGCTCTGGCTGGGGTGTGTGGGATGGAACACGAGGATATCAAAATGCTGGCTGTAGCAGTTGTCTGCTGTGAGTGTTTGGGGAGGATTGCTTCAGAGCTGGGGCTTTGCCTGCGAAAGATGTGCTAAAGAGCTTATCTGAATTCCAGGAGCTCGTCTCTTGGTCAGTGAGGTTTCCTACATCAGCTCATCTCTAATGGCTTTGCCTGCTCGCTGGAAACACGGACAGGGCAGTTGGTCCCCTTTAAATACAGGGGAAGCAATGAAACCTGCTTGTGGGTGATTTGCCTGGACAACATTGAATTGTAAAACTGGGGCAGCTGGAATTTATCAGCACTGAGTCATCTTCCATTAATTCTACCTGAGAGCTGCTGAACTCTGAGGTGTATCAAAGCTGTCCCTGTTTTCCAGTCCATTCCCGCAATGTTTGAAAGCTGCTGTGGCACCGAAGGCTTTGGACTCCAGCTCTGCTCCTCATGTTTTATTCCTCACTCAGTGGTCCTGTCCCTTTGCCACCTATCCAGGGCCTTTCCAAAGGTAAAGCCAGCAAAGGCCAAGTTCTGCAGAGCAGTTTCTGGCTGTGGGAACGTGAAGGGTTAAAAATGCCCAATAAATAACAGCAGCAGAATACTGGGCTCTGATGTGTTCTGCCAAGAGCCTGGGCTGTTCCCAGCCTCATGCAGCTGGCAGTTTTGTGTTTCCAATGTCTTAGAAAGTGGAGCCATAGAATTTCAATCACCTTCCGTCTTACCAAGAGCCTGACTCCTCCGGAATAACTCAGAGGGATTGACTCAACCATATTTTTCATGTTTCCCAAATGAGCAGCGCAGTGCCATGGAAATCAGGAAACAGGCCGCAGGGCCATCTCCATCCGAGGAGATGAAGGTCAAAGACACCTTCATTCTTCTCAGCGTTTTTCCTCCCAAATGGGTTGTAAAAATGAGCACAGTGCAGGCAATTAATTGTGGAGAAAACCAATTCTTACGGCGTGTTAAAGGCTGTCACTGCTCTGTCCATCCTCCAGTGCTCTGTGCCAAAGCTGGAGATGCCCTGAACCAGCTGTCATCTTCCTGTTCCACTCCAGACAGATTTTGTTCTTTTGTGTGCCATGCAGGTAAACAATCCTTAGATTACGCAGAACTCTTCAATTTGAGTATGTGCAGGTCAGGAGCAGTGAGGGAATTGCTGATGTGTCAGCCAGAGCAAGCAACTCCCCCTCTCTCACACTGAGGGCAGGACCTGTAGAGCCTTGGCTTTGTCCACTTTGATAAATGACTGATTCTTGTTTTCAATGAAACCTTCTCATCTTTGCTTGTGGCATCCCTTTGCTCTGCACACTCACTGTCTAGTTGTCTGAAATAATACCAAAGGATTGTCTGGAAAACAAAATGAAAACCCACCTTCACCTCTCAGGTACCAAAGTTCCAGGTTAGATTTAACCCGGGGCCAGGTTCTGTGCATTGTGGAATTTGTCTTCACCTGGTTCTCACAGGTACTTACATTTGTGTTGAATAGTCACTCACCACCAATCTCTTGGTGCTAAATCCCAGGGCTTTAGTCTGTCCTCTGCTTTCAGTCCAAGGAATAATCATAACAAAAAGCAGGAAACACAAGGTGGGATAGAGGATATTTTCCAAAAACAACCCTGTATGTGCAGGTTTTCACGTGAGGCATCTTGCAGCTCTCAAAGAATGGCCGTATTTGCCATTGCATCCAATCTTCCAACCTTGCTGCCTCGTGTTTGGAAAAGGGGCTCTGGAAGTTGTGTCCTGAACATGTTTAAAACATGTCATCAAACCTCTGTCACTTCCTGGTACGTTTGTGCCTCAACCCAGAGCTCAGAGCACAGCCTAGACACCAAGGTAAACGCTCAGCTTTGGGTTTTTTATGTGCAACCCTCACCTGTGTGAGGAGAAGACCGTGGTGAACGTGCTCACTGTGAGCTAAGCCTGAGCTCACTAAAGCCTTTTTAAGCCTGTGCCTGCAGAGCAGAGGAGGATTTCAGTCATGAATTCCCCGAGCTCATTTCAGCCCTGAGCCTTCCTTAGGGCAGCACCATCCCTGTGCTCAGTGCACACACCCTGCCCCACGGGGGGACCCGGGGCTGTGGGGCTGGGGAGGGCTACCCTGTGCTCACTGCACTCTCTCTGCCCCACAAAGGGATCTGGGGCTGCCCCAGGGCTGTGGGGCTGACAGGAGGGGTACCCTGTGCTCACTGCACTCTCTCTGCCCCACAAAGGGATCTGGGGCTGCCCCAGGGCTGTGGGGCTGACAGGAGGGGTACCCTGTGCTCACTGCACTCTCTCTGCCCCACAAAGGGATCTGGGGCTGCCCCAGGGCTGTGGGGCTGGGGAGGGCTACCCTGTGCTCACTGCACTCTCTCTGCCCCACAAAGGGATCTGGGGCTGCCCCAGGGCTGTGGGGCTGGGGAGGGCTACCCTGTGCTCACTGCACTCTCTCTGCCCCACAGAGGGATCTGGGGCTGCCCCAGGGCTGTGGGGCTGACAGGAGGGGTACCCTGTGCTCAGTGCCCACATTCTGCCCCACAAAGGGATCTGGGGCTGCCCCAGGGCTGTGGGGCTGGGGAGGGGTAACAGGCAGCTGGGCTGGTCAGGCACAGCACAGCAGCCTTGCAAAACCCTCCCAGAAAGGGGAACAGAGAACAGAAAACAATCCTTGGGGTGTGCAGTGTCCCACATCCATAAGGTACAACAGAGTCACTGCTCAAGGGGAAGCTCCTGAAGATTTATGGCCTTGGGACAGTGTGTCCACGTATTCAAGAGAACAAAATTGCTTAGCTGTTTCCAGAGGGATGGATATATTAATTCCAGCTTTTTGGTGTGGATTAGTTACAGTCAGGGTCTGTGTAAACACCAGATGGGGATGCAGGAGCTCGTGCAGGTGCTGTGGAGCTGATGGCTGGATGGGCTGCCCAGCCCCAGCCCCTGTCTGTGCCCTGCCCTGCCCAGGGCTCCTGGTGCAGCAGCTGTGTGAGCTGTTCATACTGCCCTGCAGGGAGGGCAGCTCCTCCCTCCTGTCCTGGGGCTTTGCAGCACGTCCTGGGCCGCCCTGCTCCCGTCCTGGGCCATGGTTTGGTGTCAGCAGTGTGCTCCAGAAGCAGCACAAAGGAACCTGCTCTTATTCGAGTTTTCATTCTTCCTTCTGGCTGCGCTCAGCGTGGTGAGCACCTCCTTCGATCCTGTTTTATGGCTGGGCAGCGTTTGCCAGAACAACATCTCCATAGCTCTTCCCTTCAGAGGGTGTAGGTGCTGTGGTGTGCTCCTTCCCACGGGCTGCCCTGGTTCCTGTCTTTGGGACCTTTTCCCTGCCGTGCTCCCGCCGAGCAGGTGATGGGGATGCAGGACAAAGCAGCCCCAGCTCGAGGGGAGGGCTGGGATGATGTTCAGGGTGTTGTGGCACAACCTGGACTGTGGCTCAGGCTGGGCAAGTGGTACCGAGCCACTGTCAGGCAGAAATGGCCCTCATGAAATGTTTTCTTTATCAAGAGCTTCAAAGAGGCTTTTTAGTTGTGGCTGCAAGTCAGATCTTCAATTTTATTATTCTGCAAGGTTAAAACTCAGCTGAATTGTAATGTTCTTTCTTCTGGGGTCACTGTGCAGTACTCAGCCTAGAAAGGAGAGAGATGCTTTTCATCTCTTGTGAGGCTGAAGCTGGAGTTGTTTTGTACTAGGAAAACAGCCACAATAGCGATGCAGTGAATTTTATTAAAAGCCCAAACAAATGTATTTACATATGGCAAGTATATTCTACCTGCTCCATGTACTGCAGTGTCTGCTGAGCTGCTCTGATTAAAAATGGGCAGAAATTTATAAGGACTGTGTTTGTTTAAAGCATGGAAAAAAAAGCTTAATATCAATTTAAGGCATGGGATGTTTTTTCAACTGTGGTTGATGGAAACCGTTTACTGAGTTTTGTGTGAAAACCTCCAACCTGTGAATTTCAATTTCATAGTTCATTCGTACGTGGAAGTTAATTTGAGGTGTGAGCAGTTGTGATCTGATTAGCAGGTCAGGGGCTCTGGCGTGTGTGGATGGAGGAGCAGGGAGCTCAGTCTGGGCTCTGGGCAGGTCTGTCAGGGCTTCCCTCCCCAGGGACGGTTTGGGAGCTGTGCTGGTGTCTCAGAGCAGTGCCAGGGCAGTGAGAGGGCACAGACACAGAGACAGCCAACAAATCCTGAATGGTTTGGGCTGGAGGGGACCTTGGAGCTCCTCTTGTGCCAACCCCTGCCCTGGGTGCTCCAAGCCCTGTCCAGCCTGGCCTGGGACACCTCCAGGGATGGGGTGTGTTTTTCTGTCCTTCTGGGCAGGTTCTGCAGGGTGTGAGACCCCTGGAGCCGCCGCCCTCCTCCGCATTCAAACCAGGGAAATCACACTTTGATTTGAGGATTCCTGCCGGGAGCCTCAGTTCCATTTTGTCCCCACCTAATGCAGAGCAGAGAATGCCTTTTCGTGTTTATCACCCACACAGTTGCCTTGGCTCTCCCAAGATTTTATCCAAAGTGACTTGTTCTAACCTTGTGGAAATTGCAGTGATGGAAGATGCATCAGCAATTTTCAATCTTATTTGGTTTCCAGGGGTGCCCATCAGCTGCTCAGCAGAGCAATGAATGAGCTCACGGGGGCTCCTCTGTTACTCTCTGAAAGGAGCCAGCTTCTGCTCAATGAGACAGGTGGGAGAGAGGCAAGGTGAACTGAAGTTTACCTTTTTTCATACATGTCTAACAGGATGCGATTAAATATTAAAACTATGCAGTTAATTCTGCTGTATTTACCAAAAGAAGATTTTCTGAGGAGTGGTTGTTATGGAAACAGTAGCCCTCTGTCCTTCCACTTGGAAAGGATTTATTTTAAGGGAGCTAAAACCCTTTAAATATTCAGCAAGTATAAAAAGGTGAGATCATAATATTCATCTTACATATTCTCTGCAAAGCTTCAAAACCTTCCCTGATACTGAGAAGCAGGAAAGGCTCCGGAGCCTGTTTTTAACGTGGGAAAGGGAAGGGACTCATAAACAAGGGAACTGGGATGTGGGTAAAGGGAAGTGAGGCTGCTGGAGTGGGGACACGAGGCCGTGTAGGGACCTGTCCAGGAGACCCCACTGGGCATCATCCTTCCCTTGGGGCCTGGACCTGCTCCCCTCCTGCCACGGCCACTACTGGGACTTGCTGTGGGACCCCTTCTGTTTATAGGGGTGCTGTGGGACCCCTTCTATTTATAGGGGTTCTGTGGGACACCTTCTATTTATAGGGGTTCTGTGGGATACCCCCTGTTTGTAGGGGTTCTGTGGGACACCCCCTGCCTGTAGGGGTTCTGTGGGACATCTATTTATAGGGGTTCTGTGGGACACCTTCTATTTATAGGGATTCTATGGGACACCTCCTGTTTATAGGGATTCTGTAGGAACACTCCCTTGCTTGCGGGGGTTCTGTAGGAGCTGCTGGGATCTGGGTGGCGTGTGGAGAGCCTTTCCTCACGCTGTGCAGCAGCTTGGAGTGGGTCTCTGTGGGGTGCAAAAGGAATTTTGTGTTCAGTGAACCAGAAATCAGCACAACGGTGTCTCGGATGGCAGCTGCAAACACTGTAATTTGCTGAACAATCACAGGCGTTAAAAAAACCCAACAAACCCGTTCCTGGGCTAATGGCAAAATAACCCACCTGAAGCTGCAGCAGGAAAATTGTTCCCCCAAGTATTTTCAAACTAAAAAATCAAGCTTCAGCTTTCCCACATTCCTGTTTCTTTTGTGCTTGCTTTCAAAAAAAACATTTAGAGATCAACTACAGGTTAGAGAATTTATTCTTTTTTTCCTCCACTGAAAATGAATTATAAATACATCTTGAATCGGAATTTTCTATTTCTTAACCTGTCTTTGGCTGCAGCACACGTACTGGTGTGTTGTGTTTCTGACACTTCCCTGGCTGGGATTTCTTGCCACAGTAGTTATTTTCAGGTTACCCCACGGATACGGTGAATCTGAGCATTATAATGAGGTGTAAGCCTTGAATTGCTTTTTATCTTGGACCAAATCCACGGTGATGAAGCGCACGGATGAACCATCAGGGCTTTGGGGGGTGGGTGGGCAGCGGGAGGAGCAGCGAGGAGCCCGTGGTGGGGGAGCAGGAGGCGCTGCCTCTGGGATTGCTGGCCGGGGAAAGCAGGGGAGCTCAGGAGGAGGGAGCAGCCTCTCCTGGGAGGCAGTGGCCGAGCGCAGAGCATCCCCTTGCCGGGGCTCCGTGCAGAGCCGGCCTTTCCGCCCCGCTGCACCCCCGGGTGAGTGGGCTGGCAGCTCCCAGCCCTCTCCTGCCCCATCCCACGGGCTCCCACTCGCCCTGCCACACGTGCCAGGCACGCTCCCCTCCTGTGCAGGCAGTTTGATTTTAATTAAGAGAGACGCTGCTCGCAAACTCTCGTCTGAATCCAACTGGCCATGTTTCATTGTGTGCCAGGAAGAGTTTATTCAGCTCCCAGATCAAACAGGAGCTGACGAAGGGATGGGAAATCAATGCTGCTCTAATAAATGTTTTGCGTTTGAGAAGGGGAACGTCACTTTCAGTGGGAAAAGTTGAAATTATCAGGGGCTGCTGCTCCCCACAGGGAAACTCTCAGGGTGCTGGTGAGCAGGTGACCATGAGGTGCTCCTGTGCCAGGCTGTGCCTGTCATTCGGTTGTGACTCCTTTTGTTTGGGTGCGAACTGGGGGCTTCAGAACTCACTAACCTGGCTCCGGGCACTTGGCCACAATTTTGCTGGTCCTCTGCAGAGTGTGAATGTCACCCCCAGAGAGCAGAAGTGCTGGTAGCCTGGGGAGGGACAGGGTTTCAGCTCTACCCGAGCTGCGCTGGGCTCTGCTCCTCGGGAGGCTGACACTGGCGCTGCATTTTCCTGTCAGGTTTTACACTGCACAGAATGACATTTGCGTGACTCAGAGGAGACCTTTGTCCTGTCAAATCCACTCTCTACACCTGTTAAACCGTTTTTAAACACGGCCTTTTACTGTTGAGGATGGATTTTGAAGAGTTTGGTGACAGGAGGTGTTGGCAGCCCGTGGCTCCTGGATCCTCCCGTTCCGGCAGCCCCCGGGTGGGACGGGAGCATCATTCTCTGTGTGCCGTGGGTTCTCTGTGTGCTGAGGGCTCCCTGCCTGCCTGCTGTGGGTTCTCTGCCTGCTGTGGGTTCCCTCCCTGCCATGGGCTCCCTGCCCACTGCAGGCTCTGGCCCTGCTGCAGCCCCCCTGAGCAGGGCAGGACCCCCCTGGGCACAGCTGAGCCCCCCTGAGCAGGGCAGGACCCCCCTGGGCACAGCTGAGCCCCCCTGAGCAGGGCAGGACCCCCCTGAGCAGGGCAGGACCCCCTGAGCAGGGCAGGACCCCCCTGTGCAGGGCCGAGCCCCCCTCCAGGGCTGACCCCTCTCTCCAGGGCAGGGCTGTGCTGGGGGGCTCTGCCTGCCCGTTCTCTCCGTGCTGGGCAGGAGGATTTGGGTGCCAGCTCCAGGAGAGCAGCTCTGTGCCCACAGCTCCATCTGCAGCGGGCGTGGGGCTGCACAGACCATCCCTGTAATTCCTCCTGCCCCAGCCCCTGTGCCCCCCAGGCCCGGGGACAGCGGTGTGCTGAGCCCTGGCACCAGTGCAGCACCCGTGCAGCGGGACAGTGCCAGTGCAGGAGCACAGGAACGACAGAAGCCCAGGGCACCGTGGTTATGGCAGCTGGCTCTGCAGCTGGGTGGTTTTGATCGGGCAGAGGAGCTTTGTCATGAGCGGAGAGGGTGAATTGATTGCCCGCACATTAGAGCCTGTTTTCTCCTGTGGTCCGGTGACAAATGACTCGCTCTGAAACCCGGGATAACTGCTTCGGCTGCTGCTGGGATGATCTTCCTGGGCGGTCAGCATTGAAAAGCAAATTCCACCCCAAGGTGCTGATTCTGCAGCAAACTGCAGAGTTTTACAGTCCGTTCGTTAAAGTCCATTTTGGAAACTCTAGAACAAATGTATTTTGCTTCTCTGCTTTGATTAATTTTTCATGAGAAATAAAATACAGTTGTTACTCCTCTCCTCTAAAGACAAGGTGCTCAGAGAGAAGCTGTCTTAATCAGAAGAAAAGGTTTTAAAACCAGAATTTTTAAAACAAAGGATTTTTTGTACCTTTCTTAAGAAGAGGGCACAGAGAACTTTGGCTGAGACAGGGAAAACCAAACTCCTCCAGCCCAGTGAAACTGAACCTTTAATTGCTGTGTCTGCATCCTTTCCAGAATGGTTTCATGTCAGATTTTGAGGTGTGTGGGGCTGCTGTAGCCACTGCTGTATGGGATAGTCAACAAGAAAAAGAATTTTATTCCATATGTTTTGGGAGTAATTTTGACTTTTTTAAAATACATTTGTGGCTAAGGGTCATTCCAGTCTGGCTGTTTTATATACATTTAAGTAGGAAATGAATTCATCATGGAACGGTTCAACACTTCCAATTATTTTAATGGAATACCAGTTTTGACCTCATTGGATCAGAGCCTGGGAGCTGAAGAGCAGCTGAGCTCTTTACTGACCCCTTCCAAACCTGGCCCTGGGTGTTGCACGTGGTTGCTCAGGCTGGAGAAGAGCTCAGGGTGTCCATTCATCCCGGCCACGTGTGTCTGATGTTCAATTTCGTTAATAAAGGAACGTTTGAGGAGAGTGCTCAGGACTGTGTGGGGCTGCTGCTGTGGCAGGAAGTTAATCATCTTGGAAAAAACGATTGCTTTGGGGCATGTGGGGAGAGGAGGAGGAGGAGGAGGGCTCCAGGAGCCCCTGAGCTCCCTGCTGGCTGGGGAGGTGGCACTGCCCTGCTGAGGGGAGTACAGGGTACCCTGGTCCTCTGGGGGTGCCAGAACAAACCACTGGGATGGAGTCTGGCAAGTTTGGCAGTTGCCTTCTCTCTCTTTCTTTTGGTTTGCACTCTCTGTCCTGCCTACAGCCAAAGAGAAATCCCTGCACAGGCTGGATTCCTGACTCCCAGAAGGGTTTGGGTTGGAAGGGATTCACCTCATCCCACCCCAGCCATGGCAGGGACCCTTCCCACCCCAAGGTGGTCCAGCCCCAATGTCCAGCCTGGCCTTGGCACTGCCAGGGGCAGCCACAGCTGCTCTGGGCACCTTCCAGGGCCTGCCCACCCTCCCAGGGAAGGATTTTGTAGCAATTCTCTCTCCAAAATGCACCGAGCTGCTCCTGCCGTGGGGCCATTTCTGCATGAGGAGCCCTTGGGGCAGGAATGGGGGCTGGAAGGACAAACCCAGCAGGGAACTGGAATCCTGGTAGACAGCAAAAATAATCTTCCAGGGCGGGGGAGAAGGAAGGAGGAAAAAACCATGAGCCTGATTTTGGGATGTCTGAAGGCAGCGAGTGGGCAGGTGGGAGGCAGCCTCGCTGAGAACTGGCTGCTCTTCTGCCCATTTAGAAGGAAGAATTGCAGCTGAGGACGTGATTTTAGCATCAGGGTGCAGGGGGTTTTCACCCAAGCATCTGATCCAGCCCTATTTGCTTTATGGGATCTGACAGGAGCCCACATAAAATCTGATGGCTTCAGGCAGGTGATTAGTGTAAGCACAGTGTATAATTAGTGAAGATGTTTATCGTGCAAATTAATGGAAATGAAAGCTTTACTTGTGCACGTTAAATTGAAGTGTTTTTGTGGGTATAGATGTGCAACGAATCCTCTTTTATATATGTGTGCAGTCAAGTCCACTTTTCTTACATACATATGTGCAAGGGATTCAATTTATACATATGTATAAAATGTGCAATGAATTCAATTTTATATATAAATATATATAATGTGCAAGGAGCGGCAGTATTTTTTCCTGCCTGCCCTGGGGTGTGGATTTGGATCCTCCCCACAGTGCTGTTGTTGTTGTGAGGGGGTGGCAGTGGAATTTGGCTAGTGGTGATGCTGTTTGGCCCTGCCTGGCTCCGTCCTCCCTGGGGATGCTGCGTCTCCCACGGCAGGCCAAGGTGCTGTGCTCAGGCAGCCCAGCAGCCCTCCCCGCTCCTGCACCCTGGGATTAAACTTTCCAGCGTGCTCAAAGCTGTTTCTGTATTTTATCTTATTTTGTGTTAAAACTGGGTGAGGGAAGGGAATTTGGAGAAACTCGTGTGTTTATAATCCATTCGGTGTCGACCCCTCTTATCTCGCACATGCTTCGCCTTGGGAGTCAAGAATATTTTATTAGTTCTCAGGGGTTTATACACTTCCAAATAAAGTCCCTGTGCTGGAAGGCTGCTGTCCAGCACCCTGCTTATATCATCTCTATGAATGTTGCTCCAGAAAAGGAATATACTGAAAAAAAAAATGAAATTCAGAATGAAATATGAGATGTGGCAATAAACTCTGACCAGAAAAGAAGTTATTTTTTAATTCCCTCATTCCCTGGTGATAAAGTCATACCCAAAATAACTGCTCCAGACAGAATTTTGGCTGTGACTCAGAGAACTGCAGGGAACTCTCTGAAAAGTTGTGAGGATGTAGTTATTTCTGTTGCTTTTAGGGGGGATGGACTTGGAAGACACCGTGGTGGATTTGGATAAATAACTGAAACAACTTTTGGCAGAGTTAGGTACAGAATTCTAAACCTGAGAGTCCGGTCTGTGTCTAACTGATCTTTTCCCTTTGTTCCTCCTCCTCCCAAGAATCCTTCCTACTCCTCTGCCTCCATCCTTATTTCCTTCAGTTCTGTTTCCCTCCTCTTGGTTTGGCAGGGCCAGCTGAGCGCTCAGCAGGGCGAGTCTGCGAGTCAGGAACCTCCTGAAAGATGATTTTGTGCAGAGCGGGGTCTGCTCGGCCCCGGGGGCGTGGAGGGGTCACTGCAGCTCCGAGACTCGGCTCTGGTGCTCCCCGTGCCTTCCCGAGCCCGGGGGATGGCTCCCCGTGCCTTCCCGAGCCCGGGGGATGGCTCCCTGTGCCTTCCCGAGCCCGGGGGATGGCTCCCTGTGCCTTCCCGAGCCCGGGGGATGGCTCCCCGTGCCTTCCCGAGCCCAGGGAATCCCTCTGCATTCCAGAGCCTGTCCCTCGGAAAAGGGGCTGCAAATCCCTGGGCTCGGGGGATGCCAAGGACTCTCTGGGGAGGTGTGGGCCTGTATCAGCTGTATTTTCTTATNCTTGCCTTCCCGAGCCCGGGGGGGCTCCCCGTGCCTTCCCGAGCCCAGGGAATCCCTCTGCATTCCAGAGCCTGTCTCTCGGAAAAGGGGCTGCAAATCCCTGGGCTCGGGGGATGCCAAGGACTCTCTGGGGAGGTGTGGGCCTGTATCAGCTGTATTTTCTTATAGTTTCCTCTTTTCAGAGGAATAATTTTTAATTGCTTTTTAATTTTTGGATTTGGGTTGCTGGTTTTTTATTTTTTAATTTTTTTTTTTTTTCCTAGTCTACCTTGAAGCACAGCAGAAGGTTGCTTTAGGGTGAAAGAGTGTAAAGGTGTCTTGTTGCAGACTTCAAACAAACTCTGCCACGAGTAAATCCATATCAAATTCACATGAAATTGGTTGGCTGGGGCACTTTTGATGTTCTGGAGTTAGGGTACAAACGTGCCCAGCGGAGATTATCTGTGCAGATTTGCAGGTCAGCGGGCGCTGCTTTGGGCAGACGGCGCTGTTTGATCTCGGCGTGCCCTGGCTGAGAGCAGCTCCTGCCCCCTCTGATCCCACAGGAATCCATTGGTGCTGCTCCTGTCCACAGCACGGAGGTCCCACAGCTCTGCTCAGGCATTCCCAGCCCTGCGGGGACCTGCCTGGGATTCAGCAGCCCCCCTGGGCCCAGGACACGCAGGCTCAGCCTCCAGGCTGTAAAAGGCTCTGAGGCGTTTCTGGCTCTCCAGCAGAGCTGCTGGATGTGCTGTGGGGCAGGAGCCCTCCGTGGGGTGAGCTGGGGGTGTCACACAGGGATGTGTGCTCTGAACCTTTGCTTATCACTCTGTTGAAATGAAGAGCAATAAGAAAGTGCAATGGCTTTGCTCTTTCTGTATTTTGGAAGGAGAATTAAGGCAACGTTGCTTTTTCATGGTTTTTCTGGTGTTCTCTGGGAGCTGTGGGGCTCCTGCTCCACTGGCTGCTCCTGGACCTGCTGCTTTTGCTGATGGTAGCTCAGGGGAAGGGCCCAGTTGTGGGAATCAGATGTGGGACTGGGCATCCCTTTATTTTGTGAGCCTTTGTTCCCATATTTCACCTCTCACAGCCACACCGGGCACAGCCTGGGCACGGAGTGTTCCCCAGCTGGGTGCCCACAGCACAAAGCTGTGCTGAGCCCTCAGGGAGTGTCAGCAGCGCCCCTGGGGCTGCACCCGCAGCAGGGAGCTGCTCTGGCACACAGATCACAGGTGCAGCCGGCAGGAATTCGGGCTGCTGTGCCCTCGGTCTGGTCGGGAGCCCACCGTGGGGACCGTGAGAGCAGGAGAGGAGCAGAGCTGTGTGTGACCCTGCTGGCCCCGAGCTGTGCAGCACCAGGACAGCAGTTCCCCGGCTCAGAAGCTCAGCTGGCGTGTGGGAGGTGTCCCCGGGGGGCTGGTGCTGGCCCCACCGCAGTCCCCCGGGCCCCGGGGTGGGATGTTTTCCACCAGGCTGCACTGCTCTTGCTCTATTACATGGTCCCTTGCCTCTCAGCCGGAGTTATTGCCTACATGCATGGGTAGAGCCTTTGGAAAAAAAAAAAAACTAAGCATGCAATTAAGAGAGTCAGTGTATTTTACGGGGATAGTGACTAAAGGAAACAGCTTTTCACTTCAGGATTTGTGAGCGCCTGTCAAAAGCGATTTGTGGCGGAGGGAGGTCAGTTGGGAGGAGAGCTGCAGCCTGAGGAGCGCCGGCGCTCCTCTCGAACGGGTGTCACCGCCTTGGTGGCGATGATGACTTTTCCCAGCTGCTGCCGTGCGTGCGGCTGAGCCCGGCGTGCCTGGGGCTCCTGCGGCAGCCCGGGGCCAAACCCCGGCACCGCCGGGCCCTGCCCGCGGGGAGGCCGAAAGGGACAGGGCGGGGGCTTGGGGACAGCCCTGACACCGGTGTGACAGCACCCTGTCCTGGCATCGGTGTGACACCACCCTGTCCTGACACCGGTGTGACAGTAACCCTGTCCTGACATGGGTGTGACAGTAACCCTGTCCTGACATGGGTGTGACAGCAGCCCTGTCCTGACAGCCGGTGTGACAGTAACCCTGTCCTGACATCGGTGTGACACCACCCTGTCCTGACATTGGTGTGACAGTAACCCTGTCCTGGCATCGGTGTGACACCACCCTGTCCTGACACCTGAGTGACAGCACCCTGTCCTGACATGGGTGTGACAGCAGCCCTGTCCTGACACCGGTGTGACAGTAACCCTGTCCTGACACGGGTGTGACAGCAGCCCTGTCCTGACACCGGTGTGACAGCAGCCCTGTCCTGACAGCCGGTGTGACAGTAACCCTGTCCTGACATCGGTGTGACACCACCCTGTCCTGACACCAGAGTGACAGTAACCCTGTCCTGACATGGGTGTGACAGTAACCCGGCCCGGGACCAGCCCTGGCATCGGTGTGAGAGCAACCCTGCCCGCCCGGGAGAGCAGGATGTGCCCATGGGACAGCAGGGTGACCCGTGGGACAGGGGGATGTGCCCATTGGGACAGGGGAGTGACCCCATGGGACAGCGGGATGTGCCCATTGGGACGGAGGGGTGTCCCTGTGGCCCAGAGGAGTGACCCCAAGGGACTGAAGGTTGTCCCCGTGGCCCAGAGGGGTGTCCCCATGGGACAGAGGGTTGTGGCCATTGGGACATAGGGGTGTCCCCGTGGCCCAGAGGGGTGTCCCCAAGGACAGGGGGCTGTGCAGCACTGGGGACACTGTGGCGGTGCCACCGCACACCGGGACAAGCAGGGGGACAAACAGGGGGACAAGCAGGGGGACAAGTGGGGGACAAGTGGGGGACAAGCAGGGGAAAGGCAGGACGGACATCGCTGGTTCTGGCCGTTCAGTTGGTGGCCAGGAGGACCCAGGAATCGGTGCACGAGATTCCTCCCAAACCATTCCCTTGTAAACTCGGCCACAGATGTCCTCGCCGGTCCTGCCGCAGCAGTGGCTTTGTCTCTAAAATGCCCCGAGGTGTTTCCAGGGGGGAATGTTGCCCCAGGGCAGGGCAGGGAAGCTGGTGTTGGCCAGCTGCTCCTGGCAGCCCGCTGTGGTCTGAGATCTGGAGCAACTCCCGGGCCTCGAGTTGGTTTTTCAGAGCCTTGCACTGATTCTGTCTCCTGCAGTACATTAACAGGTGCTGTGAGGGTGTCAGGCCTTCGTCTTTGCCATTAAACAAACAAATTGGCCAATTTAGCAGTGAAGGAGGGGAAGGGACTCTCAGGCCCCCTTGTGAAAGCCACGTGAAACAAGCAGCAGTGACTGGATTAAATAAAAAACGTGGTTTATTTTTGAGTGGGTTTGCTGACATCTATAAGTAATGGCAATGGCAGACACACAGATACACAGATAAATAAAGATAAGGTAAAATAAGGGGCTTGTTGAATATTTAGGTGGTTGTGCTCTGCAAATACCTAAAGCAGTGGCATATTAATGTATCTTACTTGTTTTCCAGTAAGTCATTAGTCGCTTAAGTGGAGTTGCTCATGCCATTTTTCCCTTTCATTAAATATTCATGTTTACTAATGGAAATTGTCTTGACAAATTGGTCAAACTGAGCAGCTTATGAATTTATGCCATAGACTAAAAAAAAGTTGTTTTGGAACTCCAAGTAAGCTGAAGTAATTCTTAAAATCATTAACACTTCATTGATTTTATAATTAAAAAAAAAAATCCCTAGAATAAATAGAGCATCTTTTAAATGCAGCACGGCTGTTTATCTCAGTGCTTGGGATTAATATTACAGTTTTTTCCCTGAAAATATCCATGAACTTCTAAAGATGCTTTTAATTGCCAAGCCTTAGGATTGAGCCCCTCCCAGCAGCTCTGGCTGGGGCTGTCCCTGTCCCTGTCTTCCAGGGGCTCCTCATTTTTGGGGTGTGGCCCACCCCGGTGCCAGGGAGCTGCAGGCAATGTGGGTGCAGGCAGGGACTGTCCTGCTGCAGTGGCCCAGGGCTGTGGGACGGGCCCTGGGGGTGACTGCAGCCAGGGCAGAACCCACCTGGGTGTCAGGGTGGGGTCACCGAGGGGCTGTGACCCCACAAGTGTGACCCCACAAGGTCCTGAGCCCGTCACTGTGTGAGGGCACTGGGGACAGGGAGGGGAAAGGGCAGAACGAGCCAAACTGGGGGGTGTGGGTGGCACAGAGCCCACCCATGATGGGCAGGGGTAAATGAGGGGTCCTGCCCTAAAATGGCCCAAAGTGACCCTTAAGGACCCTCAGATAACAGCAGAAAATCCACCTGGGCTTGGGGGTCCCTGGGAGCCCCTGGTGTGGGGGTAGGAATATTCCATGGGGAACAAATTCACCGGGAATCCAACTGGCAGAGCTCAGGTGGAATGAACGCCACCTGAGGCAGCAATAACGAGCGCTAATTAATGGATCTCTATCTCCTCGGAGCGTGTGTGGCCAAGGGCTTATGATAAAGTCAAATGGGGTAATTTTTCAGGGAGACTAATTTAGCCCATTAGCCAATAGCCCATAACTAGTTTCACAGAGACTCATATTTCAGTTCTGTGCCCTAGGCACGGCTCCTGGGGTGTCTGGAGGAGGGGTAGGATCTTTCCAGCACACAGCACTGCTCTTTCTCTATTTTCACTTCCAGCTTACACCCGTTTGGTGCTGGCTGCCACTTCAGCCAGGCAAACACAGTGCTCAGACCCAAGGCCTGTGGTGTCCTGGTGTGGGGGCACGGGCAGCCTTCACCCCTGTGTGTGTGTCCCCACGGAGGTCCCAGGGGGACGGGAAGGGGACAATGCCTGGGCCCCTGCTGGGCTGGGGGAGGACGGGAGCTGCAGCTCAGCTCTGGCAGCAGCAGCTGCTGGAGCTCTTCTTGTATCGAGCCTGGAATGACAAATAATTTATTTCCCAGTCACCCAGAGCACACAGCACCCGCTGGCCTTGCCCTGTGCCTGCTGCAGCTCAGCCTGGCTGAGTGCTCAAAGCAGCTGGAGAAGCACAAGTGGTGGGAGGGCAGAATGTCCTTAACTCCCCAGCTTCAGGGTTCCTGGGATAATGAGCGCCTTTTCTCACCTTGATATCAATCTATTTTCTCTTCTAATTAGTTTTCATCTGCCTACAAATCACATTCCAGGGGCCAGCCTGGAGCAGCAGTGAGAGGCCCCTGGCTGCAGGCTGGAACAAACCATCCCAGAGTGTTCCAGCAGCCCCGTGGCTTTGAGGAGCCCAGGACTTGTTGGCCAGTCTGACCCACGAGGAACGTGCTGCTGTGGGAGGACGTGTGCCTCCAGCTGCCCAAACAGCCACGAGATTTATCGCTCATGGTCAGGAAACTGCGTTTGGAAAACACGTCCCTTAGATTGTCTATAACACACGATTAGAGGACAAAGCATTCTGCAGTAGGAGGGACAAATCTTCTCTGAAATGTATTCCTGGGTATTTGGTGAAATGGAAAACGTGAACTTGTTTTACTGGCATTTGATATTTTCTGGAGTGGTTTGTTTGTTTTCCATTTGAATTAATTTTTCCTTCATCCACTTCCATCTAGATTGGCTGATGAAGATCTCATGGAGGTTCACAGCTTCTCCAAGGCTGCTGTCTCTGGCTATTCAGCCTACCTTGGAAGGTTTCCAAGGCAAAAACGTCAAAATTAAGCTCAGCATTAAGCTTTCATTTCTGGTATTTTATATTTGGGTTCATCGGGATTTAGCCAGGAGCCTCAGGATCCCATAAGGCTCAAGATGATCTTACTAACCAAATACTCATCAGTGTTTTATTCCTACACATCATCCATAATCCCATGATTTGTCTTTGCTTCTGTCTTTCTACAGCTTTTGCCCATCTTTGGAGAAAGCACTTTGCTGTGCTTAGTTTAACAAAAACAAACAGTCCATAAAACTTGTTCTGGATAGAAATGTGCCCCGATTCCAAATCCAAGGAGATTTTATCTAGATTTTCTCTTTTTCACTTTTTTTTTCCTTTCAAAAGAAGGAAATTGTTCCTGGGAAGAGACTGGCTAATCAAACCAGAGATTGCACACCTTGGAGGAGTCTGTGGTAGGAACCTGGTGAGGTTGGAATAGATGGATCCTTAAAGCCAGATAGTGTGACCAAGTCAGGGTGATCATTGTCAGGTTGGAGTAGATGGATCCTTAAAGCTGGATGGTGTGACCAGGTCAGGGTGGTCATTGTCAGGTTGAAGCAGATGGATCCTTAAAGCTGGATGGTGTGACCAGGTCAGGGTGGTCATTGTCAGGTTGGAGTAGATGGATCCTTAAAGCCAGATGGTGTGACCAGGTCATGGTGATCACTGTCTGGGCTGTCCTGGTGAGGTTCTGCAATGTAGGGTGACTCAGGTTTCCTAGCTGGGCACCTGTTCCCTCTCTGCTGACCCTATGGAGGCCCTGGTGATGTCACCCCCCTGCAGGGGAGGCATTTCAGAGGTGGCTGGTGGCTTGCTTGGCACTGCTTGGCTGAAATACCTGTCCCTGCTGTCCCCAGCAGCCCCAGGTCACCCCTGGCTCCCTGTAACACCCAGCAGCCAGTGCCACTCGCTGTCCCCTGCCTCAGGGGAGCCTGGACTGACACTGGGGCTCACACAGCTCACGTCCTGCCCCCTTGAGAGCTTTCCCCTCATGGCTACAAGAGATAATCTATTTCAACAGTGACAAGACCTACATTTAACTTGAAGCCTTAAAAAAGTAAAAAAAAAAAAAAAAGGCACAAGAGTACAGCACAAAGAAAGGGGAATTTCTCCCTGGATTGAGACACTAAATGTCAGAGTTATGTAAGAATTTTATGTGGAGTGAATCAGGACAAAAGTGACATGAAATGTCTCAAATGCCATCTGCTTTCAGTCCAGATGGAGGCTGCAGACCGTGAGTGAGGGGCTGGGGAGCAGGTTTGGGGCTGTGGCTGGGGAGGGCTGGGCACAGGGGGCTCAGCCCCGTGTCCTCGAGCCCAGAGGGACAGTGGGATGTGATTCTCCGTGGGGTTTGTTTTCTATGGTTCTGTCTGATTTCAGCCAGTGTTTTATCGTTTAAGATGATAAAATGATCTTTTGTTTCCTAAGAGCAGTTGGCAGCCTGGGCAGCCTGGTCTGGTGGAGGTGTCCCTGCCCGTGGCATGGAGGGGATTTAAGGTCCCTTGCAGCTCAAACCACCCTGGGATTTGGTGATGGTTAACAATGGTTATAATAGCGGCAATGGAGTTGCCAGAAGCCCCCTGGTCGTCTCCTGACCCTGAGCTGTGCCCGTGCTGTGGGTGCTCTGCAGTCCCTGAGGGCTCTGGGGCTGTGACTGGCAGGGGGCTGCTGTGGGTGCCCCACTCTCAGCCCTGGCTGTCCCCACAAACCCTCAGCCCGTGGCAAGAACGCTCCTGGCTGCAGGGGATGGATTTCTGGCCGGGGAGGGGACCCCAGCCCCAGCACCCACAGCAGCAGCTGCCTCTCCCCGTGCTTAGGGATCATTATGTGCTGCTCTTTCAGCCAGCACAACTTTCATGTCTTGCAAATTAAATTCCCAGGCAAAATAATTACATGGAAATGCTGCTGGGCTGTGATCCACAAGGGGCCAATTTTGTAGCCATTTGTTGGCATTTGAAAAGTCAAATTCCTCGCGCTGTAACATATGCAACATGTAATTCAAAAACAGAACATGAAAGGCTCCAATCCAGGCAGCAGATATAAGTTTTGAGGAGAGCTGGACATCAGAGAAGAAATAAATTACCCAAGTTAAGCCGAATGAACACTTGATTTCAGCTGTGTTTGTGCCCCGAGTGTCGCTGGGCTCCTGGAGTCTCGTGTTTTATCTGACAAGTGTTTTTCTGGATGTCTTTTCCAGCTGGAATCGTGCCTGTGCAGCTGGTTCAAGAGCTGGGGGTCCCTTCCCTTGCCTGCCCCATGGCCCACTGGGGCTGTTGATGGTAAGGGACAATTTCATACAGGGGTTTGCATCCACAAGGATCCCAGTCAGAAATAACTCTGTACTGAGAGCAGCAGTGCTGCTCCTTGGGGAACCTGAGCCAAGTCTCCCTTGCTGCTGGAAGTTTCATGGGGACAGACTCAGTTTTCCAGGTATCTGGATGGGTATTTTGAACAACTCCTCAGGGAAAACAGCCCCTTCCAGTGAAAACAGTTTGGCCTGTGCTGTTCCCGTTACTGTGGGAATTCCCAGAACAGGCCAGTTGGTGCCCAGGCTGGACGTTATTTAAAATATTCCCGTCTGCTCTGTGTGGAGGAAAGCTTTAGAGACACACAGGGAGCTGGCAGAACGTGCCTGTTGCCATTAACACGACGGAGTTTAGTCAGCACAGGCTGTGTGTGATATTTCTGCACGGCATCAGTTTCCCTGTGTGAACACAGAGTGATCCCCTGGCTGTGACCTGCAGCAGTGGCACCAGGAGCAGAGCTCTGTCCCTGAGCGGGGCCAGCCCGGCCCTCACTGTCCCCCCGAGGCTTTTGCTGAGTTTCCTCAGGGAACTCGGGGGGTTTGGTCACACAAAACCCAGCACAGGCTGGGACATCCCTGACGGTGCAGTGACAGTCCCCGCTCTGGCTTTAGCTGCTGTTCTGCCACTGGGACATGCAGGAGGAGCTCTGGTGGCAGCCGATGTGTGGGAGGCACAAGGATTGGTGGCAGTGGGATCCCCCAGGTGAGGGGGCACCTGCCTGTGCTCCTGCTCTGGGGGAGCCTCCCATGGTGCTGCCCCAGGGGGTCACAGAAACGCCCCCAGGCTCCACCCTGCCCCTGCTCCTGCTGTGTGTTAATGGAAATGAAAGAGCTGTCTTTGCACCCCAGTCTCTCACCTGATGCCATCTCCCCGTGAAGTTTCTGTTCACAGGGACCCCACAGTCTCTTCTTGTCTCCTCTGGTGCTCCTGGCACAGCCATGGACCCAAATCCCGTTGTGTGTGTGTATGGCACAGGGCTGATGAGCAGTAATTGCTCCCCAGCCCTACAGGAAGCTGACTTCAGGAGGGGCTGAGGATTATCCAGCTCTATGTCCCTGGGAGGTTGTTATTGTGGGAAATTAATTAACTTAGAACTATTAGAAATATAGAGGGAGAGCTGAGGATTGGTAGGGCAGAGACAGAGATATGTGTTTATTTAAAAATGGTGAAGACTGAGTGAACGGCAAAATTTTAAGTTAAAATTGCTTCTTCCTCCTTGGGGACTTTATTGTTCTGAATATAAAACGCTGTGCTGAAGTTTTTGAAGGCAAACAGCTTTATTCTCTTCTCCTCCTGGACCAGGTGTGTGTAGGGATGGGAGGCGACCCCCGTGGTCCCCCTGGGATGAGCAGAGTCCCGTCCCCAGCAGGGGCTGTGACACAGAGAGAGGCCAGGCAGACCCCCCATGTCCCCCCAGACACCTCCAGCTGCTTTCAGCCCTTTGAACTTGCAGAGCATTTAGGGCCCCAGTGGAATTCCCCTCCACTGTCCTTGTCCAACTTCCTTTACTCTTGTTTATCACGGATTCTGGCCGTGCTGTTATGTTGGGCGGGTTATTAGAACACAGCATTGTGTGTGTTCAGGGGCTCAGGGTGGAGCTGTGTGGGGCCAGCCCAGCTGCCCCAGGAGCCTCACTTCACCCTGGGTGTTGGGAATGATCCGTGTTCAGAGGGGATTCGGTGGGATCTGTCCGTGGTCCTGCTGGGAGAGGCTGGTCGGTGAATCCAGCTCGGTTTTGTGCTTTGTGGGGGCAAGTTCCATTTTCTCGCTTTAAACTCTGAGGAGAAGAACTTGGGCAGATGTAAATGGTGTCTGGGTGGGGTGCTCAGGGCCCTGCTCCGGGAGCAGTTGTGCCAAGAAAATAACAAGCTTTGGGGTTGTTTGTTTCTGCAGGAGATTGGAGCAGCACGCTTAGGAGGGGTTTATCTCGGCAAGGGGGGAGATAGGGCCTGAAATGGATTTTCATGCTCAGAGCTTCCAAACACAAGCACTGTGCAGCTTTCTGTTTGTTTTGCAAATCCTTATCATCCCACAGTTATTGCTTGTGAAGTGGAGCAAAAAATGAAACCCAGCGAGGGCTGGATGGCAGGACTGTGGTTTGTCTCCTGGCTTAGCTGCTGTGCTCTGGAAGAGCCATGTGTGCCTCCAAAAGCCTCCCAAACAGGTATCTCCACAGAGTAATTAGTTTACAAGCTGAGCTTTCTGGGAGCTCGGTGTGCTGCATTTCTGCTCCGTTGTTTACAGGCAGCTCCCTTCTTGGGGTCTTCAAAATGATTCCATGTCTCAGTATTTTATTTATGCAGTGACTGAATTCCCATTGAATCCCAGAATGGTTTGGGTTGGAAGGGGCCCTAAAGCCCATCCAGCTCCTGCCATGGCAGGGACACCTTCCACTGTCCCAGAGACACCTCCCACTGCCCCAGGGTGCCCCAAACCCCAGTGTCCAGCCTGGCCTGGGACACTGCCAGGGATCCAGGGGCAGCCACAGCTGCTCTGGGCACCTGGGCCAGGGCCTCACACCCTCACAGGGAACAATTCCTGCCCAACATCCTGCCTCACCCTGTCTTTTTCTGACTCAGTTTTTGATTTGCTTTAATTTTAAGGTAGAAGAGGAAGAAGCAGAATTCTGCTACTTATGAAATGTCACAGCAGAGCTTACCTGGTGGAGCCGGGCTGATGGGTGGAAGGAGGTGGGGTTGGTGTGAACGATGGCAATTTGCTGTCCCCCGCCCCTTCTCTAACGCTGTCAGGGAGCTGCTGCCGGCAGGTTTGCAGCTGTGGGTACAAAAGGAGGCTCCAAAAGCGCCTTGGCCCACTGGGTGCTGAGCTGTGGGGTACAGGGGTCCTGCCTGGTGCTGCCCTGGCACAGCTCCTGCCTCCCACCCTGCTGGTGGCTGCTCCGTGCCCCTTCCTCTCCCTTGGCAGCAGGAGAGGGCAGGGAAAAGCCTGGCCAGGGCATCCAGCTCTGATCCCAAATGGGCATCCTACAGCCATAGATAAAATCCAAGTGGAACTAGGAACACTCACATTCGAGGTGAACATTTGATCAGCAAGGATTTGGGGTTTGTGTATCCCAGAGTGTGTGTGTTGTTGTTCCTTAGGTGTCTTGAGTAGAACTTTTTTTGTGGGTAATGGAATCATAACATAATAACAGCACAATTTTACCAGCAGTTTAAGTTCTCTTGTAGCATCATTATTGCCTGGAAATGTGCCTGAACGTTTCCTTCCCAGGGCTGTAGATCTCATCCCAGCCTGTGGGGTGGTTTCTGCCTGTCCAGGGTGGCCGTGGCCTTCCCCAGCCTCAGCTCCTCTGCACTGCCCCGAGCAGACACAGCCCCAGCAGGGCAGGTCCTTGCAGTGCAGTTATGGGACAGATGGACATCCACATGTGTACTGACGGAGGCTGGAAAGGATCCTTTGGCCGGGGGAGAAGAGTTTCTGCTCTCAGCTGACGAGGCTGGAGCCCTCACTGGAGAAAGAGGGAAGCCAAAGTTCAGGTACAATTCCAAAGCTTTGGCGTTTGGGAATGAAACCACCGGACGCCGCCGGAAAAGCTGTCCCAGCTGTGCTGTGTGGGGCCGGAGGCTGGTCCGTGTGTGTCTGCAGGAGGCTGTGGGGGGCACAGAGGAGCCTCTGGGCTGTGCCCGCCGTGCTGGGACGCCCGGGGCACTGTCTCTCGATTGAACGATTCCTTTGCAGGAGGAGAGGCATTTCTGGTTCTCCCAATAAAGGCGACATTTGCCTGACAAAGGCAGAGGATATTCTGTTTACGGAGTGGCTCACGGCACCCACGGGGCACGTGTAATGGATGGAAAGCAGGTCACCGTGGCTGCGCAGAGGCGGCTGTGCCGTGTGTGAGTGACCGCAGCCCCAGACCTGAGCGCCCCCAGGGAGGGCAGCCCGGGCTCCTCGGCCCCATGGCTCTGCTTTCCTCTCCGCCGGCCGGGGGTTCTGGGGACGGCTCAATTACAGTCAGTGCCGGTAATTCTGGAGGGCACCAGCCCCCGCTGCTGCTCCTGCCCTGCCCTGCCGGCCCCCTCCTCCCTGCCTCTGCCCGCTGCTCTTTGCTGCCAGCAAAGTTCTGCAGCTGGGGATGCTCTGGGCAGGGTCAGCTGGGCTGGGGCTCTGGGGACAGCCTGGGAACAGCCTGGGACAGCCAGGGGCTCTGGGGACAGCCTGGGACAGCCGGGGCTCTGG
>VXBN01011212.1:140085-159904 GCA_013397395.1 Sinosuthora webbiana
GCTGGGGATGCTCTGGGCAGGGTCAGCTGGGCTGGGGCTCTGGGGACAGCCTGGGACAGCCTGGGACAGCCAGGGGCTCTGGGGACAGCCTGGGACAGCCGGGGCTCTGGGGACAGCCTGGGACAGCTGGGGCTCTGGTCACAGTCTGAGAACAGCCAGGGCTCTGGGGACAGCCTGGGGATGGAGGCTCCTGCCCCAAGGCTTTGCCCGAGCTGCAGGAGGACGTTCCTCTGCTGCAGGAGGACGTTCCTCTGCTGCAGGATGTTCTCGGTGCTGGGATGGTTGGTGGAGGTCCTTGAGCAAGGCAGGAGCTGGACCACGGCTCTGAGCCTGGAGTGAGGCTGGGGATGGCACCGGGGCAGCAGCAGCAGCTGGTGACAAGCAGCAGCTCGTGCACAGGAGGATTTCTTTCTCTCAGACATGGGAAAGATGAAAAGTGCACAGGGATGAAAGACAGAAGAAGTGAGACTTCTCCAGCAGCAGCTCTGTTCACACAAAGTGCCTCAGACAGAAAATCTCCCCACGCCCCTTCTCCCCTCCTCTGCCGGCACCCGGCAGTAAATTCCCTGCTCATCCCATCACTGGGTATTGAGTGGTTGGGTAAGATGGAGTCGAATTATTTGCATGTTCAAAGAGAGAAGATAAAACTAGACTGCAGCATATTTTATGGCTTTTATAAAATGTTGATGTATGTTGTTGGAGGAGATGGAAAGGCACCACCAGTGCTCGAGGGCAGAGCTCCTCTCTGGGAACCTGCTGCTGAATTAATGTGAGCAGAGTCAGTAGAAAGCAGGAATATGCACTAAAGTTGGAAAAAATAAATGTTTTATATTTGGACTGCAGAGTAAGAAAGGCACCTGAAAAAATCTGATTCCAGTGCAGCCTTAAGGTTGTATATTTAGCATTTATAACTCAAATTTGGGCAGTTGCTCATTAGAAACCAGGAAAACGGAGTCTCAGGAAAATGGGAAGAGCAGGAAAGGGAAGAAAAACAAACAGTTCAGACAGTGTGGGGGTTTGAGCGTGCCTGTGGATTTCTAAGCTAAAGTTTTAAATGTGTTTTTCAAAGGACAGGGTTCTGCTGTGGGACTGACACCTTCTTAGTCTTGTTGTCAGCTGTCAGCTGTAATTATTTCATGTGTCCATCTGCTCCAGGGCTGGTTTGTGTGGACTGGGATGGCTGCTCCTGCAGGAGCATGTCAGCACTTCCAGCACAGCTACTTTGGGTTTGTTTGAGTGAGGAAAGCCAGGCCTGGGGAAAACAAATATCCCAATTTCCTGTGTGTGAAGCGCCCCGGGTGAGCTCCAGGTGAGGGTGGAGTGCTTTGCTGTCCCCTCTGCAGCAGGAGTGTGACCCCTGTCCCTGCAGGCCAGCTCTGTGTTTGTGGGGTTCCCTGTCCTGCTGCTGCCTGCAGCTGCTGGGCTCCTCCTCACCCACACTGGGTGGGCAGCAGGACCTGCTGACCCTGGGTCAGAGGGCGGCCAGGGCAGGGTCCTGGTGGCTCCCTGTCCTCCAGCCTGGCCCCAGCCTGGCCCCAGGGTGATGGACAGAGAGCTGACCCCCAGCTGCACACCAGGAGCTCCTGCAGGAGGGAGCCTGGGATCTGCTGGAGGGCTGGCACTGATCTCTGGGGTTATTGGCACATCTGTGGGATGTGCCGTGGCTCCTGCCATTAAAATCCTGCAGTTACCTCAAGGTAAACTTGGGCTTTCCCCCTTGTTTTACTAATGGCTGATGTTTCTGGTTGACCCCCATGCTTTACTTGGGTTTTGGGGAAGCAAATTCCCATCTCCACACAGTGGTTGCAGCTGGGTGCTCCTGGTGATGTCAGCTGGGAGTGCTGGACTCCAGCCTGGCAGGGCTTGAGCTCAGAGCTGGCCTCTGTCTCAAGAGTTTCCCTGTGACACTGCCCCGGGGGCACAGCCAGGGCCACCAAGGCCTTCAGAGGGATGGAGCACCTCTCCCAGAGGAAAGAGGGAATGACTCCCAGTGCTTCTGGAGAGGAGGAGGCTTTGGAGTGATCTGACTGTGGCTTTCCAGGGCCTGAAGGGTACAGGGAAGGGAGAGACTCTTTCCAAGGGCTGGAGTGCCAGGACACAGGGAATGACTCCCAGTGCTCAAGGGCAGGGCTGGATGGGATTTGGGCAGGAATTGTTCCCTGGCAGGGTGGGCAGGCCCTGACACAGCTGTGGCTGCCCCTGGATCCCTGGCAGTGCCCAAGGCCAGGTTGGACACTGGGGACAGTGGGAGGTGTCCCTGCCATGGCTGGGGTGGGATGAGTTGATCTTCCAGCCCAAACCATCCCATGGTTCTGTGACTCCTGTGTCCTGGGGAGCTCATGGAGCCCCAGGTTCTCTGCTCCTATGAACTGGAGCCTGAATGAGTCCCCAGTGACTCCCTCATGTGCCTCCTTCTCCAGCAGATCCCAGAGCAAATGTTTTGTCCTTAATAAGACCCCCACATTCAATATTTGGTATACCTGAATTGCATCATACTTCATCCCGGTGGACACCATGAAAAAAACCTGACATTATTTTCAGTTTTGCTGTAAATTGCTTGAAATACCATACTGATAAATAAAGAGGATTTATAACTAATATAGCTCTACATCATTACATTAAGATAATGTTAATTATAATATAATTGCCATTATACAGGCACACAGGTACAGCTGCTTGGCTGTACAAACAAATGGCTTGTATGGTTTTGTGTGCCTATATATCTGTGACAGCTGCAACATGCTGGTTTCAGGTAGAAGACCTGGAATTTAAATGCTGGAGAAAATATGCAAATACCTGGGAAACAGGAAAAGCTCCAAGTGCTTTGCAGGCTGAAAACAGCTGAGGAGCCCGTGGTGCTTGTCTTACCCGGGCACACACAGGAGCCGCCCCGCCAGCTCTGCAGGAATTGTGAAGAGAAGCATCCCTTGTTTTGTTTTCGGTTGTGAGCTAACAATCTGCCCATTTGCATACCCAAACTCCCCGGTGCTAGCAGGAATGTGGCTGCTGCCACGGGAGGCTGGTGTGGATTGCTGCGGATCTGCCACATCGCATTATGCGTTTTGGTTGTTGTTTTAGTGAGTAAATTCCAGGGAATGCAATCAGTAATTAGCTGCAATATGGCACACGGGGAGCGGCGAGGAGACACTAACTCGATGTGAAGGACTCATCTGTAGAACTTCCAGAACCGCAGCCCGGTCCTCACCACCCACTGGAGGGAATCACTGGCAGTGGTTCAGAGTGTTATTTGCCAAAAAGGTTCCTTTGGAAGGCGGGAATGAACTGGAAATGTGGGGATTCACTGGGATACACCTGCCACAGGTGGGTAGCGTGGGGACGGCCTTGGGTTTGAGTAGATGAAAACAATTCCGAGCATATGGTAAACTATCCTCCACACGAATATGTCTCTAATTTGCTCACCACATTGCTAATAAACCTGGCGGCTTCTCCCTTCATAAGTGACATCTTCATTTTGTTGCTTTCCAGAGGTGGAATGTCCATCCTGGCTCGGAGGAGCTGTTGGCTTCGGGCTGGGAGGACGCTGAGGGAGCAGAGAGCAGCTCGATGCTGATGCCTGCACACATCCAGCTCCCAGGTATGTGCCCACCTACAGGTGTGGGAGTGCAAACGTGGACTTCCTAAAGGATTTCTGAGTGTATCCCATCCCTATGAACTAACGTACATGTATTGCTCCTGGGTAATGTATTTAAATTAAATTTTAGAAACTGAAATATTCTGAGGGGTCTGTTCCTTGTCCTGGCAGCTTCAGGAGCCGGGGTGAGCCCCGGGTGCTGGTGTGGGTGCTGTGCTGGCCCTGCAGGGCTGCCCTGGGCCAGGCCCGGGCCCTGCTGCCGGCACCCGCAGCCTCGGGGCCAGCCCGGGCAGTTCCTGGGCACCACCGGGGGGGTTCTGGGGTGGGAGCCCGGCCCCGGTGCCCCCCAGCCCCGGGGGACCCTGCTGTGCCCCAGAGCACGGGAACTGCGTGAATTACCCCCGGCACACTGGAGTTATTTTCCTCCTGCTGCCTCCGTGACCCAGTTACCGGCTCAGCACACGCAGGAAGCCGCGGGAGAGAAAAACACGTTTCTGTTTGAATGAGAAAAGTTGATTACTATTTTAAGCCCCTTATCACGTAAAAGCGTTTCAAGCTCAAACACCCCACTCATCTCTAACTGTGAGGTAACCATAAAGGCTTCTCCCTCCTCAGCCCGCGGTTTGACAGCCCCGGAGCTGCGCGCAATTAAAATCCCTTCGCTCGTCCCTGGTGTACCTGCTGCAGTCGCTGTGTTCTCAGCCTCTGCTCAGCCCTGAAACACCAACTGATCTTGTTGGGAGGAGGCTCTGCGGGTTGTTTTACCCGACTGCTGCAAGGTGAGGATTTCAGATGGATTAATTTATTCAGTGCCAACTGATTTACTGCCCTGCCTTGGGACAGAGGCAAGGAAAGCCCCAGCACTCTGAACAGAGAATCTGTGCAAAGAACACGGGGGGGAGCCCCCCCCAGTCCCCTGCACTGCTCCCATTGTCCCCGCTGTTCCCAGAGAGGCAAAGGCCCCCCAGTCCTCCTGCCCTGCTCCCATTGCCCACGCTGTCCCCAGAGAGACAAAGCAGTTTCCAGTCGCTCCTGCTTTCCCCGGGGGCTGCTGGGGATATTTCCGACTGAACGCACACATTCTCCCCTCGGTTTGTCTGACCCCTGTGTGTGTTTGCTCTCCCTGCAGCTGCACATCTGTTCCACGGGCAGAGCTGCGTGTGGAGCCCAGGGCAGAGCGATGTCCCTGTGCCCGTCACAGCAGAGGGACAGCAGGACCCTGCACCGGCACCATGTACCTGGCACTTTGGGCACCAGGTACCTGGTGTTTGGGCACCGGGTACCCAGCACTTGGGGCACCAGGTACACGGCAGTTTTGGGCACCAGGTATATGGCATTTGGCACCAGGTACATGGCGGTTTTGGCACCAGGTACCCGACATTTGGCACTGTGGCGTTGACAGGGGTGGCCTGGGAGCGAGAACACGGCCCACAGAATATGCCAGGGAATGAAATGTTTTTGTTCCTTTCCCACCCATTATTTGGGGTAAAATCTCTCCCCCCCCACCCCACAACACCACGGGGGTCCCCCCACCCGGCAGCTCTCCCTGCAGAGGCTCTCCCGTGGGAGCAGGGTAGGGCAGGAAGCTCTGCCTGAGAAAAGGGAGGCTCTGTGCCTGTGCCAGCGTGTGACACGCTCAGCATGTGACAGCAGGAACAGCCGGGGTGCCTTTGGTGCTCCTGATGTGCTTTGAAAGCTGTGTACAGATCCAAATCAGCCGGAGCAGTGGGCACAGGTGCACGGCACTAATTCTATATTGCAATTTCATTCAGATAAATTACTCCTGTGAGTTCCTAATAAAAGCACATGTTGGCTTGTGTCAGAATTAGTGAACAATTCTGATAACAGGAGCAGCTATTTTTAGTTTGGTGTTATCCTAGTTCAGCCTCCCATCAGGTTGTATTAAATGTGGAAGATACAAATTGGATCCACGCTGGGCGCTCATTTCCCTCAGAGCGTTCTGCAGCCATCTCCTGTGCCGGGGGGGATGAGGGGGTGGCTGGGGCAGGTTCTTTGTCAGGGCTCAAGCAGCACTTGTCACTCCGTGCTGCTGCTGCTGTGGGACATTAATTATGGGGACGAGCTGGAGCCCGGCGACAGCACAGCAAAGCCACCAGAGGCAGGGCTGGAGAGATTCCTGCGGGGAGCGCCGGGAGGGAGCTGGCGGGGACACGGGGACACAGGGGACACGGGGGACACAGCTGTTCCCTGTGTGCAGAGCCCCCCGGACCTGCAGGGCTGCAGGAGGATGAGGGGTGGGTGGCCTGGGGCACTGCAGTGTCCGTCCTGTGCCCTTCCCGGGGTCACAGAATCCCAGGATGGTTTGGGCTGGAAGGGACCCTGCAGCCCATCCTGTCCCACCCCTGCCGTGGCAGGGACACTCCCTCTGTCCCAGGGTGCTCCAAGCCCCATCCAGCCTGGCCCTGGGCACTGCCAGGGCAGTGGGAAGCCACCCCTCCTTGTCCTTCCAGTGTGTTCAGCACATTTGGATCTCTTCCCATGCAACCCCAAGGCTTTCCAAGGGGGCTCCTCTGTGGGTGGTGGGGTTTGGGGGGCTGTGGGAAGCACAGATTATCTGAGGAAGTCCTGGGCTGTTCCAGGCTCCAGCAGCTTTTTGGAAACCTCATTTAATAATCTCAATGGTTACCATTTGGAACTATATGATATAAAGTTTGATTTTCTCCCAAAGCAACCTAAGTGAGGGGGAATGCAATGTAAACACAGAAAAACCCATTTCCCCCCTCAGTTTAGAGCACTAATGGAGAATGAGCTTTATAATGATTCTTGAGTTCAATTGCACTCACTCCTTCTTCCAAAATTTTAGATTTTATTGACTAATAGTTGCTTTGACATTAAGGGTGCTGCTGCAAACAACTCAATCTATTTCTACCAATTTTTCTTTGTGGAAAAATTTTATTTCAGCTCCTCATTATTTGAAAGTGATTTGCAGAAAAAGTGCTATTAGGAAAATGAGGCTGATGGCACTCGAGGTGAGCTGAACATGCTGTTAAGCAAATCAGAAATTAGTGTAGGTTTCTTTCATTTGGCTTCATTCGCTGTGGATCAAGTTTGATACTAATGATAAAAACCAGATCAAGCTTTTAAAAACATCGAGTAGCTTCTGTGCCATGAAACCGAAGTGGAGAAAGAAAACTTTGGATGTTTTATTTTTCTGATCTGAATTGGAATTATTTTAACAGTTCTGTTGTCTAATCAAGGCCCTGAGGGGGGCACGGCAGATGTTGGCTCAGAAAGTGAAGCAGGTGAAGCACAGGACCAGGTCATGCTCCCCAATCCTCACCCAAGACAGGCAAGTGCTGAGGGGCTGCTTTGCCTTGGGTTCCTTCCCACCCTTCTGTCAGATGTGATGGGACAGGAATCCTTCCATCTCCTCCCTCAGCGTAAAACAAGATGTACTTTGATTTGAGAATGGGATGCAATTTTAACTAGAATAGTGGAAGGCATGTCACTAGTGTAACAGCTGTAAAATTAGAAGGAAAGAAAACCCCAAAGAGACAGGAAAATAGCTGCTATTAAAGTGATAGAATAATCTCAGGCTGTGATGGTGCTCTGCAGCTTGAAGCAGCTCTCCTCAGCCGGTGTCTATCAAACCCTATCAGGATGGAAGGTGACATTATGAAGTCTCCAGATGTATTTTCATGTCATTTAGCTGATTTGTGTCATTTGATAAATTTCATGTTTGGAAAATCAATGTCCCTCACTGTGTGTCCTCTTGTGCTTTGCCAGCATCAAAGTTCTGTGCTGGAGGCAGCAGCAGAGGCTTGTGAGGGTGATCACTTCCTGAGCCCTGTCCCCTCCTGGTGACACCCTGCTCACTGCCCAGCAGGCTGGGGGTGAAAATTAGTGACATCCACAGAGGTGCACAGGGTGAGTCTCCAGTTTGTTTGATAACATCTCTGTTCTTTCTGAGACTGAGGTGAGAAGGAGAGTGGGGTGCTGGTGAGAGGTGAGGGCACAGGTCCTGTTCTGCTGGGGGCACCCAGAGCAGGCAGGGCTGGCATGTCCTGCTGTGGGGACAGCTGGGGGCACCCAGAGCAGGTAGGGCTGGCATGTCCTGCTGTGGGGACAGCTGGGGGCACCCAGAGCAGGTAGGGCTGGCATGTCCTGCTGTGGGGACAGCTGGGGGCACCCAGAGCAGGCAGGGCTGTGTCAGCTCTTGGTGTGGGGACAGCTGGGGGCACCCAGAGCAGGCAGGGCTGGCACCTCCTGCAGTGGGGACAGAGCTCAGCCCCCAGAGCTGGGGCTGGTAGGTCCCAGGGCAGGCAGGGAGGGGGAGCAGCCCTGCCCCACAGCTCAGCCCCAGAGCTCCCATCTCCTCCTGGGCTGAGCTGGACCCCTGGGTGCAGGGAATATTCAGCAGTGTGAGCTGCACCCACAGCTGTTGGGTGCTGGGGTGAGGTCTGGGCTCTGGCTGCACCAGGCACTCCAGTGCAGTGATAGGGGCATTTGATGTTGGCCATAATTAGTCCTGTGAAGGTTTAAATAAGTTTGTACAATGAGCTGACTTGGAGAGGCATTTTTAAGGGTTCTATTTTCGCTCCAGATGCAAAGTTCAATGGTTTTCCTGATGACTCAACTTAATGCCTGACTTGTTTAGTAAAAAAAATCCCCATAAATGCAGTTGAAAAGCGAATTCCTAAATACTTGTATGAGGAGTGGTGTTTGATCACAGATAACATGTATTAGGTAATAATAGTGTGCAGCTCTGGGCTGGCTGATTTTCAACACACCAGTGGTGGGTGGAGGATTTTAACAGCATCACTTGAGCTGTGCTGCACAGTCAAGACCACATCCACTGAAGAAAAAAAAAAAAAAAAAAAGCTCCATTTAAATAGCCCAAATGAATAGATTTGGTCCCTTATTGTAATTTAACTGAAGTTTTGAAACGTGCTCTTTGTTATTCCAAAAAGGGAGAAGGGTATCAATAACTCAGAAATGTGACATTGCATAATTAAGCATATTTCTGGCAGTATCCATCTATCAGGCTGTCTATCAAACCCCACAGCTTTCCTTCCCTGGAACAGCAGAAGGCTGCCAGTGCTTTCCACGCCAACGTGTTGGAAACCTTGGCTGGGCCCCTGCCATCCTGAGCTGGTGGGTGGGAGGGAAGGCACAACAAAATTGGTACCGCGGCTTTGCTGCCAGGGAAATGAAGGAGATGAAGTTTGTCAGCCCACTTTGGGGGAAAATAACCTGAAGATGTTTAGAAGAAGTGAATTAGAATTCTTCATCCTGGCCTGACCCTTGCAGGGAGGTGTTCCCCACCAGCTGCTGGTCCTGGAGGGGGCGGGGAGGGGAGAGGTGCCATTGCTGGAGCTGGAGAACCAAGGCTGTAAATCAAATCCTTGTGGTGAGGGAGCACCTGATGGGAAGCACAGACTTGCAGAGAGGCTTTAGTGGCAGGTTAAATCCTGCTGCTGAGGCTGGGTGGGATGACAGCACAGCCTGGCTCCGGGTCACAGGTGCTGGGGCAGCTGCAGCTGCGTGTCCCTGAGCATCCCTTGTCACCTCTGCTGGGGCCCTGCTCACCCTGCCAGGGCTGGGGAGCTGGAGATGCCTCAAGGAGCTGCTGAAACAGTTAAATTGGGGCAGGATTTATGAGGGGATAGAGAGAATTAGGTGTGTGCTGTCTGGCTGAAGTGTGACTTAAGGGGAAATATGACTCTGAGCATTTCAAGGCTGCAGCACCAAGGACTGGAAGGTCCATCCAGCAGAGTAATTGTCACAGGCAGAACTGCTGAGAGTAACAGGAGGATACTGGGGAAAAGGAAATTTCTAATGCTGCTGAGGCCACTTGATCAGGGTTAGGTGTAAAGGCAAACCCAACTCTGCTGGCCTGGAGATGACAGGGATGTCTGAGAACTGTGGACACCCTGGTTCTGATCTCCAGAGTTTGGATTCCCTGAGACCTTCCACCCCCCCAGAAAGGTGGCCAGCTCTCCCTTCCCTGGCAGAAGGGGAATTCTGGGTTAGATCCAGCTGCACAAGGACTGAAGCAAATGGAGGTCAGGCTGGAAGGTTGTAGTGGATTTAGTCTGGGTTTTTTTTTCCCTGAGGCCAATGGGAATTTTCCATTGCATTTCCAAGGCTCTGGAATGGAACCTGCTGTGGGGCCCTCCCTTAAGCAGTTGGTATTTTTCTCTTTTTCCTTGAATGTCTCCAGCCCCCGGGGAGCCTTGCTGCCCCTTTGCCATGTCCCCTGGCCAGGCCCTCAGTGGGGCAGTGACTGTCCCTCTGGTGCCAGGGGGTGGGCAGTGCCTGGCACAGCCAAACCTGTCTGTGCTCTGACAGGGCCAGGATTCTGCTGGATCAGCTCTGCACAGCTGAAAGGGGATGTATTTCTGGTGTCTTTAGAGAAGTGAAGCTCTGGGTAGCGATCCTGCCCCTGGACAGAATTGTCAGAAAACGACTTTGGTTCTGGGGTTTGGGGCCACTTTTCCTGAGCTGTCCACGAGAGGAGCAGTGAATCTCCCCGTGCCCAGCCGAGGTGCTGAGACCCAGATCTGTCCTGGGAGCTGTGCCTGAGGCAGCCCTTTGATGGTGACAGAGCCCAGGGACGGGGCTGATGGATCCTGCAGGGCCACCCACGACCCCGCTGCCATCCACCCTCATTACCTCCTGTCAGATCTTCAATTACGGCCACACGGGCCCCGCTTCCCAAAGATCTCTGTTTGGTCTTAGAAGATTAAAGGGTGGCAACTATTTTCAATATGATTATCATCATTATCTCTGGGAGATTTTATACTTCAGAAGTCAAAGTCATAATAGCCCAACTCGCTGCAATTATTTGCAAATTGCCTTAATGTATTTTCCAGAAGCTCTTTTGGCACTTTGTAATTTATTTATTTGCTAAGCCAATAGCACATTTAAATGCTAAAATGTCTCAGAACCTCTGTGAAGCCGGCCTGGTGGGGGCTTGCATGGACTTTGCCATCAGCCCCTGTACCCAGCAGTGACCCCACTCTGTTTTTGTTAAAATACCTCTGATAAATACCTTGAAGGGCTTCTCCTTTTTCGGTTGAAATTAAAGAGAATCTGTTAGTGTTGCAATAATTCTCCATGCTGATGAAAATGCTTATGAAAACACAGACTTAAATCAACATAAAAAAAAAATATCCAGACACAAAAAAATGGGCAGTTTCTCAAAAAAATGTGATTTTTTTTTCCTAGAGGTGTGTTTTAAAGAGGAACTCTCGGTGTGCCAAGGGCTGGAAGTGCTGCAGTGTCAGGAGAAGTGAGGGGTGACTCTGCAGAGTCTCTCCTGCAGAATCCCGGGGTCCCAGGGGAGCCTCCAGGCCGGGGCTGGGCACAGGTGGTGAATGTTCCTCTGTGGAGCCCAGCCCCATCTGCTCCTTTCTCCTTGTCCCTGGTGCTGAGCCGAGAGCAAGGGCCACGGTGCCCTGTGTGTGACATTGAAACCAGCCCAAAGAGCGCCTGGAACACGCTCAGCTGATTGTTCCAGAGCAATTTACAGACCCAGAGTTACGGAGCAATAATTGGGAATAATGAGGGAACCACGGCAGAAATGGTAAATAGCTCGCAGACATTTTGGGAGCAGAAAATGAGGCTAAATTCATTGAATAAATTAATTGCTATGGATTATTCTCTTAGCTTTAATCTGCCGCCTGCTGAAGGAAGTCTGTGCAAATGGCAAAGCTGGTCCGCAGCTTTCATGTAGAAATGGGGCTGCTTCCTGCTGAAGGGAAGAGAAAAGAGGCTGGAAGGGAATTTGCTGGGTTATAAAAGTGTATCTTGCTCGTATTGCAATGTTCACCTTCACAGTTTCACTTGCCCTTTGGGAGGGGGCAGTTTTATAATCCCATTTTATTGGTGAGCAGCAGATGGAGGTCCTGCAGGGAGGAGAGGTGGTTTTTCCCAAGGCCACGTTGTCTCTGGCAGAATCCAGGTTGGAGCTTGGGATTTTGCAGTTCCTGGGTGATGCTTGTGATGTTTTTCTCTTTGAAGACTTCCCCTTTCTGCAAAAACATCTGTAGTGGGGGCTGAACAAAACAACCCTGAGCAGATTTGAGACTTCACCAGTGAAAATGTAAAGAGAAAGAAGGAATGAGGAGCCACATCCCCCAGCCTGCCTTAAAAGATCAGTTCTAGTAAAGAGGAATTATATTTTAAGAAGCAGACAGATTGTCTCAGATTTACTATCTCAGAGGCCAGCAGTGAAGGTGAAGTATTTTTCTGTCAGGATTACGATTGCCTGACAGGGTCTTACCGTTACCAGGAGAAATGACCCTGATTTGGAAAAGATCTGTTCATTTGTAAGCAGCTGTTGCTTTTTAATAGCACAGCTCTTTCTTACAGCTATTAGTAGTAATAAAAATAAAACTAAGGCCCGTGCCTTTACTTGCATGAAATTTGTGATTTAAAATGAAGCTTGGAGAGCCTTGTAGATCAATCCTGGGATTTTATAAGCTGCTATTGGTGATTTATGTGGGTGGAGACCACGAAGCCAACCCAAGTTCTGTGCACAAGCCGTTTGTCAGGCTTTAGCTCCTGGCAGCCTTTTTGTCCCTCCTCCATCTGGTGCCTGCAGCGGCATCTTGGAGCTGGGAGTGTCTGGTGGCAGCTCAGGACACGCTCTGTGCTGTTAACGGGGCTCAGGGCAGAGTCCTGGCTGGGTCTGGGCACGGAGCGTCCCTCGGGGAGGCTGCAGCTCTGCCTGTGCTGGCCCTGCCATGTCCTGGCTCTGCCATCCCTGGCCCTACTGTCCCCTGGCTCTGCCTGTGTTGGCCCTGCCACCCCCTGGCCCTGCTGTCCCCTGGCCCTGCTGTCCCCTGGCCCTGCCGTGCCCTGGCTCTGACATCCCCTGGCCCTGCCACCCCCTGGCCCTGCCGTCCCCTGGCTCTGCCTGTGTTGGCCCTGCCTCCCCCTGGCCCTGCCACCCCCTGGCCCTGCCGTCCCCTGGCTCTGACATCCCCTGGCCCTGCCGTCCCCTGGCTCTGCCTGTGTTGGCCCTGCCATGACCTGGCCCTGCCGTGCCCTGGCTCTGGCACCCAGAGCACTCCCGGCTCTCCCCAAGGGGTTCCAGGAGCTCTCCTGGTGTGACCCTGGCCCCAAGTGAGCTGTGGGGCTGTGGGAGCCCCAGGTGAGGTGTGGGGCTGTTGGAGCCCCAGGTGAGCTCAGGGCTCTGGGAGCCCCAGGTGAGCTCAGGGCTCTGGGAGGGGCTGGAGGCTGAGCTCTTGCCCAGGAGTTTTGCTGAGGACAGCCCTGTTACCCCATCTGGCTTTATCACACCCGCCCAGGTCACCAAAATAGCTTTTCCCCTCCGTTTGGTGGAGTTTAATAGAGCAGAAGAAAGCTGTGCCCGTGAGGTGGGCAGGGAGGGGAGGTCACCCCGGGCACGGGGGGCACTGCAGGGCCCACGTGTTGTCACTGTCCCCTCCCAGGCAGGAGGTGACCCCGGGGATGTCCTGGCACACCTGGGCTGCCGTGGGACCTGCGGTGCCAGGAGCACCTTCAGGGCGTGTGCAGGGACTGGGGCTGGGTTGCTCTCCCAGGAATGAGGAGACTCCTCATTCTCCTGCTCTGTTTGACACTGACTGAGAATCAAACTTTCTGCCTTCCCTCGAAACGACACCGACACGAGGAAATCACAATACTTGTCTGCTCAGGACGTGCCCGAAGCCATGGAAAGGGCTGTATGCAAAACCAGACTGGATAAATCAGAGTCCCTTTCTCCACGTCTGGGAAGGTTAAACCTCCAGCAGCAGCGGCAGCCACACATGGTGCTCCGTTGTGCAGACATAATGCCAGTCCTTTATTTTAATATACAGTGCAGTTCACCCTAAATTACAATTTCTTCTTTTAATTTATTTTCATGAAAACGATAGCATGGCATAAATCATCTCGTGGAGGTTGCTGGGTTATTTGCATTTCAGAGGTTGGTTTGAACTTTGTGTCATAAAGGAATTTGCAGCTGAGAGGCTCTGGGAGGCATTACCTTGCAGTGATGGTGGCTCTCCAAAGGTGATGAATGACGTTCATTTGGCTTAGGACAAACAGCCTCCAGTTTGTGTCTGTCTGAAAAAACTTGTCAGAGGCGAGGAGTGGAAGGCAGTGAGTGATGCTTTCATCTGTGGAACGGGTCCCTGGTGGGGAAGGTGTTTGGGCAAAGGCAGCGTCCAGCACAGCTCCTGCAGTGAACCTGTGCCCTGAGGAGGGGTCACTGGCTCTGTGCCTCTCCAGAAAGGAGGGGACTGGAGGTCAGTGTCCATACCCGTGGCCTGGAGGGGTCTGGGGGCTGCCCCTGCTCCGGGCAGGGGGATCCTCGGGGGGTCCTGCTGGTGCTCTGCCTGTGCCTGGTGCTGCTCTTCCTGACAGCCCTTGGTTAATGCCACCTGACAGAGGCCAACTGCAAGGCTGGAAAACTTTAATGAGTCTTCAGATGTCTATTTTCTGCTACGAAATGTGGCAAGAAGCTCTGTCTTAAATTCAATACAGCATGGAATGCTCGGGGAATGAAACAGCGGAGTAAAACGTGTTTTATTAGCGATGAACTGAGGCTGCACATGAAAGAACCCTTTAAATATCTGACATGTTAAATGCATTATTTTCCCTTCAGGAGAGAAGGAGTCAAAGGGACGGGGCTGATGAACTGTGCTCATTAACCTGAGTGATGGGAGCGCTATCGGCGCCGGGGCCGTGCAGACTTCAAACGCGGCTCCTGCCGGCTGGGCTCGGGGCCCTGCTCGGGAAAAAGGTGGAATTACCGCAGCCGCTGGTGCAGGGGCTGCACGAGAGGCTCACCTGCGGGTGAGTGGGGAGAACAACGGGTCAGGGCTGCCAACAAAGCAGAGGGGCACACCCCCGGCATGGGGGCTGCAGAGGTCACAGCCAGCCCTGCTCCCGGGGACCTGCTGCAGGAACGAGTCCTCTGTACTGAGCAGGGACACATCTATCCCCGCTCTGAACCATGGGGATTCACTTACTGCTCCCTTAGCATAAAATCACCGATTGGTTTGGACTGGGAGTGACCTTAAATCCCATCCCATTCCCACCCCTGCCATGGCAGGGACACCTCCCACTGCCCCAGGCTGCTCCAAGCCCTGTCCAGCCTGGCCTGGGCACTGCCAGGGATCCAGGGGCAGCCACAGCTGCTCTGGGCACCCTGTGCCAGGGGTTTGTTTGGTATCAGATTTTTGTGTTGGAGAAGTTTGTTACAGGGAGTGTTGTTGTCAAGCTAATCAAGAGCAGACACATTAATTACACCCGGAGCTGCAGGAGAGTGTCAAAGCTCGGGAACTCAGCAGTGTCTGAATGCAGTGCCCATATTTTAGACAAAAACTTAATGTTCTACGTGTCTTAACATTCTACATGTCATTAGCTGCCTCTAAAAGTGATTCACGAGGTTGTCACAAAGGAAAGGGTTCTGGAATTTGTAGGGGATGGACTGTGTGAAACACGGTGTCAAACCTGTGCTGTCCCCAGCTGTCCCCATGGCCAGGGAGGTGCAGGGCACTCCCCCTATGACCAGTGCCCTCTGTTCTGCCATAGCCATGTAGCTCACAGGTTACTGTAGGGCGTCCACAGAGATGCAGGTGTTATTTTCCTATGGTTCTAATTTATTTTTAAGGCAGAATTAATATTCACTGAATTGACGTAGCTGCAGTTTTGTACTTTCTGCTGCCTGGGGCTATTGCACTTCAGTCTTTGATGTGATCAGCTCTTGCAAACTCAGCTGGCTGGGGGCTGGTCAGTGCTTGGGTGAGAGGCTTCCCAGGCGTTTGTGAGGAATTGTTTGTGGTGGAGGCGGCACTTGCTGCAGGGAGTCAGTGCCAGACAAAGGGCAGGGAGCCAGGGCAGGGCCCCGGGGGCTGCACAGGGCTCTGCTGGACCCCCAGCAGCCCCGGGGTGGATTCCCGGCCAGCACCAAGGGTGGGTCACTGCACTCAGGTCTCTCATTGTTTCTCCCTGTCCCTGACCCGTGGCTGGGGTTCGCTGTGGTGCTGGGGGAGGATGAGGAGCGGATCCTGCCCTGGGCAGGGGCTGGGGGAGCCCACAGGCGCTGCTGGGGTGCCCAGTGTGTGCACAGGGGAGCTGGGACAAGCCAGGAAACCCTGGGAATCTCTGTTAACCCCCACTGAAAACGTGCCACAGGAGATCTCAGCCTGCTGGAAACAGGAATTTCACAATGATTGTTTGAAGTATGGATATGTTTTAATCTAGTGCCGTTACAAAGGGGTTTTCATCCACCCTGTTTCACCTCTTCTAATTGAGCCCTTTTGGGTAGAGCCTTAATTTGTTTTTGGAAAAATTGTGTTCCAGCTGCAATTCCTGCATAATCTCCAGAGGAGCGAGGGTAGAGAGCTTAAGGAGAAATCTCTGCAGTAACAGAGGGAGAAACACAACGTGATAACTCCTGACAGATTGATGGCTTCTTCCTTCACCTAAACCTTTATAGATTAGCATGTCCCCTTTTCATGGAAGTGTTTGTTAGCACTGCACGATCTAACTTAATCTGTGTGGGAAGTTATTTATCCAAGGGCTGTGGGGCATTTATACCATTCACTTGTCACCAGGAATAATGCAGAGGACAGGTAAGATAATTCCAACTGTATTAAGGGCTGGGAGATGACTGTTTGTGTTTTGATAATGGGACACTCAGAGTGAAGGATCTGAAATGGTTTTGTAGCATATTTGCTGAAAACACACATTTTGAATGTGTTTTGTTCCTTTTATTGCTCTGTTTCATGAGGGTGCCTGGGAGAAGGAGACATCAATTGCCACTTAGGGGTGGCCCAAGAGACTTGGGAGGAAAGATGTCCTGGAGTGTCCTGCTCACTGTGGTTTGCTCCAAGCAGTCCCAAAGGGAAGATTCCCAGTGCCTCTGTTGTGGGGGGGACACGGCCTTGGGTAGGGGGGATGTCCTTGGGCAGGGCAGGGGGGACACTGGGCAGGGGGAACATTGGGCAGGGGGGATGACCCCGGGCAGGGGAGATGTCCTCAGGCACAGCCAGCACTGGGGGCTGTTCCCAGAGCTCAGGTGGGTGACAGCTGAGCAGGGGCTCATTCCCAGCCCTGGGAAGTGGCTGATCTCCAGAGCCCCGTCCTGGCCCTGGCCCTGTGGCAGCTCCTTTGCAGGCCAGGCTCTGTTTCAGAGCTGCTGTTCCCTCTCCAGGCATCAAAGGAGCCTTTCCTGCCCTCCTGCTGCTCCGCCAGATGTTCTCCATTTTCTGCCAGTGCAGTGATTTCTCCTCTCCAGGCATCCTGTAACTGCCTTCATCTCACTGATTTCACAGCACTCCCACGGCATCAAGAGCACTTTGAATTCTGGTCCCGTCCTCCAGAGCTCTCACAATCACTCCCAGCCTCCTGTCACCCACAGGTGCCATCAGCATCTCCTCTGCTCCAGCACAGAGGGAGCAGGAGCTCCCTGAGGGTCCCCATCAGCCTCCCATCCTCACAGGGGACACCAGGGACCGTCCTTGGGCTGGTGGCATTCACTGAGCTTCATTCTGACCTTATGATTTTATCCAGGCTGTGCTTTTGGAGTTTCCCCTGTGTGTTTGAGGACACCTGTTCACTGTGACACACCGTGTGTCACATCCCCTTGGTGATGGTCGTTTGCCCCCCAGGACCTTCTCTCCCCCAATGGCCTCCCCTCCCCTGACCAAGCCCTCCTTGAGCTGCATTTTATTTTCTATTATTTATTCTGGGGAAATTGATAAGCCTCTGCTGGCTCTGTCTCCTGGGCCACCATCTAATCTTCCAGGCGATGACAACTTGATTGGTGAAGAACAGATCCCAGTCTCTCCCCAGCTGCTGAATGGAGCCATAATTTCTAAATTCATCCTTGAAGATGGAGCAGAGCTTGTCCTTCTCCAGGGGTTGCTCTTTAATCAGCCCAGTTGTCTCTTCAGTATTGAAAACTTCTTTTCATTGTAAAATGCAAGAAAAAAAAAAGCTAACCCAAATTTGGAAACGAGCCATTTACCTTGTATTGGTGTGTAGATGAGGGGCCCAATGTTTTGGGTGCTGCAGAAATCCTGTCAGTGATATTCCCTGCTCTGGAAAACTTTAATATTAAGCAGGCAAGGTAAGGAAGCAACTGAAGGGACTGAAAACAGACACCAGGGGATTAACTGAATTGCTGAGGCATAGATCAGTGTCACGATGGAGATTAAAAGTCAGTCTCTCTGAAATCCAGAAGAAAACTTTGCTGTTGCTCTGATGGCTTTTTTTGATGGGCTGTGGAAAATACAGAAAAATGAAACTGGTCCCTTGAAAACATTCCAACTTGGAGGATAACGTGAAATGTGATTTTTATAATTTCAAAGATGGAGATTTTAAAAATTCACTAATATCCCAATAAGAACTCTCAGAACAGATTTTGTTTTTTGATATTCTGTATTTGGACTTTCAATGCAGAAAAAACCTACTGATATACTTGTCCCATAATGTTAGCAAAAATGAAAAAACAAACTTGGAGGAAGCTGAATTTCATCTTCCTCGATTATTGTGGATACCAACAGAAAGTGGTTATGAATCATTTTTCCTTGATAGAATGAATTTATTTGTCCTTTTATTTTACTGGAGTGTCTGCTGGAATTGAAGTTGTTGATTAATGACGTGCAGGAAATAAGGCTGGAGAAATTGGCTTTTGCAGCCCAGGGAACTCTGCAGGGCTGTGGGGCTGTCACAGGACCCCGAGCAGGGCTGGGTACAAACACCCCTGGCAGGATGTGTGTGGGGACAAGGGTGACCCCTGCCAGGACGTGTGTGGGGACAAGGGTCAGTCCTGGCAGGGGTGGGTATGGGACAAGGGTCAGTCCTGCCAGGACGTGTGTGGGGACAAGGGTGACCCCTGCCAGGACGTGTGTGGGGACAAGGGTCAGTCCTGGCAGGGGTGGGTATGGGACAAGGGTCAGTCCTGCCAGGACGTGTGTGGGGACAAGGGTCAGTCCTGGCAGGGTTGGGTATGGGACAAGGGTCAGTCCTGGCAGGACGTGTGTGGGGACAAGGGTCAGTCCTGCCAGGACGTGTGTGGGGACAAGGGTCACCCCTGGCAGGGGTGGGTGTGGAAAGGTGTTGGGTACAGTTCTTCAAGGACCTGCCTGTCAGCAATACCTGTTACAGCCACTCTGCTGGAAGCACAAACAGACCCAGTGGAGGCTGTAGCATTTCCCAGCATCTCCTCTCTCTGGCAGAATAACGGAGCTGGTGCAGTCCAGACTTTCAGACAGACACGGGTGGAATAGAGGCCAGGGGGAGGTGGCAGGGGACACGAGGGTGGCTTTTGAGTGGGCTCACCCAGGCTGCCATGCCCATCCCCGGCACTCTCCTGCACTTGGCTGCTACCTTTTTATTTCACCTCCTTCCTCACCCTTCTTTTCCCTCGCACAGCTTGTCCTTTGCCTCTCGGGGTATAAATTCTCCCGGTGCTGTTTCCCGACCTGCCCCTCACACTCGCAATCACCAAACCCGGCTCTGCCAGACGAGCGCTTCCCTCCCATCCTCCCTGCCTGCGGAGCCGGGGCGCTCCTTAAATAGCTCCGTTTTCCTGCCTGAGTGGGTTCCGTGACATTCGCAGCCTTTTCGCGAGTGCTGCTGCACTTCATGAAGCATCCATCATCCCCGTGCTCGTGGCAGCGCCGTCCCCACGCCCTCGTTTGTCACCGCGCCGGCGGCAGCGCCAGCTCCCGGGGCAGGGGGGTCTGTTCTGTCTCTCTGCTCCCTCCTCCTCCTCCTCCTGTCCCCTCTCCGCCAGCCCCGGCGTTACCGGCGTTACGAGGCAGTAACAAATGCTGATCCGGGCGGCTGCTCGCTGCGATGGGGGAAGGTGTTTCTGTGCGGAGAAGGTGTGCAAACAGAGATGTTTGTGCCGCTCTCGCAGAGGCGCAGCCGCGGGTGAGCAGCATCCTCTGAGCTCCGGGGGTCTGTCTGTCTGCAGGCGGGCGGCTGCTCACACAGGGGCCTCCCGGGGGTCCCGGGGCCGCGGCAGTGTCACCCACCGCCGGGCAGCGCGTTATTCCCGCTGCTGGAGGCGGGGGCTGACCCAGAACCGAGTGTTGGGGGTTTGCACAATGTGCGAAAATGGGATGTGGAAACCTCCCCTCTGCAGCCCCGGCCCGGCACACAGCGCGGCCCGGCGGGCAGGGCTCCCCACGGGCTCCCGGGGCAGGGATGGGGACACGGATGGGATGGGGACGGGGCCGGGATGGGACATGTCCGGGATGGGGACATGGATGGGAT
>VXBN01011212.1:166063-182227 GCA_013397395.1 Sinosuthora webbiana
TGTGTGCACCCCACATTCAGTGTGTGCTGAGCCTGGCTCGGGCTGAGCGCAGGGAGATGTTTTGCAGTCTTCAGGTAACAGCAGAGTGAGATTTAACATCCAGCTCTGGCTAATTAAAGAGCAGAAAAGGTCAAGTGCACTCTAACACCTTTCCTTAATTGACTCTTTCCTATCCAGTGAAGAAAGCCTCTTATCCCTTTGCCCCCGAACTGCTGGGGAGTAAAGGGAGGGAATGGAATCCCTCACTCTCCACCTGCCACCCTCCAAGTCCCCTTGGACTCCCCTGTCACCCCTGTGGCAGTGCAGCAGGGCAGGGAATGAACCCACCCACTCTTGCTCTGTGTCCAGGAGATCCAAAAGGCTGCAGGGGGCACAGGGGGCCTGGCAGGCGGCTCAGGGAGCCCCTGAACCCCCAGTCACCCCTGGAAAGGGCTCTGGGGTGAGCCCTGGGTCCTGCAGGTCGTCACTGACCCCTCGTTTCCTTTTGTCCCCCTGTGCTGGTGTGTCCCCGTGTCAGGGCAGTGACAGGGGATGGAGCTGGGCAGGCAGGAGGTGGGGCTGCCCCACCTGGGACTCCTGCAGGCACAGAAACTGCCCACCCCGACCTGCACTGCTGCCTGGGGGTCAGGGGGCCGAGATAAAGACTGTGCTTTGGACAAGTTTTATTGCCTCTGACATTCACTGCTGCTCTATCAATCCTCAGACACGAAAAACGTGCTCTGGCTCCCAAAATCTCTGCTTTGGAGCCTTTTCTGTTTGCCAAAGGACTTGAGGTCCGACTGAAATGAGATAAAATTAAATCATGCTAATGCTGAGGGGTTAAAACCAAAAGGAGGTGGTTGTTTGTCATTAAGAAATGTTACAGAAACCTTCAGGCCTGAGCAGACACCCGGCCAAAGGCCCCGTTTGCTGGGTGGGTGTTTCCACAGCCGCTGTGCAGTGGGTGTGACAGGTCCCACCCAAATTCCTGCCCCGTGGGCTGTGTGTGCCCAGCGCCCCTGCCCGGGGCCGGCTTTGCTGGGATCTCATTTCTGCTGCCCTTGGGGAGAAAGGAAACGCTGCTCCAGGAGCTCTGATCCAGCAGCCAGGCTCTGCCCGGGGATGCTGCAGAGCCACAGGCTCCTGCCTGGAGCCCAGAGGGGTGTGTGAGGTCAGGCTGATGGAAACGGGCGTTAGGGCACATCAGAGGGAGAGGGTGAGGATAAAGTGGTTCTTACTCAACTCCCACACCTCCCATCCACAGCGCTGCATCCATTAGCACCCTTTTGGCCGGGAGAGCTCCGACGTGTTTTCTGCTCACACTCACACATGGTGGTTTTTTTCAAAGCGTTCTGTGGCAATGAGCTCCAAAATAAATTACATTTCTTTTTGTTTCAGAGCAGCTGGAGTAATCCATTGCTGTGTCCCTTATTCTTGTATCACATGAAGGACTCATTTTTTTTCCTACTCACCTTTACTCTGCTATTCTTAATTTTACAAAGTTCATCAGTCCCCCCCCCACTTGACACACCAAACGATGATCTACAGCTCACATGGCTTTGGCATGTGATAAGCCATCAAATGTTAAAATAAGAAAACCGTCCCCATGAGCTATAGCATCAAACAGTCCCCGCTTGAAAAATGCTGGAGATTTGCACTGACTCCAGCTATTTTGGCCAAGCAGCTCAGCCTCTGGGCAGATTTACACCTGCAATTACAGGAATAGATCTCCCTGTGTGCAGGAGGTTTGGAAAATAAAAAGCAGCCCTTGCTGTCCCCGGCAGCCCGGCTGTGCCCGGGGCAGGGCTGGCAGCGCCGCTCCTGCCTGTCCTTTGCCACAGACACGGGAGGAAATGAGCGGCACCGACTGTGATTAACGTGAAATAACTAATTGGAGCAAACCTCTGGAGAGGGAGAGAGGTAAGGATTAGAGATAAGAGAAGCACAAAGCTTTCTGTTTGTTCTTTTTAAATGAAAGACTCCCGGTGATGAAATTCCTCCCCATTGGTATTCCGGGTGGGCGCTTTCCTCCGCTGCTGTTCGCAGACATTTTAAAGGGTGACCTTTCAAGTCACTTAATGGATGTGCCACAGACCTAAATATCAATTGTTCCTTCTAATGGAACACGGGTTCTGTGTGTCCTGGCCCTCGGGAGGGGATGTTGGGGCCAGCTGCAGGCAGCCAGATGTTCCTGCCGGGGCCCGGGCAGCCCAGCGGGGCTGGGGACACCGCTGCCCCCCCGGGAAAAGGTTTTCCTTGACAGTGAAGGTTCTGGACACCTGAGTGTGTGTCTGTCTGTTCACATTAGATTCGCAGAGCTGGGAAGCTGCTTGGCTGCCTGCTGGAGACTGAGAGGGAATTGTTTTCCTTTGGTGCTCAACAAAACCAGAGACTTCGCAGTGTTTGGAGAGGTGAGGAGGGACAGGCTGACAGGGGGTTATTTCTTGGTGCAGAGGGTGAGCCCGTGGTGGGAGGCCTGTGCCCCTGTCCCTGGTGCCAGCTGGGCACAGTGGGCTTCCCTGAGTCTCCTCAGCTGGACCAAGACTTTCATCCAGCAGCTGGAAAAAAAATTCCAGTTGAAAATGTAGTTGAGAGAGCTGTATTCTCACAGGTGTTTCCACTGTGACTCTGGCCAGTCCCTTGAGCAAGGGGAGCTGGTTGCTCCTTAATTATAGATGAGGAAAGAAACAGATTTTTCAGCCCACTGGAGAGTTGGGAATCCTGGTGCTGGAATGCAGGAGCAGTTTTGGAGGACGGTGGTTCAGCAGCTCCTGGCTCCGGGGTCCAGTGGCAGCTCCAGTCCCCGTTTGGAGCCAGGAGAGCTGCAGGCTCCTGCTTTGGGTGCAGCACTTTGACTAATCCTCCACCCCGGGGCTGCTCCCAGGGTACCCTGTCGTGGGGCTGGTACAGGTCATGAGCTCAGCTCCCGTGCAGTGGAAGTGCAGGGAATTCTCCACAGCCTGCAGCAAATGCACTTTGGCAGAAAAAGGAACGTGGTGCAGGCTCTGGGCAGTCCTACCCTGAATTCCAGCTTGAGCCACATGAGAAATGCAGACATGCCCTGACTGCCACCGACAGAGCTGGTCACTCCCAGCCCTGGCTGTGGGGAATATTCTGGGATTGCTGAAGCACTCCAGCTTCAGAGGATAAAGCATTTCAGCCTCCCTGATCACAGAGAACATCTCTAGTTACCAACCACAGAAATATTCTTCAAACAAAAACGTGTGTTTACTCTGAAGGGAAGAGGCCCAGGTGGTGGGAGAGTAAGAGCTATTCTTTACCTTTTTTTCCTGAAAAATAAACCAGCCCATTTGTACATTGATTTATCAAGCTTATCCCGACTGTCTTCCAGCCAGGACTCACAATCCTGGCTTTTTGTTTCTCTCCATGCTCCAGCACACAGATGTGGCTTTCAGAGTGGAAATCAATACATCTGCAGGACGCCCCTGGTGCTAGCAGAGTCCACGGCTTCCTTCATTAGGCTCTACTAAAGCATAATTATCTGGAACGCCTTGCCATTTCCTTGGCACTGCTCACACGGCTTTCCAACCAGGAAACGTTTTATCAGGGCACTGGAGCCCACACTGCACATGCTGGAGAGAGAAAATGACCATCCCAGGGACAGGGGAAGGCTCCTGTAACTCCCAGCTCAGCAGCCCAGGGGAGAGCAGCCTGCCCTGGAGCTGGGCACACCCCGGGGGCTCCACCAGAGACCAGAGCTCTGGGTTTGCTGCTGCTGGGCAGCCCTGGGGTGATGGCAGAGGGGCCTCAACATCCCACTCCTGCTCAGGACAGGATGGATCCTCTGGGACGGGCAGGAACGGCTGCCCTGGCCTCGGGTGGGGACACCGTGGTCCTGTCCTGGGCCCAGCACCCCTCCCCAGCCCCCGGGGTCCCAGGAGTGCCCTGCACCCCAGGCCTGCCCTGCTCTGTCTCTCCCGTTCTCTCATTATGGTCAGAGTAACAAAACAATTGCCAGTGTGACATTTTCCTCTGGCAACGGGGGCCCAGGCGTGCTCCAGCAGGAACAGAAGGAGAACTGTCATGTTCACATTTCAGCTGACTCCAGCCTCCCCCTTTTCTCCTCCTCTCCAAGGCTGTGTGTAAAATCCACCTCCTCTCCCTGCGCTGCCAGGAGCTGCTGCACAGAGATTGTCTGGCTGTGCAAACCCTGAGCTCCCCGGGCTCCAGGCACCAGAGGCACTGCATTAGGCAGGGCTGAGCCAGGACGGCTGCCTGGCCACCGTGGGCCCCAGAGGAGGTGGCTCAGAGCTGTGGGGCTGCTCTGCCACCTCACAGGGGTTATTTTGGAAGGTTTCTGTCTCCTCAGAGTGGGTGGTGCTGGCCAGGTGCCACCAGCCACATTTCAGCCCCTTCTTTCCTGTTTGGGTGACAGGTGTGATCAGAGCTGAGATGTGACCTGCTCTGGGACAGAGGTTGAGCACTGGACACAGGAGGGAAAATTTTCCAAAAACAAATCCCTGTGGTTGCAGAGCACAGCCAGCGTGGACACCACAGGGGTGAGGTGTGTCCTCTGCCCTCAGATGTGCTGAGGAAAGGTTCCCTGGGGGCCACCCCAAAGGGCAGCCCCAGCAGTGCTGCCCCGTGCCTGGGCTCTCCCAGGGCAGCTGCTCCCCGGGGATGGCACCAGCCCCACCTGGTCCCCTCCAGAGCTCCTCTCCAGAGAGCAGCATTTTCTCTGCCACACAGATCTCTGCCTTGTGTTTCTGGGGTGAACAACCAGCCACGGAGGGCCACCTGAGGAGCCCCTGAAGGTCCTGGTGCTCCTCACCTCGTGGGCTCACCTGGACAAAGGGAACCCCTGCCAGCACCTCCCCAAGGGCTCGCAGTGCCTCGTGGAGGGATGGGAGGACTGAGAGCCACGCTCCAGACTGCTGCTTCCAGGCAATGAGGATGTTCTCAGGCTCCCCTGGATTGCCAGATAAAGGGAGGAGAAGAGAAGATCTTGTTCCTTGGCCCAGCATCAGCCAGCCCAGACCTGGGGCAGACAATCCGAGGCAGCTGAGCCGAGGGTGAGGATCAGCACCCAGCAGGACTGTGCTGCCCCAGGGGCTGCCCCACATCCCTGCTCCCTCCAGGGAGCCTGCAGAGGGTTTCTCAGGTTTTTGGGAAATCATCTTGCTCTGCTTTCATTCTGTGAGGCTTTAAAGCGATTCTGCTCCGGAGCTCAGTTCATCCACTGCAGCTTCTGCAGTCTGGACTGCCTGAATATGATTTATGAGAAATCTTAGTGGTGAGCCACGCCAGCCTGCTTGGGGTTTAGGCTTTGCTGAAAAGGGATATAAACAACTCTGTAATCAGCTAAATGAACTAAGGGCCTCTTGCAGCTGTACCTCACTGCACAAGGGGCTTCTTTCCTGCTGAGGTTCCCTCACCTCTTGTGGACACTCACTGTGGGAGGCATCAAAAACCTGAGTGTCCTGGGGAGGGAGGGACCTGCAGCCAAAAGCAAACCTCAGGGCTCGCTTCAGGATGCTGGAAGAGAATTTGCTGTGCTGATTTTGCCTTTGTGGGTTTTTTTCCAGATGACCAACACCAGTAGAAATAATTAATGTATAATGGAAAAGGGGATACCCAGGACCTGAGTTTTGCAACCTGCAATGTGCTGACGGTGAGATGCTGACAGCAGTTTGTGGAATTTGAGGTTTACTTGAGCTGCTTCTTTTCCTTTCTGATCACACAGGCAATTACACAAGGACAATTTGGCTGAGCTGTGTTGTCTACCAGGGGCACAGCTGACCCAGGCCGAGATCCCCCCGTGGTGCATTAAACACTGCAGCTGTTCTCCTGCCCAGGCCCATCTGTGTCCCACCTCCCTGACGTCCCTGCAGCTGCAGAGGGCAGAGGCAGCAGGAGCTCAGGGGGTGCTCTGCATCCCGGCTCCCCCCTGCAGCCTTGGCCCTGCCCTCGCTCCTCACTGCAGGGCTTGGGAAGTTTTCTTGGTACCAGGAGCTGGGTCTGGTGTGGATGCTGGGACTGTCCCCAGATCAGGCTGGTTCTGAGCCCTCTGCAGCAGCAGCCAGGGGCTGTGGGGGGCTGTGGGGGCTGTGGGGGCTGTGGGGTCCGTGGTGGGCACATCCTCCACTGCACTGTGCTGGGGGCTCCTGCCCTGCCCAGCTGAGGGTCATGATCACAAATCCTTCATCCAGGAGGAACCTCCTGGGGCAGGAGACACCCTTGAAATGGCCCGAGGTGAGGGGCTTTGTTTGTTTGCTCCCCAGTGCCCGGGCAGCCCCGCGGTGGAGCTGGACCAGCAGCCAGGAGCAGCAGTGGGACTGCACTGGGGGCTCACCTCAGTGCTGTGAGCACACCCAGAATGTGCCGGGTGACCCCTGCACATCCCAACGGCCAAAGAACCACCAGGAACCCGAGGATGATCTTCTGCAGCCCCTGGTGAAGGTACGTGCAGCCAGGCAAGACAAGGATTCCCCAGGAACTGCTCGTGGGAAGGAGGATTCAGCCTGGTGTGCGGGGCTGGGGGGCACAGCTGGGCCAGCTCAACCAAACACAGCCCTCTTCTCCTGGCCGCAGGGCTCGGCCGAGCATCATTTTAGGGAACATTGGGTTGTGTCTGGGGTATTCGGTGCTTCAGTCGTTTCCTTCTTGGCCTCTTCTCGACCCTTTTCTCTCGGGCGAGCGTTATGCAGGGAGAAATTGCCGTCCCCCTTTTCAGGATTTCTCCGTCTGTAAACACAGCAAATGGCAACGAGCTCTGGTAATTCTTGTTAAAAGCCCTCGAGCCCTGAAGTGAGCCCCCGGACAAGAGACTGAAAAGGCAATAATTAGGGGAGAAGGGAGAGGGACAAAAGGGACGTAAACAAGTCCCTGCTGCAAACGCCAGAGCAGCCACTGAAAGCATCACAGAGCAGGGGTTCAAGAGGCTGGAGGTTTTTGGAGGTTTTTGAAATATAAGCTTAATAAATATTAGAAATCATCTTTAGCCACATGCTAGGTTTCTCCACTCTCAGTGCTGTTTTTTGACATTGGATCTTGGCCCAGATCCTTCATTCAAAGCAAGACAAACTCTCCTAATCCTTGTTGATGGCTTGGGAGAGACAGCACTTTGTGGTGGTTATATTTGTGAGGGATTATTGCTTTGGTCTGTGTGCTTTCAAATACTGTTCTTTGCTCCTTCCGGGCAGCCAGGGATGATTACAGCGATGAGAATGCTCACAGCAACTAATTCCAATGTCTTTCCATTTGCCAGTGGTCAACTTTCCCATGGCCAAGTAAAAATCTTTGAAGGAGAACCAAGGAGTGTTTTACAGTTCCGTGCAATAGCAAAACTTCTCAGTAGCTGAGGACGTTGTAGACAGAAATGTTGATTTTTTTTAGGGTCCCTACAGCCCCTGCTGACACCTGTGGGTGCCCCTGGGCAGCAGCTGTTCCTCGGGTCCTCGTGCCCTGGGTGTTGTTTCCAGCACTGCAGCTCCTTCTGCTTCCCTGGGGACTTCCCACCCCTGGAGCAGTGAACACCCACAGACCAGGACAGGTTTTGGACAAAACCACACCTGGGGAGCCAACAGAGGGATGTGGGACCCACCTGGCTGAGCCACTCTTGCCCCCAGGGTTTGTAAAGCTCTTTGTGATGCTCTGTTTGTGCCACTGAACCTCGACACACAGGGATTGCAAAAAATCTCTGTGGGGCTGGAAGAAAACAGAAACCATTTCTGCTCTTGGAGCTCCTTTTGTCTGACAGTGTTTGAGTTCATGGGCTCTGAGGAGGCCAGACCTGGCCAAGGAAGGGACAGGACCTGGTGTATTATGGCCAAAATGTGTTCTTTCTCAGAGGTAAAGTCCCATACTCCTGAAGTGCAGAATTCTGTACTCCTGAAGGTCTTGGAAGTCTGGTTTTGCCACTTGTGTTGGGAGAGGCTTTGAGCATTTAAATGGCTCACGTGGGCAGTTTTCCAGGGGCTGGGAAAGCAGCAGTGCCACCCAGGGCCACACGTGGTGCTGGGCACGGGCTGTGTCCAGCCTTTCCCTGGGAGGCTGCAGGGACTGGGCATCTGGTGGGCACCGAGCTGGCCACGAGCCCACAGGGCAAGGGCTGCTCAGGCAGTTCCTTGTGTCACCAGCTGGGAGCAGAGGCAGAGCTGAGTCCAGTGGAAATCCTTTCAGGCAAGGGCTGTGCTTTTGTATTGATTTTGTAAAGCACCAGTTAATATAGGAATAATAGCTGGGTGTTTATTCTTAAAAGGGCCAGACTGTTCTGCCAGGAAAACTGGGATTCGTAACAGCCTTGAGATATTTTTCTCGTTTTGTTCACGATATAAATGATACTTGAATTAATATTCATGCTGGAACAAAATCTGAGGGGGCCTTGGTAGTAAACCAGTAAACAATGCGAGGAAAAATGGCTTTTTATGGTTGCATAAAGATGCAAAATGACAGGGGGGATTGGGAGCTTGTTTTCCTCTGTCACATCTCCCAAGAAAGCAGAGCGAGTGTTGTGTGCCTGTTTTGTTCTGCCTTTGCCCAGGGACATTCATTATCCTCACACAGCGCAGGGGTGACAGGGCTGTGTGTCCCCACGTGGAACACGGGACACTGTGGGTAAGGGACCCACGGCAGGGAGAGCCAGATGTGCAGTGACCACAGCTGGACTGGCAGAAGGCGGGCCTGTGCTGCTGGGAAGTTGGGATAATCCACTGGGAATTGGGGACCAGGCACTGCTCTGCCTGGGGACAGCCACAGCCTGGCCTTTGCTTTCCCGGCTTTGAGGCTTTCCCAGCTTTGAGGCTTTCCCGGCTTTGAGGCTTTCCCAGCTTTGAGGCTCTCCTCCCTCCTTTCCTCCTGAATCACCAACATCACCCCAGGAAGTGTGGCTGCTTTATTTTGAGCTGCTTGGAGAATTCCCGGGAAGTTCCCCCAGCTGGCAGGAACTGCTAGCAATGAACTAAGCTGGTGAGTGCCCACCTCCCATTCCATTGCCCAGAAATAAGGGATGAACCCAGATTAATTACAACAGAGCTCGTTTGTGCAGAGCAAAGAGCTCTGAGGAGTCCTGCACTTGCTGTTGAAGCAAATCCTTACCAAGGAAGGTATTTTACTGCAATTAAGGCAAGCTGAACACGGATTGTTCTTCCACTGGTCAGTAACTATCACCAACTGCTGCAGCAGCTTCTGGTTGCTGTTATCCCACTTCCTTCAGGCAGTTGTGGTCCACTCAGAGAATCCCACATTGCTTTGGGGTTGGGAGGGACCATAAAGCCCACCCAGTGCCACCCCAGCCTTGGCAGGGACACCTCCCACTGTCCCAGGCTGCTCCAAGCCCTGTCCAGCCTGGCCTTGGGCACTGCCAGGGATCCAGGGGCAGCCACAGCTGCTCTGGGCACCTGTTAATCCTGTTCTCCCTCCCCCCTGTGCCTCCTGAGCACCCTCTGGGTGTGCAGTAAGTGAGCAACTGGCCCAAGGCCATCTGTTCCTCTGCTGCTCAGAGGAGAAATCAGCTGATGAATTCCAGCGTTGCCGTTTGTGTTCTCAGATTGTGCCAGTGGAAGCAAGGGCAGGAGACAGAAAAGTGGTGGAGGAGGTTTGTTCTGAAGGATATTACCCTGCTTATCCTGCACACTTCTGGTTAATGAAGACGACCCTATGCAGTTTTAGTTGGGGAAAGATGGGAGGAAGAGGCAATTCCCTGTTTCTCCATCTCTATTTGTTCCTCCTTTAGGGTCTCTACGTGGTGGAACTGGACTAGGAACAGGAGTGCAGAGTTCTGCCATCTGTGCACAGCTCTCGTGGGATTCAGGTTATTTTGCTCATTCAGGAAGTTAAGAACACCCTGAACTCTGCCTTTTCTTGCTTCTGCATTGAGGTGTTGCTGCTGTGCCTTTTTCTTTCTTCCCTGCACTTGGGAGCCAATTAACATACCCCCAGGAAGAAAATGGAAATAAGAACTGCAGCCTGGATGGATCTACCCATACAGCTGATAAAAGATCTGGTCGCTGCTTTTTAATCTGCTTTGAAGAGGAAGAAAAAAATGTCTGGACACTGAAGGAGTTTGTCCTGTGGCCACATGAGAAACCTCTGCAGGCCCTGTGGGGAGGCAGCAGATGAAGACTCTGGTGCTGTGCATTAATGGGCACTCGGGCAAGGTGTGGGATGGAGCCAATTCTGCCCCACAGAAACCCGACAAGGCCTTTCATGGGTGCACTGACAGGCTCAGCCAACAGCTGCACTCGCCATTATTCCAGCTCATAAACCCCAGAGTTGCTGCAGACTGTGCTGGAGACTCAGCCGTGGAACAAAGCTGCTCCGGGGGCTTCAAGGAAAGCAGCAATGGCAAGAAAAGCAGAAAACAGTTGTAACTGCCAGGAAATGATAAAGCATCAACATCAAGATGCATCACAGCACAGAGTCAGTTGCTCAATAACTTCTTTGGCACACGCAGCGGGTGGTTAAATATCTGGAGAGGAGCCACCCCAGAGCTGTCCCTGGAAGTGGCTGCCAGCAGCTCAGCCAGCAGCAGTCTGCTCAGGGAGCTCATGGCACACCCAGGGGCACTGCTGCACTGGCAGCTCGGATGCTTTTGGGGTGGGGGCCAGGCTGTTGGGAGGTTGGGACACCCTGAGGATGTGGTCTCTGGGGGTTGGCTTCAGCAGCGACCCCTCTGTGTGGCTGTGGGAGAATATTCTCACCATCACCGGGGTCAGGGAGGCAACATCCTCTCCTGCTGCCCTTCAGCACCTCAGTGAGAGGTTATTGCTGCTGAGCAGGGTGAGGGAAGGCTTCCTTTGGGAAGCTCAGGGAAAGAATCCCTGGGATTTGGGTGGGGGCAAGCAAAGCAAATATTTCCTTCATGGCAGATGTTCATATAACTGCTCTGAAATTTGCTTATTTCCATCTTGTGGGATTTCCAGTTTCAGAATTAATTCCCCGGTGTGCAGTCTCGGTTGTCAGAAGCTGGGGTAGAAGAAAAACACAGGTAGGATTTCTGATGGGGGAAAAACCTACTGACTGCTGAAAAACTGCCTGTCCTGCCAGTGCTGTCTAGTCTGCTCAGAGTTAATATTTTTTCACCTTATTTCCTCAGAAAGATGACTGTTATTTTTCCCCCTGGTTCCATGGAACCAATTTGCATCTGAGATGCATTTTCTGGGACCTCGGCAGTGATGGGACTGGCATTGCCTCTCTAAACAGAGCACCATATGCTTCCTTCTGTGTGTGTTTGCTGCCTGCAAAACCCTCCCGGATAATCTCCCTGGCTGAGTACATGACAAAGTACCAGGAAGGTGTTACCACACAAATGCTGACACTCCTACAAAAGGGGAGAAGTGATAAATGCTTTCCTGTGTAGAGAAAAAAGATAAGGATGTATTTTGGGAACCAAGCTGACAGTTGCAATACCTGCGAGTATTTTTAAATTGAGATCAGGAATGTAAGGGAAGGTAGATAGAGGCTATCATTAAATCTGCATTGGTTTATTTGAAAAACAAACACTGTATGTTACTTTCAAAGCGTCTCTTATCAGAGATGCAAAGGAATTGCATTGGGGTTTTCAAATGCATCTGAAGATGAAGGGCCTTATTTCCTTCCGCATGAACTTAGCAAGAGTTACTCCCGGATCAAACCTGGGGCTTTTCCTTTTAGAAGTGGAAATTCTTGTTTTTCAGTCAAGCAAATAACAATACAAATTTCAGGGAATACACATTATTCAGCCGTGCAGGAAAAACCCACCACATCCGAGCCACGGCTTAGTAAGGAAAGTGTTGCTTTTCAGAAAACCTGCCTGCCCGCGTTGGTCGCTGTTCTTGTGAGGTTTTAGGACTGTCTGTCCTTTGGGGAGTGCTGTGTGGATTTGGTGGTGTTTGTCTGGATCTCCTGCCTGCCAGCACCGGCTGGAAATGAGATGTAAGTAAACGTTTTGATCAGCTTTGGTTTGAAGGGAGCAGCTGCTGCAGGGACACTCCTGGCCAGGACGGGGCCAGCTGCTCCATCTGACGCCGAGGGCTCTGCTCCTGGCCCGCACCCTCCGAGCCCTGAGGAGGGTTTGTCACGGCTGTGAGCACGAGTTCCGACAGTCCTCGGAGGGGATCCTGCCTTGCCCATCCCTCCCAGCCCCTCCTGCCCGCCCGGGTGGGCCAGGGGACGCTGAACAGCGGGACATCGCTCAAGGCATCGAGGCCACGGCAGCAAACGGCGATAAATTACCGTGTGTGCCCCGCCGGGAAGGCTGCACGGTGATCAGCACGGTGATCATTAACCCTCCGTGGGTCCTGCGCTCCCCGGGGAGGGTTAATGATCGCCCCCCGAGCTGCGGGATGAGCCACGGGCTGCGCTGTCACCAGCGGCACGGGGCAAGGCTTCCTCACGGGAGGTGTTATTACCTTGTCAAAGCTGCCAAACGGGGAAACGTCACCCGGATTTTGGCAGACTAGCACTAAGAGCGGCTCGGTGTTAATCTCCGCGGGCAGCAGGTAGGGAGGGCTGCATAGGTGCTGCTGCTCTTCTGGCCCGTCAGTCCTTCGCCAATTATCAGAGCACCGAGATTTCCCTCCCTCGTTCATTCTGCTCAGCGTCTCCCCGTCAGGTTCATTTATCTCTCACAGGGACGCTCCCCGTGCTGTGAGGAGCGAGGGCCGCAGTCTCACATTTGGAATCCGTGGGCTCTCGCTCCCAATTTGCCTCCTGCCGCCGCTCATTGCCGCGGGCGGTGTTCGGAGCAGCGATCCAAGGTAAAGCTGCCCTCCAGCTCCTCGCTGGGAGCCTCAGCGCTGATAACCCGCCTCTGCAGTGTCCATCAGCCTCCCCCAGGCCGGCCCTGCCCCTGACGGGCCCAGGATTGTCTGTGGATAGAGCTGTCGTAGAGTCAGGGACTTGTTTAGGTGGGAAATCCCTCTAACACCGAGTCCGACTGTCCCCCATCACTGCCCAGGCCACCATCAGTCCGTGTCCCCAGTGCCACATCTACGTGTCTGTTCAGTCCCTCCGGGGATGGGCACTCCAGCACTGCCCCGGGCAGCTGGGCCAGGGCTGGGAAGCCTTTCCATGAAGGAAATTCTCCTCATGTGGGATTGAAGTGGTTGGTCCATCTGTGCGTGCTCGGGGCCACTGATGGGATCACCCTGGTAACCTGAACAGCTTTGCCCAGCACAGGCGGCTCCCAGTGCCAGGGAGGCAAATGTCTGGTGGGCAGAGGCAACAGCTGCTGTGTGAGAACTGCAAACAAAGTGGGAACATCGTTTTGGAATGCTCCCGTGGCTCCTGTGCCTTCACAGCAGCGTTTCATCCCTGGCTCCTGCCGGCCCTGCCTCTCTGCAGATCCCCTGGCAGCAGCAGGGCCATTAATGGGGTTTGTGTTTCTGCAACAGGAACATCAACGCTGTGGGGGGAGAAGCAGCGAGGCAGGAACAGTCGTGTTCCTAAAGCAGACAATTATGTGAGATGCTTCTGTTTCCATGAAAGACAGCAGCAGCTTAGCCAGGAGCTGGAAAACTTGAGTTCAGAAGTTGCTTCATTAGTGAATAGCCCCAAAACTTCCCTGAGAAGGAAGTAATTTGGGCTTCAGACAAAGCATTCAAGTAATTTGAAACAGTTTGATTTTGAAGTTAATTTTATTGTAATTTTGGAAGGGTCAAGATGCACAAAATTACCCAAGTACGATTTTCTTGAAACCGAACACTCTGGAGAGTTTAAACGGGGGGTCTGCAAACAGCCACAACAACCCCGTTGTCTGTAAGTACCAGGCATGCTAATGAGGCAAAAATTCCCTGAAATAATAGCTTCATCTAACTATAAACTTCCAAATTCTGCGGGTGTGGGGCATGATCTGCCCTGAGTGCAGAGGCAGCAGGTAAGTGGGCTCTGCTGTGCAGTGCCGGTGTGGGGAGCACCTGGTGTCCCTGTGCTGTGTCCCCTGCACAGCTCCTCCCTGGAGCTGCCCTCGGCACAGACCTGCCTGCACAGCCCCAGGGCTGCCTGCAGAGCTGTGGGGTGCAGGTCTGAGTTCTGCTCCCCAGAACACACGAGCCTCCCGACGCTGAAACGCTGGGAAGGGAAAAGGATTTTTCCTTCCTTAAACCTTTGCAAAGCTTTTTCTCTTACGTGCCACGGCGTGAAGGTGAGTAAATAGCCCTACAGGGCTGTGAGTGCTGGGTGAGGCACAGGCTGCCCCAATGGATCTGTGTCCCCTGACACGTCCCTTCCCTGCAGTGCCTGGGGAGTCACTGTGGGCTCCTGCTGCTGGCCCTGGCTGCTCCTCTGGAGCCCAGCCTGTGGATCCGACCCAAAGCCTCACCCACGGGAGAACAGCACCCTGCTGGTGTCGGGATGGGCTGTGGCAGGAGTTCTGTGTGTCACCCTGCTGTGCCGGGGCAGCAGCAGCCCCTGCCCAGGTGAGTGCCCCAGGTGAGTGCCCCAGGTGAGTGCCTTTCCTCAGGGAGTGCAGGTGTCCTGCTCACTGTGGCCTCTCCTTGGGGAGCTGCTGCCAAGCAGTGACATGGGGGACAATGAGGACCCCACTGATGGCATTTGCTCTCCAAGTTTTGGGTTTCTTACAGCTGCTTTCATGCTCAACTCCTCCTTAAAGATGACCTTTTCTACTCCAGACTCCTCCATCCTTTTTTCTGATGGTGCTTGTCTGATCGAGCTGTTGCTCACTAATGTCAGTGGGAAGAAGAGAAAACTCTTGGAGCTCTTTCATGTCTTGCCTGCTTGAAGCTTCTGGAAGCCCCAGTCAGTGCATTTGTTTTGTTACGATGTCACATCAAGGGTTGGTTTTTTAGGGAAAAACACCCCTTGGTGTCCTCGATTTCACTGTGTTGGCTCTGGGTCACTGTGCTGCTGTTGGGATGCTGTTGGAAGCACAGGGAGGCATCTTTGGGAGCGTGCAGGGCTCCACTGGGATGTGCTTGGGGATGGGGTGTGTTAAATCTGCCCCCTGGCACAGCCTGCACAGGGCTGTACCCCTCAGTCCTTGGAGCATTTACCCAAGGACAGACATGAGTCACGGCCGCTTCCTCTCGGCACAAGGACATTTAGGAAGATAATAGGTGGGAAAAATAACAGTTGATCCTGAGGCTGAAACTGGAAGCTGTTTCTGAATATAAATTAGAAAGTGACCTCAAACTGTCCTGGTTCCTGTCTGCTTGGCAGTGTCTCTCCTTGCCCGAGTCCAGCCTTTGTTTTTCCTTTGTCCCTCTGTCACTTCCCTATTGGAGCCCTCTTATTTGTCCTGTGACTGGCACTAACCCGTGCTTACACGTGCAGACAATGCAGCCTGTCTGGAAAGGAGCGCTGTCCATCCCGCCCTGCGGTGACAGGAAAATCCCGTTTGTTCTGTGGGGTTGGCTCTGCGCCCTGTTTCCCATGGGCACGGCTAGTCTGTTTCTTAATGGAGCCCCTGAAACCTCTCCCAGGGCAGAAAAATGCAACTTTTGATGATCAACAACAAGAATGGGAGGTGTTGTAGCCTCTGTCAGCTCCCTGCTGACCATTCCCTGGCACTGCCCGGCCGAGGAGGCCGCGGGGCTGGGGCTGGTGGGCACGGGGGGCTGGCAGTGCCGGTGACACCCCGTCCTTCACCTGCACACGGCAGGAGGGGTTTGCTTCGTGCACACAAATCCGTGGGGAGGCACTGGAGAAACTGAGCAGAGGGCTGGGCTGGCTGACGAGCCCTGGTGAGGCCTGGGCCCGGCTCTGTTGGCCGAGGGCGGCGCAAAGGCAGCGTCATTGTCATCGTAGGAGCGTGTGGGCCGGCCTTGGCAACCCTCCTGTCGTGGAGGGTCTGGGCTGGCCTTGCCAATCCTGGTGTCATGGAGGATCTGGGCTGGTCTTGCCAATCCTCGTGTCACGGAGTGTTTGGGGAGGATTTGGGCTGGCCTTGCAAATCCTCATGTCATGGAGAGTGTGTGAGGAAGGTCTGGGCTGGCCTTGCCAATCCTCGTGTCATGGAGGGTTTGGGGAGGATTTGGGCTGGTCTTGCCAACCCGCATGTCATGGAGAGTGTGTAAGATAGGTCTGTGCTGTCCTTGGCAGTCCTTGTGTCATGGAGGGTGTGAGGAAGATCTGGGCTGGCCTTGCCAATCCTGGTGTCATGGAGAGTGTGTGAGGAAGATCTGTGCTGTCCTTTGCAGTCCTTGTGTCATGGAGGGTTTGGGGAAGGTCTGGGCTGGCCTTGCCAATCCTCGTGTCATGGAGAGTGTGTAAGGAAGGTCTGGGCTG
>VXBN01011212.1:182760-194022 GCA_013397395.1 Sinosuthora webbiana
TCCATGGAGGGTTTGGGGAGGCTCTGGGCTGTCCCTGCCAGGCCTCGTGTCAGAGTGTGTGAGGAAGGTCTGGGCTGTCCCGGCCAATCCTTGTGTCACAGAGGGTTTGGGGAGGGTCTGGGCTGTCCGTGCCAGTCGTTGTTCCATGCAGGGTTTGGGGAGGGTCTGGGCTGTCCGTGCCAGTCGTTGTTCCATGCAGGGTTTGGGGAGGGTCTGGGCTGTCCGTGCCAGGCCCCGTGTCACGGCTCTGTGGGAGCAGAGCCCGGCTCCCCCCGCTCCTGTCACTGGCCATCAGCAGGATCCCCGCGAGCTCCTTGTGCTGCTGCGGTACCAGCAGAGTGTCAGTGCAATCAAACAGTCACCAGGGCCCTGCTTAATCAGAGTGTACAGTTTATTTTTTTACATAGTAAATTTGCCATGATCTAGGTCAGTGCTTGCGACGCCAAATTCCCCTTCCAGAGCTGTTTGTTGGGCTTTAAAACCCCCACAAAACCCCAGCTTACAGCAGCGTTCAGACCTCCAGCTCGCAGAGTGGCCCTTGCTGGGTTTTGGCACCCGGCTCTCCAGGGGAAAAGTTTGGATTTCTTATTCTGGCTTACGCTGACTGTCCTTTGCTTTGCCAAGCTCAGAGTACCAAATTTGCCTCTCCCCCCGTAATTTCACTAATCATGAGCTGGCTTTTGTTTCAAATAAGAGGGATGTGAGGGGAGCTGTGGTCAATAAGCACAGGCCAAAGGAGTAACTAGGAATATTGATTGGGAATGCAGGCCTGATGTAATAAACTGCTGTCTGGAAGGAAGGCTAAATGCACACGGGGGCCTGGGGTGCCCTTCCCACAGGCTTTCAGAATGGAGTAGGAATAGATTTCTTTTCTATTTTTTTTTTTTTTTTTTTGGAATTGAATCACTCTGTGGTAATAAGTTACCAAATTTTGTCATTGCAATGCTCATCCTCCAAAAGTAGGACTTGGCGTTTTTCTCCTCCCTCAGGCTTGGTTCAGAGCACCAGCCTGGTGTGCTGATGTGCTGCCGTTTGTCCTCGCCTACTTTCATCCTAATTTGATGTGTCACCATAAAAATGGGGTGACTGAGCAGCTTCAGCTCTTGGCAGCCTGGATTTAATGGAGTTGGTGAGGAAAGCAAGCAGTAAAATTTGTTTCCTTCAGCAAGGCTTGGCGTGGCCCCTGGTGTGTCAGGTTGGATTCCTCAGCGCCGTGTCACATTGGGGGACACTGTGGGACACTGGGGCAGGGCTGAGCTGTGGCTGCAGGACCTGGAGCTGCAGAGCCCGAGGCAGTGCTGCCCCCGTTCCCAGTGTGAACACCTCTGCTCTTGCTGCTGGCTGGAAATGCTCCCGTGGCTCCTCTGCCCCTCTCCTGAGTGAGGAGGCTGCGGGAGCTGGGCTGGGTTAGTCCAGAGAAGGCTGAGAGAGGATCCCATCAGTCCACACAAACATCTCCCAGGGCTGGCAGAGGACGGTGCCAGACCCTGTTCTGTGGTGCCACAGACAGGACAAGGAGCAATAAACTCAAACACAACGAGTTCCACCTCAACACAAAGAGGAACTTCTTTCCTTGGAGGGTGGAACAGCGGCCCAGGAGGGGCTGGAGCTGTCCTGTGATGCAGTACCAGGTCCTGCAGTCAGCACTGCTGTCTCCACACCCACACCCTGACCTGGAACAGCCCACGGCCAGTACCCAGGGCATGGCTGCTGACTGTTGTTACCATTCAATTTTCTGTCCATTTGAGCAGTGTTTCCAGGAAGGTGTTGTGGCAGTGAGATACTGTCTCAAATTCTTATGGCTTCTCCATTTTTCTGCAAAACCATACAGCACCTTTTTTACTAATGAGTGTTATGGGTAATTAAAACTAAATTTCAGCTCTCCAAAGAGACGAGCAGAGCAGAGGGAGTGAGCCTCTCTCCTTGCTTCCCTGGCGTGGAAGTTCCAGAGCTACCCTGTCCACCTCAGTGCTCTCCTGCAGGGAGAGGTTTGAAAGGCTCAGGAGCAGAATTTCAGGAGCCATCGGAGTCAGGGCACTGGGGGCCTCCATTACTGTTGTGTTCTCTGGGCTGATCTATTATTGCAGCCTCTTGCACTTTGTGCAAACCAATTAAAATGAATAAGTGTACTCTGATCTAATATCCAAGTCACTTTTTGGCACACAATCATTCATCATAAATGCACATAAAACTAGAATTCAATTAATCAGCTCATACAAAGAGCCTGTCTCATGCTATTTTTTCCTAATACATTTTTTTTTCTTTGAATAAAAATGTAATTGTCAGTGCAAAATATCAAACCAGAGCCACATAACAAATAACTATGGATTTGTAATTAAGCCCAATAAAGCCTAAGATGGAGCATAAAAGGCAGAGAGCTAAAATCCAATTAAAACTTATTATGAGAAATACAATGCCGGGATATTTTTCAGGCGGAGAGCAGCATACCCTGGTCTGTAAGAGAACACTGCTGCTGCATTTGATAATGAAACCCGAGGTCTGTGGAGCAAACAACAAGTGCAGGAGGGGCTGGGGACAGAGGAGGAGGCTGCAGGGCCCTGGCAGGGATGTCTGTACCCAGAGCTCTGCCATCCCCCTCCTCAGGGCTGCCTCAAGGAGCCGGGGGTTGGTTCTGTGGGAGCTGGGGGCCAGGGCTGGGCTCTGGGGGGGTTGTGTTCAGCTGGGGAGAGAGGCTCATTCCCCAGGAGTGTGGCCATGAGGGCAGGACACCCAGACAGGGACACCGGGGCTGGGCTGGCAGGAGGCAGGGACAGGGACAAGGGGGCAGCTCCTGGTGAGCACGAGGGGATCCCCCAGCCCTCCCTGCCAGCATCCTTCATCCTCAGCATCCTTCATCCTCAGCATCCTTCATCCTCAGCGTCCTTCATGAGCACGAGGGGATCCCCCAGCCCTCACTGCCAGCATCCTTCATCCTCAGCATCCTTCATCCTCAGCATCCTTCATCCTCAGCATCCTTCGTCCCCCTGCTGTGCCTCGGGCCCTGGGCTGGGCAGGGATCAGCACCAAAGCTGCTGCCTCTGGGAAAGGAGGAAAATAAACCACCCTCAGCCTCGTCTGTGACTGACTTCGCACGCTGGCCTGACTAATCCTTATTTCTCAAACAGAAATGGTTACAAATATAAATTGGTCGGTGAGATCATTTTTCTTTCACTTTTTTCCCAGTCAGAAAGCTTCTTAGACACGGAAAATAAATGTGTGAAGTTAGCCTAGTCTGAAAACAACTGGACTTTGTTCTTAAAATGAAGAAAAGATAGATTAGATTTCTCTTCCCAGAATTCTCATTGTTCCGAAATAACTATAATTATTCCCTTCTTCCTTTTTATTATTGAGTTCTTCCATTGTGTAACACATAATTCTCTTAACTAGCAGAACATTCCTGGCGTTGCATTTTATTCTGACCCTACCCTTTTTTAAAAATATGATTATAGGTACAACTCCCATGTGCCTATTTCACGTCTTTGTAGCATTAATGGTCTATTGACTAATACCCAACTGCGTTGTTTATCCCTTTTATTTTTGCCAACAGCTGTCACTGCCGTTGCAGCTCCGTGCTTCTTCCTCTCCGTGACTCTCGTGGGGATCAGCCTGGGCAAGGCTGAGGATGGGGAATGAGGCAGAGCTGGGAGCCAACATCTTCCCTGCCTGTGGTTAATGCTTGTGCTGCCACGTCCACACCTGGGCATCCTCCTTTCCCATGGCTTTATATCCCAGCTCCCACAGCCACCAACATCCCAGCCCCAGAGAGCCCCGTGCAGCCCCAGAGAGCCCNAGCCCCAGGAGAGCCCTGTGCAGCCCCAGGAGAGCCCTCTGCAGCCCCAGGAGCCCTGTGCAGCCCCAGGAGAGCCCTGTGCAGCCCCAGGAGCCCTGTGCAGCCCCAGGAGAGCCCTGTGCAGCCCCAGGAGCCCCCCAGGACCAGGCACAGCAGCTCCACCAGCCCCAGGAGCCCCCCAGGACCCTGGTGGGTGCACCCTGCCCCTTGCTCTCCTCCAAGGCTGGAAACCCAGGGTGGGGTGGAGTGTCCCCCACCACGGCTGCCCCCACAAAATGTCTGTTGTGAAGCCTGGGGAAGGCTGGGGTGTTTTACAGAAAAAAGATCCCTCGTTTTTTCAGTAAACTGACTTTCAGAAGTGCCCAAGGCTTTGTGACCAGCCTTTGTCAGGTGAACAGGCCGGAGCCCAGGAGGTGCTGCTCATGTTCCTGCCCAGGGGGCTGTGAGCAGCTGGGAATGGGGCACAGGAGGGCACGGGACAGGCAAACCTGACCCTGCAGCCTGGTTCCTGCACTCTCAGCTCCAGGCTGCTGCTGCCAGCCTGCCTCAGGGGTGGCCTGAACAGGACCTGCTGCTGCCCTTGGCCTCAGCTGCTCTCCTGCCTGTCCTGAGCACTGGACACCCCCAGGCCTCACCCCTCACCGGCTCTGCAGAGACAAAACCCCGACTGGGGCACTCCATGGGGAGCCTGTGTGAGGCAAAAGGCATTCGTGGCTTAAACACCGAAATCTGCTGCAGCCAGAATTGGAGACATTTTTTCCAAACAGCCCTTCTGTCCCTGTGAGTGTCTGCAGTGGTTCTGGGCTCCTGGGGAGGTGCAGCCTCTGCCACGGGAGCAAACAGGGAAGGATGAACAGTCACGGACACACGGAGTGCTCCAGCTGGCCCCAGCTGGGAGCCCCTCTCAGGAAATCCTCGATTAGAATTCACTTATAACGTAATCTCTCCTTCTTTTCCAGCTTTTATTAACAACACCTGTAGCAAAGCAATAGGGGAATGAGGTGACTCTTGTCACCAGATGGAGAGTAAGGGACAAAAGGTACCTGAAATCAGAGAGGGAACAAGATCCCAGTTTGTGTGGCTGAATTCGAGATGGGAAGAAGACACCCTCTTTGAGCCATTTGGTATTTTTTGTATTGAAACAAAATACTGAGCAGCCAGCCTAGGAACTGTCAAACACAGTTATTTAACATAAGAGGTAAATAACAAGTATTGGAGTTGTCTGGTGCAGACAGCAGCAAGCACTAACTCTTGGGTAGAGGCTGAATCCCAGCGTTCAGCTATTGGTGCCTCGCAGCCACATCCACCCCAAAGTGTCTTCTGCCATCTATTAATTCACTTGCCACACATCCCCTGTCTCTGAACGCTGACCCTCATTTAGCAGCTCTAACCTCAGCCCGTTGCCCTGGTAGTTAATAACGTCCCTGTGCAGGTGCCGCTGACGTGTGATCCATCCTGGCTCCGCGGGCTCTTCGTTAACAATTAACAGCATTAACAACTCTCCACATCGTGTCAGCAGCTCGCTCGTCACTGTGGGGCTGTGAGGGGCTGTAATTGGAGCCATCTGTTTGAAGGGTTCTGTTCTCTCCAGCTCGCTGGTGGAGCTGCTGTCTCCTGCTCTTGCTCAGGCAGAGCTCATGGAGAAGAATTCCCTCCCGGTGTCCCATCCAGCCCTGCCCTCTGGCAGTGGGGAGCCATGCCCTGTGTCCTGTCCCTCCAGGCCCTTGTCCAAAGTCCTCTTCATCTCTTTTGGAGACCTTTGCACTCTGGAAGGGGCTCTGGGGTCTCTCTGGAGCCTCCTGTTTCCCATGGGACCCCCCCAGCTGCCCAGCCTCCTCCATGGGATGATATTGGTGTTCAGCAGTGACTGGACCCTGGGGACCCCTGCTCTGGGAAGTGTCGGGTGTCCCCAGCCAGGCCAGGGAGGTGACAGGCAGGGGCCTGTCTGGGGGGTTGCTATGACCACACAGAGGACTCTTCCTTCAGTTGGTTGCACCACAAAACAAAAATTGGCTGAGATGGAATCCTTTTGTCAGGTCTCTTTGGGGCGGAGGGAAGTGCTCTCCTCCCTGCTCAGGCCCCAGAGGCTTTCCCAGGGGAGTCCAGAGCTGCTCACAGGGTGCCCGTGGTGGGGAATGACTGCTGGGGAGCACAAAGCCTTGGCCAGGACACCTGGGGGTGCTCTGCCCTCCCCTGGGAGGATCACGGCGGCTTCAGCCCCCAGCAGCTCCCAGCCAGGCTGCCACAGCATCCCCTGCACGACTGTGCATCCGAGCTGCTGCTGGAATTGGCTGCACATGTTTATATTAACATGCAAATAAAGCAGCTTCAAACAAACCAAAACACGAAAATGTCTCTTCATTAGGTTCGGGTTTATGGCATAATTGATTTGGGGGGGGGGGCAAGGCTCTGATTACCTTCCTGACGCTGAAGGGAGCCACAGCAATCACACTGATAACAAACCATTAAACATATTCTATTAAATTACTGGTAATTCGGAAAAAGCTCAATATTGCACATGGGTTCATTTAATTTTTATGTAAATTTTATCCCTGATTTTGCAAAGTCCTAATAGTTTAACAGCAGATTAGGCTAAATTATTTTAATTGAATTTTATGTGAATTTTTTCCTTCTGCCTTTAAGGAACCCATTCATAAAGCTTTTCCTTTCAGACGTTTCTTGCAGACAGAGGGGGCTGGATGGTGGTGCCAGCTCTTGCAGCTTCACTGTGGGCCACCAGGCCCACTGGGAGTTGAAATCCAAGTAAATCCAAATGTTGCTCATTTAACATGGAATGTTCAAATCTGGGAGGAAATACTGAGTTTGGAAACGGAACTAGAGGAGAGCAAAGGAAGTATCGAATTTGGGAACACTTTTCCCAGAGGGTCAGCCCCATGAGGGTTTGGGCCATTTTTTATCTCCATCAGGTAGATTTTTTCACTGCTGAGATTTGGATCAGGATTCTTTACCTTTTGTTCAGGTGACTCTTTGGTTCTCTGAGCTTTGCTTTCTGTTTGCTTTTGTCTTTTTCTGGAGTTATTCCATTTGTATGATGTTTCAAATGCCTTAACCAAAATAATGTCAAAGGATTTCTCCTTGGCTGGGTGTGCCAACAGTGATCCTGGCCATGTCTGGAGCAACTGGAATAAGGGAAGTGTCTTGCTGCTAATGCTCCCTCATTAGTACTAATATAATTTCTGCACAGTTATTTCAGCTAATGCTTGGCTGTGCTGGCGGGTTCTGGGATCCAAGCACACGTGAGGAAGATGCTCAGCTCTTCTTCTCCATGGCCGTGGTGCTGTCCTTCCAGACTGGGAACACTGGGAACACTGGGTGTGCTGTCCTTCCAGACTGGGAACACTGGGTGTGCTGTCCTTCCAGAGCCTGGGAGCCCTGGGTGTGCTGTCCTCCCAGACTGGGAGCACTGGGCGCTACTGGAGCTCCCTGCAGTGGGAATCAACAGTGGGAATGGCACCCGAAGGCACCTGAACCCCCGCTATGGGTCGTCCCTTTTTTGCCTTTTCCTTTGTGCCTTTACGAGAGGGAATCCTGCTCAGTTCCTGCCCCAAAGGCAGCTGGGATGGTTTGAAGGGTGATCCTAAATCATCCCTTTTATCACCAGACATTTGTGTAGGGCTGCAACTCTAACAGGGCTCGGGCCACAACTATGACATCGTTTTATAAATGCTCTGAATTATTCAGTGTAAAAAGGCCCCTAATTATCCTAATTGCCGAATGAGTCAGGGCACTGAAGGCACCTGGCATGGGGAGTGAGCCGGGGTGAGCCGGGCCCTGCCGGGAAGGGGATGGAAGGCCGAGAGGATGCAGCGCTCCAAAGCCTTGGCCCGAGGAAAGCTTTATTGTCTGAGGTTTGTTTCTTTTCAGCATTTCTATTTTCGAGAGTTGTTTGGATACCAGAGGACGGTTATTTTTAGACCCATTTAGAGCGTGCTTTTGTGCGGCTCCCGTTTCCCAGCTCCATTAAGGAGCTTTCCGGGGAAGCCGCTGTGCCCTGGGGCTCCCTGAGGATGCTCCAGGAGCCGCGGTGTGCCCGCAGAGCTGCGGGAGGAGCTGGGACCAGCCCAGAGTCACGGCTGTGCCCTGGGGATGCTCCAGAGCCGGGGTGTGCCCGCAGAGCTGCGGGAGGGGCTGGGGGATGAGCCCAGAGTCACGGCTGTGTCCCAGCTCTCCCTGAGGATGCTCCAGGGCCGGGGTGTGTGTGCAGAGCTGCAGGAGGACCAGCCCAGAGTCACGGCTGTGCCCTGGGGATGCTCCAGAGCCGGGGTGTGCGTGCAGAGCTGTGAGAGGACCAGCCCAGGGTCACGGCTGTGCCCTGGGGCTCCCTGAGGATGCTCCAGGGCCGGGGTGTGGCCCCAGAGCTGCGGGAGGAGCAGCCCAGGGTCACGGCTCCACGTGTTCAGGGTCTGTCTGGTGGCACCGGGCACAGCCTCCCGAGCCTCGGGCACCTGGGGCTGGGGCTGTCTGCTGCACACACAGAGACAGTTCTGTCTGTTCTGTTCTCTACCAGCTCTGGCTGTCCTATGGCAAATAGCTCTATGTACCTGTTATATAGCACATAGCTCTGTCCTACAGCACATAGCTCTATCTGTCTTATGGCACATAGCTCTATGTACCTGTTATACAGCACATATCTCTGTCCTGTGGCACATAGCTCTGTCTGTTCTAGCTAAGAATGCATAGCAGGGTTACAGCACTTTCATTATTATCTTCCTTTGCAAAAGGCAACGCCACCAAACTTTAAACTTTAGATCTTAGGGCTTCTATCACTAGCTAATACGGGCATTTAAAATCCTCTGTTTATGCAAAGCTTGCAATGCTACTTCACGTCTGGGTGTATTTTATGTATTTTGGTTTGTCTGAAGGTTCTAATTCAGTTGTCACGTCTCTGGGCGCTCCTGGGCCCGTGTGGGGTTGGCCCGGCCCGGGTGCCAGGGCCCTGCCGGCTCACTGCACCTGGGGCTGTGTGCTCTGCTCGGCTCTTACCGGGAACTGCCTGAGGGAAAATCGCTCTCAGGCATATGGAGGGAATATTTTGAATGTGACATATGTCCCAACACAGTTCTTGTTTTAAAAAGCAAAAAAAATATGACTTTTGAATGAAGTCACCACAAGCAGAATATTTTCAGATGCTCGAGCCAAATCGAGCTAGAATTTGGTTATTTTTCCTCAGGGAAGTGAATTCAATTTTAGATGAATCCAAAGCATTAGTTGCCTACATTTTAATCACAAAGGCTCCTGCAGACACAGGGTGAGCCTGGCTGGGAACATCCCCTCCAGCTGGGCAGGTAAAGGTATTTCCCACCCTGCAGAGGGCAGGGGCGGCCTCGGGGGACAGAAAACGTGAGCAAACACAGCTGCTTCAGGAGGAGGTTTTGGCAGATCCATTTTTCAAAATAAATGTGCAAATATACGAACTAACTTGGCAAGACACAACCGGCTGCGAAGATCATCAGGCAGACAGGAGGAGAACGGACTTTCTCCAACAACAGTTAAAAAGCAAAATGTGAACGCCAGGAGAGCCAGAGGCTTGGGAACGTGATGAATGTGGGAATTAATGGGCTTTGGGCTGTGTTGTGCCTTTTCCTGCCTGAGAAGCATCGGAGAGTGTCTGCCTGTGCTGAATGCCAACTCCTGGATCGGGGGGATCGGCAGGGGCTGGATGTTCCCCGGGATGGGGAGGGCCACACCGGGGTGCCAGGAGGGAGATCAGCTCCTGCCCGGTTGCAGTGTGACATTTAGCTGGCTCTTGCATTTGCTGGGCTTTTTGTTGCAAGCCTCGTATTTTTTTTTTATTTTTATTTTTTTTTTCCTTTGGCTTTTCAGCAATTTTTTAAAGTGCTAATTAGAGAATTAGGAACACTCACCTCCCACACATCAATTTGTCATGTTCTGCTTTGCCACAGTAATTCCAGTAAAGGATTCTGTAATCTCCCTGCGATGCAGAATCAGTTTAACACAGACACACCTAGAGCAGAAACGTGTTATTTCATTACAAAGACACAACTGCAAATGCGAAAACACGAGCGAGTCGTGCACAAGAGCTTGTTTACGGGTGGAAACACCTTCCTGCAGCTGTCCTGAAACGGGGATTTTCTGGGGAAGGGTTAATTCGTGCGCCGGGCGGGAGGAGCGGAGGGAGCCGTGTCCCCCGGGCTGGGGCCGCCTCAGTGTCAGAGGTTTTCTGTCCCTAAATCCGGATCCATTGACTTTAGGGGTGATTCCAGCAGCTCCATGTGGGGCATCTTCCCTGGCAGCTGTCTGTGCAGTGACACACGGATCCCAGGGAGCAGCACGGGCAGAGACAGCCACAAACGGGCTCCACCATTTGCTCAGGCTTCGTCTTCTGTGTCAGACTTTTAATATAATTTAATTTTGCCATTAGTTCGTAAAACCTGTCGTGTCTGAAATCCCACATATTAAGAAGGCCTGTTTAATGATGATATATCCAATCTTTTCTCCCGTTGTGATATTAATTCTCGAGAATGAAAATTAAAAAGATGCAATGAATGTTATTTCAGTGAATTTACTGGAAGCAATTAAACTACAAACACGTTTTTTATGACTGCAGAGTGTAGCCAGTATTAGGAAACATAATTTTTTTCCCTCCGCTGACTATATTTTCCCCTTCAAGCAGAAGTTGAACCTATCTATAGAAATGATGGTCTTTTTCAGAATTTTCTCCTCGTGTAATTGAGTATTGCTTTTGTACTTGTATCTTGCACAATGTTAAATCCCGTCCTCTGAGCCAGAAAATCTTCTGTAGGTGTGAAGGTCATTAATTTTAATTCAATGGAACTTTTTTTACACTCGCTAGAAAATGAGGATAAGTCTCAATGAGTTTCCTTAAATAAACAGAGCAAATTAAAATTGGTAATACAGCCCAGATGAGAATCATCTCATTGAATTCCAGGGGCAGGATGGAGTGAGGGGTGCAGAGCCACAGAAAGCTCCTGGGACAGAGCAGCACTGGGGAGAGACCCGCAGCTGCTGGAGCCGGGCTGGGACAGCTGGGACTGTTCCCCTGGAGAGGAGAAGCTCCAGGGAGAGCTCCGAGCCCCTCCAGGGCCTGAAGGGGCTCCAGGAGAGCTGCAGAGGGGCTGGGGACACGGGATGGAGGGACAGGACACAGGGAATGGCTTCCCACTGCCCCAGGGCAGGGCTGGATGGGATTTGGGCAGGAATTGTTCCCTGGGAGGGTGGGCAGGCCCTGGCACAGGGTGCCCAGAACAGCTGAAAAGCTCCAGCACAAATTTATTCACAGGGTTTGAACCGTTTCCCTCCAGAGCAGCGCACGCTGTTTTCTCTCCAGATGCTGGGCTGTGCTTTCTGGATCAGCGACTCCTTCCCGGGGCTGCTGCTGGGGGGATTCTGTGAGGGGGATGCTGGGGGGATGCTGAGGGGATGCTGGGGGGATGCTGAGGGGGATGCTGGAGTGTGGGGAGATGCTGGGG
>VXBN01011212.1:197525-218487 GCA_013397395.1 Sinosuthora webbiana
CAGGGTGGGCTCGGGGCTCAGTGTCCCGGCGGTCCCCATCCCAGCCCATCCCACCCCATCCCATCCCATCCCAGCCCGTGTCCCACGCTCCCCTGCAGGGCTCCCTTCCACCGGCGGGGCTGCCCGGCTGCGCGGCTCGGCAGAGAGCTGATAGCGATCTTAAAAGCGAATTGTAATGGGGATTCTGAGCAGGGCGAGATGAGAATTAGCTGCCTGTCTAGTGCTTTTCTGTTTATCTCCAAATGTCAGCACTCGGCGCTGCAAGTTTTGATAGGGAGGCATCTGCTGCTCCCGGCTGCAGAATTAGTGAGGGAGGGGAGGAGGATGTGGGGGGAGAGGCCGAATTGAGTCTGGCTGCGGGGACAGCAGCTCTGGAACATGCTCAGAGTGTACAGAACACAGCAGGTCCAGAGAACAGCGGGGCTGAGGCCAGCAGGGCTCCTGCCCCTCACAAAGCCCTGCACGGCCCAGCTGAGGGTTCAGGGCTGGACACGGCACCTGGACTGGGGGCAGGGGAGGCTCGTGGGGCTGAGGACACCAGCTCAGACCCACCTCAGCTCAAAGCTGCCTTCTGCAGTATCAGCCACCAGGGCTGGGGGCTGCTCACTGATCCTCCTGTGGCCTTTGCCACGCCTTACACTGGCCATGACAGATGGACACAGCTTCTGGGGACGCTCCAGGTCATGTCAGCAGTCCCACAAGCTTCTAAACATGTGAAGTCACAGTTTCACGAGGTCCCCCCGTTACTCTGGGGAAAGTTGTGGTTCAGTGTGTCTGTGCTGCCCTGGCAGGAGCTGGTGTTGGGTCTCTGATGGTTTAACCCAGAGGCAGGAGCTGTTTTTGGGTCTCTGATGGTTTACCCCAGGGGCAGGAGCTGTTTTTGGGTCTCTGATGGTTTACCCCAGGGGCAGGAGCTGTTTTTGGGTCTCTGATGGTTTACCCCAGGGGCAGGAGCTGGTGTTGGGTCTCTGATGGTTTACCCCAGGGACAGGAGCTGTTTTTGGGTCTCTGATGGCTCACCCCAGGGGCAGGAGCTGGTTTTGGGTCTGGTGGTTTATCCCAGGGACAGGAGCTGTTTTTGGGTCTCTGATGGCTCACCCCAGGGGCAGGAGCTGTTTTTGGGTGTCTGATGATTTACCCCAGAGGCAGAGGCTGGTGCTGGATGATGTGCTGCAGTCCCTGTGTGTGCTGGGAGCTGTGACTGTCCCCTTGCACACACCACAGCCCCACGGGGGCCTGGGCCTGGCTGTGCAGCATGAGCAGCTCCAGACCTGCTCCCCCAGAGCTTTTCACAGCGTTGGCTTGCTGTTCTCACACACACAAACCTCACTCCTCTCCCTGTGGTTTTCAATCCCCACTCCCAGTGGGCTGTTTTATTTTTGATGCCTGTACAAGGCTGGAACTTTCTCCCAGGCTCTGCCATCCCTGCTACCACCCCAGTGGTGCTATTTTTACTGGGAGCTGAGAAATGCCAGCACAGCACTGAAAATTTTATCATGCCAACTGTGCAGCTGTATCTCCTCAGATCTTCATTGCGTCACTGAGCTGCAGCTCGGGCCCTTCCTTGCTGGCTCTGTATTTCATTATTTACAACGCACATTTCCCGGCCCAAAATCAGCTCTCCCCAGTCACCCAGCTGCTCTGAGCCCCACTGGAGGGGGGCAGGTGACACCCAGCCTGGGAGATTGTCCCCTCCTGTCCTGTCCCCGTGCTGGTGGAGCCTGCAGTGAGGGGTCACATCCCGTGCTGTAGAACAGCTCAGAGCCCCTCTGTGCCCCCTGCACACCCTCTGAGCCCCTGTGACACAGCCCTGGCCCCTGGGCTGGGGCTGTTTTGGTGCCTCAGCCCCTGCAGAGCCTGCTGCTGCCTGTCCCCGTCCTGTCTCCCACCATCTGCTCCAGAATTATCCGTTCTCTCCCTGTTTTCCCATTGCTCCTGCTGCTGGTGTGCAGTGCTGTGATCAGCACTCCCTGGGGACTGCTCCTGCTCCTTCCACCTTCCTCTCCCCTTCTTCAGTCCCCATATTTTCATCTTGGCAGCAAAAAATAGAGAGACCAAACAGAAAACAACTTCTTCCTGTAAAATCTCTTCACCAGCCTCTGGCAGGAGACCTGGGGAGGACAGGAGGAGCGCTGTGTGATCCTGTGGGCTGGGGAGCAGAGGGGCTGTGCTGGGAGGGGAAAGCTGAGGGTGAATCCCACCTGAGGGCCCCACTGCAGAGTCACAGGGTAACAGTGCCTTGGGTTGAGAAGGGCTTCAGGCAGCCCCTGCAGCTGAATGGGGAGGAAATGTTCAGCCTTCCCCCACAAATGGGTTTGTCAGGTAATTATGGTGCCATAAAGATACATTTTGGGAAACAGGTGCCTTTGAAGCCACTATTAACCTGTTCCCTTGGCGGGACAGCGGCTTGTCCTGCCCCCAAGCTCAGTTCCTTGGAGCGCTGGGAGCGGTGGAGGAGGGAGGGGGCTGTGCACATCTGGGGTCACTGTCTGTCCCCCGTGTCCCTCACACCCCGTCCCGGGGCAGGGCTGCTCCCTGGGCAGGGCTCCCAGGGCTGCCTGGCCCTGCTGGGGCTCACCTGCCCCTTCCCCAGCTCTGGGGTGGGATAGGGACACGGGAGCTGCTGCATCCAGCGATGGAATGTAAATGTGGTGAAGGACCTGGGGAGGAATTGAATTCTGTGTGCGTGTGCAACCTGCAGAACGTTCCTGTCACGAGGCTGATTTATTACAGAGCTCTCACAGAGCACAGGAGTCACAAACACCGGGGTTGGGGGGCTGGGGGCTCTCCTGGGGTGTATCAGAGCAGCATCCATGTCCAACAACCAATTAATGTCAGGGGAACGACAGGGGAACGGGCTTTGGGGAGGCTTTTTTAAGAAACGAGACCAACAGCAGCCTTTGCCAAAATCCAGGGGAGTAAACTGAAAGGTCAGGATTAAAAGCTGTGTTTTGGAAACGTTTATAGCGGGATTTTCTCACCCGGGGGTATAAAACCCCCAACAGAACAACGTCTGTGCTGTTCTCATCCCCCTGCAGGGGTGGGAGAGCCGGGGGCCGGCAGCCCGGGGTCAGAGCAGCAGGGGAGGGAGCAGCTCCCAGGGCTGCTGCCAGGAACCCTCCCGGTGTGTCCCCGCAGGGCTGGGGATGTCCCAAAAAACCTCCCGGTGTGTCCCCGCAGGGCTGGGGATGTCCCAAGAACCCTCCCGGTGTGTCCCTGCAGGGCTGGGGATGTCCCAAAAAACCTCCCGGTGTGTCCCTGCAGGGCTGGGGATGTCCCAGGAACCCTCCCGGTGTGTCCCTGCAGGGCTGGGGATGTCCCAGGAAACCTCCCGGGGTGTCCCCGCAGGGCTGGGGGATGTCCCAGGGCTGCTCCTGGTGTGTCCCTGCAGGGCTGGGGATGTCCCAGCTCCCGGGGCTGATCCAGGGTTTGGATCATCACCTGCCCCATCAGGAGGTATGCCGCCCTTTACCTGTCCCTGTGGGGTCCCTGCGGGGTCCCTGCTGACCTGGGCTTTGTCCTGGCTGCAGTCACACACCTCAGGGCCCTCCTCACCCCCGGGTTTGGGGAACGGGGCTGGGTCTGGCTCCGTGGGGCCCGACCTCCTCCTGAACCAGACACGTGGGATGGAGCCCAGGCTGGGGAGGGAATTCAGTGCAGCTCCGGGGGAGCCCTGGGAGGAGCAGCACCCCCCGGACCAGAGCACCACATCCCTTCCCTTTCCCCACGGCAGCAGCAGGAAAGGATGAGAGAACAGCAAAACCCTGAAGGCTGATCTCCTCCCTCTTGCCTTCAGATACATGTTTCAGAAGTTACTTGCTTCTGTACAAACCCCGGGTTTTCTACCTTTTCATTAAACAAAACCTGCAAATAAATTCCAGCTGCTTTCCTGCCTTGCCTAATCCCCGTGTTTTGGTGCCGATAAATCCTGTATAATGAGCTGCAGCTCGGGCAGCCTGGGGAGCGGGATGGGAGTGGGATGAAAGCTCTCCTGCAGCAGCAGCAGCCGGGCTGGGGCTGGGGCTGGGCTCTGCGCCCTCAGCCCGGGGTTACTTTGGCTTTGTGTGGCAGGACAGGGAGGGCTGGGGCTGGGCTGTGCATCACTGGCTCAGGCCTGACCTGTGGAATACATTTTGAAGGGATTTTTGATTGAACTCTGTGGTTATTCATCTTCCGTGCCGTATTATCTCCTTTTCCTTGTAAATCATTTGTGCTTAAACTGATGTTTTATCCGTAAACTGAACATCTAGCAGAGAGTTTATGGGTTTTCGTTGCAAATCACAGCAGTAAGATGTCAATCATCTGCTAACTGATTTAACTGTGGATCATGTGAAGCATTTACAGGGCTGGGTTGGAGGGACCTTAATGCCCATCCCATTATCCCATTATCCCATTATCCCATCATTCCACCCCACCCTGCCAGGGCCAGGGCCATTCCCCTGGCCTCCTGTCCCACCTGGGCACAGCTGAGTTCTCCCAGCACCTGCAGCTCTGCCCGGGATGGGCACAGGCATCCCAGTGTTTGCTCCTCTGGCTGGGCTCTGCCGTGGCTGGGCAGCCCTGCCGCCCCTCTCCAGTGGTGGGAGGTTTGATACAAGGGAGGAAAAGGGAAGGGAAATTGGCAGAGCTGGTTCAAACTGCAGTTCTGCCCTGATCCAAGCACACATCAAAGCTCCCAGGCATCAAACCAGCCTGGTCCAGGGTTCAGCAGAGCATTTCCACTTCAAACTAAGCAAGCCTAATCTTTCCCAAGGAGATTCTGTCTCATCTAGATATACACATGAATATAAAAGAGAAGAGGGGAGAAGGACTCGAGAATCAAATGTGTCATTTCTTGTTTGTGGAGCAGGAAGGACGATGCTGCTCTTCACTGGGGCGGGTCTCAGTAACCCCAAACTCTCTGTAAGGAACATCTCCTGCATCTCCTCAGCTCCTGACTGAGTCCCCCTGAACGCCCCTGGGCTCTGCATTAACGCTGGCTGTGAGTACCGTGGATTTCACTTACTCTCTGCCCAAGAAGGGTTAAAACATCCTGTGCCTTCGCTTCAGCTCTGATTGAGTTGAAAATGAAAAGTTCCAGAGAAAATGAATTTCTTGGTGAGGAAAGGGAGTTTGTGAGTGAACCCTCTGGGCTCAGGTGTGTTTAATCCCCTGTGCAGTCACTCTGGGTGTGAGAGCTCAGGCTTCACAGAGGAAAAAGGGAATTCTGTTATAATAAGAACATGGCAGAGCAGCTGATAACATTATCAGAGGGATGAAGCTTCTGCAAATGCTGTTTAGCCCTTGCCTTCCTTTTCCCAAAAGTGAAAATGAATCATGAGAGGGGACAAAGCCCACACCCTCTGGTGGCCTTTCCTTCGGGTTTGATTTGGTTTTGATGTCCGTGATTTCTGCCTGGCCAGAGTCCAGGGAATAAACCCAGCAGTACCTTGAGCACCAGTGGAGCCCAGGTTATTTCACCTGTGCCTGCTCTGAGGTTCAGGGGGGTTCAGGACTCACTCCCTGCCGTGAGCTGCCCCAGCCTCTCCTTTTGTGCAGCCCCTTTGTACCCCCAGCTGTCTGGAGGTCTGCACTGGGCACTTTTAGAAGAAGAGAACTGGAGGAAATGATGTGGATGATTTGGTTTGTTCAGCTGGAGCAGAGGAGCCTGAGGTCAGAGCTCACCTGGGGCTGCAGGGCTGGAGCGGTGCCAGGGCAGGTTTAGGGTGGATTTTGGGGAAGGTTCTTCCCCCAGAGGTGCTGGCACTGCCCAGGCTCCCCAGGGAACGGGCACAGCCCCAGAGCTCCAGGAGAGCTGGGCCAGCGCTCCAGGGATGCCCAGGGTGGGATTTTGGGGCTGTGCAGGGCCAGGGGCTGGGCTGGGTGATCCTGGGGGTCCCTCCCAGCTCAGGAGATTCTGTGTGAACAGTGCTGGGCGTGGTGGTGCTGCTGGATTAACTGGTGCACTTCTGGTGTTCTGGGAGGTCTCCACCCTTGGCTCCCTGCTGGTTGTGTGGAGGAACGTGGGATTTTCTCCTGGAGTGACCGCAAACACGGGACTGGTGTGTCCTCAGGTATTTGTCAGGGTTTCTGTGGGCTCAGATGAAAATGGCACCATTTTCCCTTTCCCATCTGATGGCTCTGCCACGGTGTTGTCTCAGCAATCCAGGAACAGCAGTGGGGAGGAGGGGATGCTCAACCTTCAAAAGGAAGCTGAACAAAAAGGGAATGCATCCCAGCAATAATTGCTTTCTGTACGCAGAGATAAGCTGCCAAAATAACGAGGCTGTCGTTTGAAATGCTGGCTCCCCTCCTACGAGGAGCTGTTGGGCTAATCCTCACTGGAGTCAGAAATGCTGGAATTCCTTGGGAGCAGCAGGGCTGTGGCTCTTCCCACCAGCTGCACACGGGCCTGTCCTGCTCGGGCCATAAACCCATGGGGGCAGCTTCCTGCAGTGCCCAGAACCTGGGGCTTGAAACAAACCCCCCAAACCTCCCCCGAGAAGACACAGGAACCTGTGCAGCCTCCACAGTGGGACCTGGCTGGTTTTCCAAAAACAAAAGTGAGAGAAGGCAGTGCCAGCACGTTCTGGGCTGGGGGGCTGCGGGAGGGAATTGGCTGGGCACAGATTATTGGGGAAGCAAATCAGGAGTGTAATAAGCTGTGTGTGCATGCAGTGCTCCCAGGGATGGCAGGAGCCCTGAGGGAACGGGGCTGTTCCAGCCCTGAGAGGAGAGAGCACCCAGGGACAGCCCTGCAGGGGCTGAGAAGGGGCCAAGGAAGAAAAGCCAGGCAGTGACTGTGATGCCCAGGGGAGGAGGAGGGATGGGAGCCCCAAAGGGGAGGAGGAGAGGTTCTGGAGGAGCAGACTTTGGCTGTGGGGGTGCCTGGCTGCTGGCCCAGGGCCTCCTGGGGTCTCTGCTGCTGGTGCTTTCAGTGCCCCAGGCACAGGCAGGGATGGCCCCTGCTGAGCAGGAGCTGGGCCGAGGGTCCCCAAAGCCCCCCTGCCCCAGGGGCTCTGCCCTCCCACCGAGGAGACGGGATTGGGAGGATCTTTCCATCAGCCCCGTGCCGAGCTCACAGCCTGCTCTGCTCTCGGATGTTGTGTCCCTGGAAATTCCCTGTGCTCCCTGGGGGGAGGAGCAGGGCCAGCAGCCCGACGTTAAACGTGACACTGGACACAGTGTGGTGTCCTGGAGGCCCAAGGCTGCCCAAGAGTTTTCACACTCCAAGCTCTGTGTGCTCAGTGTAGAAGTGAGCGGTTCCCCTGTGCTTTGGAGAGAAGAGCACGTCCTCTCTCCCAGGCACAACTCTTCCATTGGGAAGGGGCTCCCCTGACCTCTGACCTCAGCCCAGCTTGGGGGCTGCTTTCCTTGGGGTTGCAAAGAGCTGGGACTCTGAGGAAGGGCTGTGATGTTCTGATAATCATTCAGCTGCTCTTGGGCCAGGCACTGAACTCCCAGGGATCCTCATTTGTGCAAATGATGGGTTTTGACCAACACTTGTGCACGAGAATGCCCCATCCCTGGGCAGCCCCCCAGGAACAGCTGTCCAGAGCTCAGGCTGGCATTGCCCAGCTTGTTAGAGACACAAAAATGCCAGTGCAGTTTAAATGATTTTAAAAAATGCTTAGTGAAATGCACAGGATGGCAGTGAGTGGGGTTTTTTCCTCACACACGAATCCTCTGCATAAAAATGAGTTGGAAATACCCAGCCATGCGTGGAGCAGAAATAAAAAGAACTTGTGTTTTGCTGCCTTGCTTTCATCCATCTCCCTCAGTAATTGAATGTATCATCCCCAGGGGAGAGAGGAGCAGCTCACCTGCTGCAGCTCCGGCATTAATTGGCACAAATATTGAGAGTACCTTGGGAAAAGACATTTGGGGTGGGGCTGGTTCTGGTCAGGGATAAATGAGTGAGGAATCGCAAACAGCCGGTGCTGAAAGGTCTGGGAGCCCGAAGGCAAAGGCTGTGACTGTCACAGGACGGTGACAGTGGGTATTGACCTGCCAGGTGACGCCTGAGTGTCCCTGCCCCCCTGCCAGCTGTGGGAAAGGCACGGAAGGGTTTGCATTTCCCGGGGCAATCCTGCTCCATCCTCTCCTCTTTCCAGCTGTAAAAAGGCATGAGGGTTTTGCAGTTCCCGGGGCAATCCTACTCCATCCTCTCCTCTTTCCAGCTGTGAAAAGGCATGGAGGGATTTGCAGTTCCTGGGGGAATCCTTCTCCATCCTCTCCTCTTTCCAGCTGTGAAAAGGCATGGAGGGATTTGCAGTTCCTGGGGGAATCCTTCTCCATCCTCTCCTCTTTCCAGCTGTGAAAAGGCATGGAGGGATTTGCAGTTCCTGGGGGAATCCTTCTCCATCCTCTCCTCTTTCCAGCTGTGAAAAGGCATGGAGGGATTTGCAGTTCCTGGGGGAATCCTTCTCCATCCTCTCCTCTTTCCAGCTGTGAAAAGGCATGGAGGGATTTGCAGTTCCTGGGGGAATCCTTCTCCATCCTCTCCTCTTTCCAGCTGTGAAAAGGCATGGAGGGATTTGCAGTTCCTGGGGGAATCCTTCTCCATCCTCTCCTCTTTCCAGCTGTGAAAAGGCATGGAGGGATTTGCAGTTCCTGGGGGAATCCTTCTCCATCCTCTCCTCTTTCCAGCTGTGANCCGGGGCAATCCTGCTCCATCCTCTCCTCTTTCCAGCTGTGAAAAGGCTGCGGAGCCCCCCGGCTTTGCCGTGCAGCCTCTCACATTTTGAACGTTTTGAAGCCCTTTGAGCGTTTCCACTTTGAGGGAAGCAGAATTTCCCAGTGTTCTCACAATGGAAAGTTCCCTCTGATCTTCTTTTGACGTGGCTTTTGCTGGTGGAAATCTCTGACCTTGGTTTATGGCCGGGGAGCCCGATGAAGGCAGGGGCTGTCAGGGAATCTGTGCGGGATGGGAACTGTGAATCGGAATGGAGAGCAGCGCTCGGGAGTTTATTGAGAGGAAACGGCCCAGGCTCCATCAGGGCAGGCTCAGGGAGGACATGGGGAGGAATTTCCCCATGGAAAGGGTGCTCAGGCCTTGGCAGGGGCTGCTCAGGGAGGTTTGGAGTGTCCAGGGAAGGGCTGGAGGTGACACTCAGTGCTCTGGGCTGGGGACAAGGTGGGGATGGGGCACAGCCTGGGCTGGACGGGCTGGGAGGGATTTTCCACCCTGAAGCCATCAGTAGTTCTGGCCTTTCTCCCGGGAAAAGGGGCCCAGCAGGATGCTCTGGGTGCAGGGGTCACACAGAGCCCTGGAGGGGCAGGGAATTTCTGAGCTGGGCAGGGCTGGAGCTGCTGTTCCCCCCTTGGCTGGGCTCTCCCCGGGCTCTGTGCCTGCCCGAGGGGTTTGGCGCTGCCAGGGCTGCTCTGCTCTGCCCCAGGGCTGCTCCCTGTGCCCCATTAACGTCCCTGCTGAACGTGGTGTTAATATTAATTCGTTCAGAAGTTCTAACTCCGGGGGGGCAATGAAAAGGCAATTATGGAACTGGCAGATCCCGATTCCCCGGCCCGGAATCTCATTTCTGTGGTGGATTGCAGCCACAGAGCTGTGATTATGGCGAGAGAATATAAAATAAATCCACTCCAGGATGTGCAACTGCAGCTCCTGGAAGTGCTGCTGAGGATTTCCAGGGCTGCTCTGCAGATTCCTGTGGGGACTTTTCACCAGCTTTGATTTTGCTGGTTGGTGTGAGGGTGGAACAGGAGGTGTCCAGGAGAGCTCCAGCCACACGTGCAGTGGTGATTCCAGGAATATTTGTGATCTTTGTATCACTAAAACACTGAATTGGATGTCACTGAAAATCTGGTGTTTTCTGTGGGCAAAAATTGCAATCACCTAATCCTGCAAACTAGGCTTGGCTCAAAACTGGTCTGATGTGCAGAATTTTGGGTGCCTAATTATTAATTGCTCAAGTGTTTTTTAGTTTAATTTCATTAATGTTTACAGAAAATCTGCACACAACGTGCTACAACAGAAAGCAGGTTCTTGCACTGCATAAAAAAGATGCAGAACTCAATATTTTGATTAATTTTATGACTTTTACAAAACCTCACAGTGTGACACCTGGAACGTGATCTTCAACAAAGGGATTTTTACCTTCCTCAGGGTTTAGATCTTTCTTGTAGCTGTGCTTCAGCAGTTCTTGGTGGTGCAGTTTATAGAACAGAGCAACTCAGTGCAGAAAAATGCAGCTTTGATTTGGTGATTTTGTTTTCCCTGTTCCATCAGGTCAGGTCTGCTCGTGGCCCAGGGCTCTGTGGGAAGGTTGATTTCCCTGGAATGTGCTGGTGGACAGGAACAGGAAGGTGGTGTGAACGTAGGTCCTGCCAAACCTGGTTTTTCAGGAGGCCCCCCTGAGGCTCCAGCATTGCCCAGGGCACCTCAGGGACCCCAACCTGCCCAGGACCCCTGGGGAAGGGCAGGGCTCGTGTCTGACTGCGTGGGCACCCCCAGGGGCTTGTTTCACCCACGAAACACCAAATGCTGCTGCCGGCAGCCAGCACCACCTTTTTATTTCTGCTTGGTGGGAAATAAAAATGATTTTGTACTGAATTGGCACAAAAGTGAATCTCCGAGTATTAAAAAGTTGCTTAAAGCAGAGGCTGAGGGATGTTTTATTGGTTTGTTTATAGCCCAAGCCTATAAAGGAGGCTGGAGGCAAATGGAGCAGGATTCAGGCAATGAGCTGCTTGGCAGCAGCAGCTGGATTAAAAGGACACTAATTCTGGAGAGTTTTAAGTGTCAGGAAGTGGAGTTTGTTACCTTTGAGAGTGAGCTGCATCTCCCTGGAGAGCAGCACTGGGCTGGGGGGGTTTGGGGGTGCTGCCCAGCCCTGTCCCCGTGCCCTGGCAGGAGGAGCAGGAGGACCCCAAACCCCCAGCACTGCAGGGGCTGCCCAGGGCTCTGCATTCACCTTCCATAGTGCAGGACCCCAAACCCCCCAGCACTGCAGGGCTCTGCATTTACCCTCCCATGGTGAGGGGCCCCAAACCCCCCAGCACTGCAGGGCTCTGCATTCACCTTCCATAGTGCAGGACCCCAAACCCCCCAGCACTGCAGGGGCTGCAGGGGCTCTGTATTCCCCTTCCCTGGGTGAGGGACCCCCAAACCCCCCAGCACTGCAGGGCTCTGTATTCACCTTCCCTGGGTGAGGGACCCCCAAACCCCCCAGCACTGCAGGGCTCTGCATTCACCTTCCCAGGGTGACCTGGGTGAGGGACCCCCAAATGCAGGGGCTGCCCAGGGCTCTGCATTCACCTTCCCAGGGTGAGGGGCCCTGCCCAGCATCCTCCTGCCATCCCACACAGCTCCCATGGACATGGAAGAACGTGAGCTCACCTGAGCTCCTTCTGTGTAAGAAGTTCAGCTAATTGTGGATGTTCCCAGTAAGCTGAGGGTGGCTGTCACTTATTTACTGGTTTAAAGCTGCATTTTGGAGACCCTGAGGGAAAACAGAGTAGCCGGAGCCCCGTGCCTGGTAATAGGATTTGAAAGTCACCCGTCTCCTCTCGAGCACTGAGTGTGCCAGTGGCTCCTTCCCCTGCTCCAGCTTCCTGCATGTGCCATCAGCATGAATAAATGATGGCCAGGAGATTAAATATCCCTTTGATGAGGATGGGGACAGCAGCTCTGTAATAAGCGTGTGTCGATCTGAGCACGCTCTCGTGCTTCCTGCAGTGAATTAGGAGCTATTTTCTGGTTGTCTTTGATTTTAATAATGCTCAGTCAAATATTAAGTAGACTGTTAACTGGGGAATAGCATAAGGAGTTTAATCTTGTCAGATCAGTTCTGGAGAAAGCGAAGTATTTGTGGACTTTATGGTTCTTGCATAATTTATTATAAAGTCATATTTCATGGATCTGCCTCTTACATGGGTTCAACTCCAGTAGAAACCACTCTAGGAGGGATGGAGGGATGGATGAGGGATGGAGGGATGGATGGATGGATGGATGGATGGATAGATGGAGGGAGAGAGGGATGGATAGATGGAGGGAGGGATGGATAGATGGATGTGGGATGGATGGATGGATGAGGGATGGATGGATGGATAGATGATGGATGGATGAGGGATGGATGGAGGGAGGGATGGAGGGATGGATGGATGGATAGATGGATGGATGGAGGATGGATAGATGGATGGATGGATGGATGGATGGATGGATGGATGACACCAGGGGTGAGACACTGAAGTGCAGCCCCCCCCCCCAGCCCTGCAGAGCCCTCCCCAGGGCAGTCCTGGTGCCGCCCGAGGTCCCCCTGCAGCCCCAGTGCCACCACCTGGCTGGGGGAGCTGCTCCTCCCTCTCACTGCAGTGAGATGTGAGCCCTGCCCGTCCTGCACGGACCTTTTGTCACCTCTCTGCTCCAGCAGCCACATCCAGCTGCTGGGCAATGCCCAGCTCAGGTGACATCCCCTGGGTGGGGCAGACCTCGCTGTGCACCGATCACCCAGCCTGACTTACACAGGTTTGGATCAGAAGCCGTTGGGCAGAAGTCACCTGCTCCCCGTGGTTCCAGGTAGGCAAACCTGTCTCCTCCTGTCTCTCTGGATTTTAAATACCAGCAAATTGGAGAAGTGTAACAAAATCCAATCAGCTTGATCAGGATTATCAAAGGCTGTGACTGGAAATCATAACCCAAATTTCCACAAAGCTGAGGAGCCACAGCTGCTCTGAAAACCACGTTGCAGTGGGTTTAGTATAGAATATTCAAGCCAATATTCTTTCTCCTCATGGAATTTCCTCGTTGCTGGAGTGCCACTGGGGCAGTTACAGGCCGTGTCAGTGACTGTGCTGGCACAGACCCTGCAGGGTGAGCACACACCCAGTGACAGCCCCCGGCACTCACACCGGGAGGGCTCTTCTCCACTCTGCCCTCCCAGAGGGGTTGTTCTCCTCCTGCCTGGAGACACTTCAGGCTGGGCTGGGGTCCCTGGGCATGGTCTCCTCAGGGGACACGGAGCAGTGAGGACAATCTGTGCCCAGGGAGCAAACCCTGAGTGCACATGTCCTTGCCAAACTGCAGCATATGGGCAGCAGTGGGGACCTAATTAAATCCTCAGGGAAACTTCTGCGTGACCCAGGAATCCGAGCGTGATAATCCCACAGACAGGAAAGCTCATGGCCATCACCTGCTGCTCCTAACGCTGCCCAGCTCAGACAACCTTGGGAGGAGAGGCTGAGCCATCCCTTGCCAGTCCTGGCTCATATCTGATCCTTCAGTTCAGGTTTGTTCCCCACTGCCTGTTCCTCCAGCCTGGGGTCTGACCCCTCGTGCATCACTGGCTGTGTGGTGGAGGGGTTGTTTTTATACAACAAGCCAAAAAGTGCATTTTTTCCTGCTTTTTTATAAAAAGAAATACTCAGAGTTAGGCCTGTCAGTCACCCAAGAAATATTTCTGTTGGTTTAAAATCCTGCTGCTCCTTCCATTGCATTGTTATCAGGAGGAGCTGGAGCCTCTGCAGGAAAAGCAATCTTCAACCCATCCATCCTGCCTGCCAGCCCTGCTCTGAAAGGACCGTGCATTTGGCTTTGTTTTCCCAAACTACGGCACCACGTACAGATTCTGCCAAATGGACCTTATCTGACACGTCACCAGCATCCCAATTCCACGGGTGTTCTTTCAATGGGATCTTGCCGGAGGGATTTCCATGAACGGCATTTGCAAAGCTCCTTCCTTGATGCTCCAAAGCCAAGTGTGGCCGTTCCTGTCCGTGCTGGGGCAGGGCAGGGAGGGGTGTCCACGGGGAGACGTCCCCGGGGATGTTTGGAAACGCTCCTGGATGTGCCTGCAGGGACACGGTGGAAAACGCGGACAGAGGCTGCGAAACCCAGACTGGTTTGACCACGGCGAGCAAACGGCTTCAGCCCTGGGGATGGACTCGTTCCCGGGCAGAAGCAGAGTTTGGGCACCAGCCCTGCCCTCGGGGCTGGAATGGGAACAGTGTCCCCGCGGGAAAGCACCCGCGGAGCCGAGGTGTCTCCTTTCGAGGCCCTCAATACCTGTGTGTGACACCGCACTAATGACACCGGATCACAGAGGTACCCGGGCAGGAATTCGTGCTGCCGATGGGTAATTGCTCTCCAGCTGCAGCAGTTCCTTCCTCATCCTGATTTGTGTCAGAGCAGCCGCACATTTCCCCTCTTTCCAGGGAGCCGGCGGATCCGCTTAATTATTCCGTTGCTGTCCGGATAATAGAGGGATGAAGGCAGGCAGGTACCTCGTACGAGTGGAAATCTGCGCACTAATGAGATTTTCTGCACGGGCAATTTTGGGCAAGTTGTGTTTCTGTGCTCAGTTTTAGAAGGCAACGGCATCAGGCAGAGCCTTCCCTTGATGTTCCACCCCAGAGCCGACTGAACGGTGGAAGGCTTTCAAGGAAAATGTAAATGTACAGCAACACAGCTCTTCATCGAGGGCAGGTCCGTGCCCAGAGCACAGAGGGGCAGATCCCCCGGGATGGAGCCGAGTTTCTCCTCCAGAGCTGCCCTGGGGAGCCCCCGGGCAGTGACCACAGGTGGTGAATCCCGAGGTCCCTCCATGCCTGGTGACTGCACAGACCCTTCGATGGGAAGTCATCAGATGTCCGGGAGACACGAGCTGGGATAAGGAGGAGGGGTCTTTGTTCTCTTCCTTCGTGTCCCTCTCTCCCAGCTGTGCGGGAGCAGAAGGAGCCGGGAATTGCACAAGGACAGGGACAGGGTGGCAGGGACGGGGGATCTGCAGGCCCTGCTGGGGCACGCTCACGTTGGGTCCTGGGTGGCACTGTCTGTGTGGCGTTGTCCTGGGTGGCATTGTCTGTGTGGCGTTGTCCTGAGTGGCACTATCTGTGTGGCGTTGTCCTGGGTGGCACTGTCTGTGTGGCATTGTCCCATGTGCCATTCCACAGTGTGCCATTGCCCTGTGTGGCGTTGCTCTGTGTGGCATTTCCGACATTCTCCTCTGTGCCATTGTCCCATGTGCCATTCCCCAGTGTGCCGTTCCCCTGTGTGCCATTTCCCATGTGCCACTCCCCGTGTGCCATTCCCCGTGTGCCATCAATCCCCCGCGTGGCCCTGCCCGGTGTGACGTTCCCCGGTGTCCCATTCCCTGCCGGGCCGTCCCCTGCAGGCACAGGCAGCCCGAGGTGGCTCTGCCCGCAGAGAACAATTTCAGCCCCATCTGTTGGAGCAGCGAGGGCCCTTCCTGAGGCTGTGAACTCAGCGAGAGGTGCTCGTGTGCTTCGTGTGTTGTGTGTTGTGTGTGCTTTGTGTGTTTTGTTCCTTTCCTCCCTCCCCTGCCCATCTTCGGCTCCCTCTGTGCCTCAGTTTTCTCTTTCTGTGCCGTCCCAGCTCAGGCTCTGAGGGTGCCTTTTCTGCCCATCACCTCCGTGTTTGCTCCTCCCTGTTCCACAAGGACTGGGTTCCAGATTTGGGCTGAATGTTGGCGGTTTTTCAGCAATTTCTTTTTTTTTTTTTTTTTTTTGGTCTTTCTGTAGGATTTTTTCCTGCGCTTTCCAGCAGCTCTTCATTAAATATGATTAATCTGGGCTTGATTCTTTGGCTACTTTCCTCGCTCATTTCACCGTGGGATTGAAAGGCGTTTAGTGCGGTATCGGGGTGGGAGGAACTCTTGGTGTTGTTTATGGTTTACCTGTTCTTTGGAGAAAACACTTTCATCTCCAGCAGCACCAGACTTTTATAAACATTAACTGTGTTAATGAGAGCGAGAAAAGGAATTGCACTTGTGCCAACAGTGGGAACAAAATGTGTAATTTCTCCATTAGTCGATCAGGTTTGCTCATGTAAACAACATGATTAAATTTGTCTGCGTGCATCGCGCTATATGAATAATAATGATCATTAAAAAGCCATGCAAGGCCCAAAGATAACAAGATTGTGCTCGGGAAGAGCTGGGAGGGGGTGGCAGCGTTGGAGCAAACGAAGCCAGACTGGATTTGTCAGTGCCAGAGGCAGCCTGGCCATTGGGGCCGTGGGGACACTCAGGGGTGGCTGAATTCCCGAAGCTGAAGTTCCCCCTTCAGCCCCGTGGGGCTCTGGGCCACGGGATCAGGGCTGGAGAAAGGGATAAAACTTGCTCTGAGGGGACTTCTCACGTGGAAAGCAATTTTACACAGGTGGAAGGTTTGAAGTTGAAGATTGTTTCTTGTTCAACACACCCTGAAACGCTTTTCCGAGCCAGGGCTTGCAGTGCTGTGCTGATGGGCAAGGGAAATGGTCACAGGGCTCGTTGTCCTAACCCTTAAATCAGGTTGTGGGAGGGAGTTGATGGTTCTGAGGCTCCCGTGTGGAACGAAGGTTGTGGCTGCTCTGCAGGAGTTCCCACAGCTCTGGTCCCGTGTCACCGTGGTCTGGGCCACTGGGAAATGGCTGTCCCGTGTTTCTGGGGCCTCTGCTGCAGGCAGAACTCTCTGGAAACCATCCAGGACCTCATGGGATGAGCTCAGCAGTCCCTCTGCTCCTGGGCACGCTGGAGCCGCACAAGGCTGGGTCCTGGGGACCCCAGAGGCCACCCCAGCCCTGAGAGCTGTGCCCTGGGCTCTGAGCCCTTCTCTGAGGGAAATAGCCTTCAAGAACAAAGAGCAGGGAATGAAATTGTGGCAGGACAGCATCAAAACGTGGCAGAAATTGGTGGATATTTGCAATGACAGCATTTATTTGGTGTTGTTTGATGTGAGGGTATCTGTGCTTCCATCCTGGGAAACAGAAACATCACTTGAGGCCGCTTTATCCTTTTCTATTCCCAGGAGACTCCCCAGGCTGTACAGAGCCGAGATGCAAATGTGTCTGTACGTGATTCAGGGGCTCAGGAGCAGTGGATGGAGCCTCACCGAGGGCTCTCAGACCATCTGTGCTGGCCCAGCCCCGCGGGCACACCCGGGGCTGCAGGGTCCCTGTGTCCCCCTGTCACCCCTGTCACCCCCGGGGACCGAGAGCCCCGCCAGAGCCCGCCCAGCACACAGCTCTGGAAGGTTTGTCACTCCTCTAGGAAGGAAATACCCACGCGGGTGTTCCCTGATGGATTCCCTTCCTTTAGGATGTTTGCGTAAATAATGTTATTTATTTAGAAACCTGAAAGCTCCGTGGATGCCTGAGGGTTTGCTGCACTGTGCAGAATTGAGATTTTCGTCACAATTCTCCAACTCTGTAAGGAAAGACAGGGAAGGTGCCATAAGGACTCTGCACACTGAGGGTTTGGGACCTCACTGAGGGCCTGGGGAAGGTTTCAGAAATCCTGCACTCCCCTGGAGGCACCTTCCAGTTCGGGCTGCAGGAACCCAAATCTGCAAAGCCGGTGATGAGTCCTACTGGGTCAGTATTAAACACACAAATGGCAAAGGCCGAGACCTCAGTCTTTAATTGTGACTGCCAGAGGATTATTGGTGTGAGATTAGCAGTAACTAACAGCCTGTCCCCCCTGCCCGGGGGCTCAGCTCCCTCTCAGGGGGCTGTGATGTGAGGGCAGGACTGTTCTGGCACCCCCAGCTCCCCTGCCCGCGGTGTCCAGGGCTGTGTCCGTGTGCCCAGAGGGCTGGGAAGGTTTCCCTGGGCAGTCACAGCCCTGGCCCTGCTGCTCAAACCCCACATTTGTGCCCCTGTCACCTTGTCCTGCTTTGGCTGCATCTTCCCTGCGATGACTGGAGCAGCCAAACCAAGGCAGCCCTCCCCAGGACGGCAGCCCAGCCTGGGCTTGGGGCAGCACCTCTGCCCACAGCCCCTGGCAGTGCCCCAGGCCGGGCTGCATGGGGCTGGAGCAGCCTGGGGTGGAGGGAGCTGTCCCTGCCTGGGGTGGGATGGGATTTCAGCTCCCTCCATGTCCCATTCTGGGGCTGGAGCTGGCAGGAGGTGACCCCGGGCCGGTGCTGTGTCCTGGCTGCTGCTGTGGGGTTTTGTAGCCTCTGGTGCAGCCTGGGAGGCAGCTCAGCACATCTCCACAGCAACCCCGTGTGCGCCGTAAAACCGTGCATTGTCTCCTTTGGAAGGGCTTCATTAGGAAGATTAATGAGGTATTATTTTTCCCTCATTCACTGTCGTGATACAGAGGGGACACAGTAATTTTCCCAGCTGTGCACAGCAGCGATTGCTCCTCTCCAGGGTTCCGGCAGCGCTGCCTCGTCATCAGTTAAACTGCTCAATCTCTGCAAGTGTTATTTGTCAGCTTAATTAGCCCTAAAGGAAGCACTCGTTTTAAAATGAGACAACAGTTTTGTTTTTCCCCGAGAAAGACATAATGTTCTGAGCAGAGGCGACTTGTTTAAATGAAGGAGCTTTTAGGCTGAGTTTTGTAGCAGCCCCAAGGATCATTTTTAGGCTGTTCCCCACCCCGAGGCCCTCGGCTTGCCTGTGCCCTGTCCCCACGAGCCACCAGGGCCACGTCAGTGCAGGGACTGTCACACAGCAGGGAAAGGTGAAACACCTCCGGGAGAACACGGGAATTGTCCCCTGCCAGAGCCCAGTTCACACAACCCCGGGTCACTGAGCCTGGAAAAGCCCTCCTGGACCATTGGGGTCCCAGCTGTGCCCACCCTGTCCCCAGCTCGGGGCACTGAGTGCCACCTCCAGCCCTGCCCTGGGCACCTCTGGGGGCACTGGTTCCAGCTGGGACGTTTCCATCTGTGGTTTATGGCAGAATAATTCAGAGTTTCTTATTTTACTGTTCTTCCAGGGTAAAAGGTTCGAGAAGGAAGTTTGGAGAAGCCCCAGAAGTCCTGACTGGGTGAGTCTGATGTTTGCCCCAGACACGTTTGGCCACAAGGATCACTTCAGCTGAAAACAGCTGGTGAGTGAGGTTTAGATACAATTAAACCCTGTGGAAGGGGTGGAACTTGGTAAGGGGCTCATTTGGACCCCTAGTGCCAACCCAAGGGAGAGAGCTCCAATGGACTTTCTTCTTCAGAAGATTACGTGATCTTTTAAAAAACCCCAACAACCTCCCAAAAAACCATCTTTAAAAACCCCAGTTCTACCTGAACATTCTATTTCAGGCAAGAAAATGTCTCCTCAGCTCCAGGAGCTGGGCTGTAATTAGGATCCCAGCTCCGCATCCTTTTCTTATTTATTATTTTATCTTTATCCTGTTTCTTACACTAGATGTAACAATTGACTTTCATTCAGGGGGTTTTATGGTGTGCTTAAAACCACCAGGTTTTCTTTCAGCTGAGATTGCTGCTCTGTGTTTTCTGTCCTGAGCAATTATTTGCCCAGCCAGAGCTGCTGGAAATGACGGTGCCATTTCCCAGTGGCACGGGTGGAGGCTGCTCTGGGGCTGTGTGGGAGAGGATGCTCTGCAAACGGGAGGGAGCAGCAGCAGGAGAATCGAATTCCTGCATTTCAGTGCCCTGGAAGGGCGATTGCTTGTCCTGAGTGGGGAGGAGGGGAGGTGGGAGTGCAGGGTCCTCGCTCTGCCCTGGTACCCAGGAGTGGGTCAGGCTCTGCCCGCAGACATCAGGAGAAGCCAAAATCCCCCTGACCACCAGGCTTTGGGCCACCAGGTAATGATTGATCTGCTCTGGGCCCCCCTGGCTGAGCTCAGCTGTAACTGGGGTCTGGCCCTTCCATGGCTCACTCGGGGCTGTTCCTCCTCTTCCTTTTTTCTCCTTTCCCCCTCCTCTTTAATTCCTCTCCTCTGGTGCCCCCCCGTCTGTCCCAGGCCCCGGGAGCCCAGCTGTGCCACCCTGGTGCCCAGCTGTGCCACCCTGGTGCCCCGCAGCCCCGGCTGGCTGTGCCACCGGCCTTCGGGTCAGCTCCCCATTAACCGTGCTGTTAATTGCTTTAACGATGCGTTCGTTCGGCTCGGAGCTATGACACCGCTGCGATTTAATTTAAGGGATCGATAACTCGTTAACACGTTATTGCTGCACCTACACGTGTCAGCACGCTCCTCTCCCGTGCTGCGGGAGCTGCGCTGAGGCAGCGTGGGCAGGGGAACCATCAGGAGGGAGTTATTGACTCACCACTGTCTTTATTCAGACTACGGCCGCTTCTCCTGGGGCCGGGCGGGGCTGAAAGGGCCCGGGTCGTGTTCACTCTTTGTTCTTACCCGGAGAGAGCAAACCCCCTGGGGGTTTGTGCCAATCCCGGCCCTGCTCAGCCCGTGGGGAACCAAACCTGCAGTGAGTGCCGCGGTTCTGGGGCACAGCCAGCAGCTCCAGCAGCTCCAGCAGCACCCCCGGGTGTCAGGGCCGAGGTGTCCCCTCCTGCCCCTGTCCCTGGGCAGCCACCCCCGGGTGTCAGGGCCGAGGTGTCCCCTCCTGCCCCTGTCCCTGGGCAGCCAGCCCTGCTCTGGGCTCCGTGTCTGCCCCATGGGTCTGTGCCAGGGCCTGGGGAGGGCTCTGAGCCCCCCTGGGCTCCGCGGGGTGGGGATGTCCGGGCCGGTGNAGGTGTCCCCTCCTGCCCCTGTCCCTGGGCAGCCAGCCCTGCTCTGGGCTCCGTGTCTGCCCCATGGGGCTGTGCCAGGGCCTGGGGAGGGCTCTGAGCCCCGCTGGGCTCTGCGGGGTGGGGATGCCTGTGTCTGTCTGTCTGTGTGTCTGTGTGTGTCTGTCTATGTGTGTCTGTCTGTCTGTCCATGTGTCTGTGTGTGTGTGCACACCAGCAGCGCAGTGTTTGGCACTGCTCGTGGGGACAGATGGGAGCAGCAGCAGCAGCAGGGACAACTGGAAACCTTCCAAGCTCTTACATGAGAAGTGAGCTGCAGGAAGAGCCTCTCTGAAAATGCCTTTATTCCTGGGTGGATACAACACTCCCAGCACTGGTGTCTTCCCATGCATCGCTTGGTGCAGCCTTTAATTGAATTATCCCCAACTGGTGGGAAGGCGCAGTCCCAGCCAGAGCCCGGCGCTGCCAGCAGGACCTGGACAGCACTGGGGGCTCTGTGGGCCCTGCAGAGGGGCAGCTCCCCCCAACAGCAGCACCACAGCGGGCACAGAGCGTCCCTGGCACTGACGGGCTGGCAGTGTGTCTGTCCTG
>VXBN01011212.1:219192-235621 GCA_013397395.1 Sinosuthora webbiana
GGCAGTGTGTCTGTCCTGCTGGGCAGTGTGTCTGTGCTGCTGCGCAGTGTGTCTGTCCTGGGCAGTGTGTCCAGCCTGGCAGTGTCCCCTTTGTCCCCTCGGGTCCCCCCCATGCAGAACCAGCCCATCAGTGACAGGATGTGCCACAAGGAACGTGCTCAGGTACCGTGGGCTCGGGGAGGAGGAGTTCAAGAAGACTTTTATCCCAATTATTATAATTTTTCTTTTAGGAGTTTTTACTTTCCCAGTTCAGGGAAATACTTTAGGAAAAAGCACATCCACATGTGCCCCAGCTGGAGCTGATTTTGCATTCCCTTAGACCCCGTTTTCCACACTCCCCATCCCACTGCTCGAGCTCCAGGGCCCACAGCAGATCCCTCAGGGCTGCACCCCATTGCCAGGATCGGCTCCCCAGGCTACAGGCACGTTAATGATGATCCTTTATTAATAACCTGCCCTCACCAACGCACAGAGCTTTTCATTTCCATGGTGCTCTCCCTACATTAACCAATAAATCTCCGCAGAATCCCAGGGAGAGTGGGAAGTGCTGTTATTCTTGTTTTATGGATGGCAAAATGAGATGCAGGGAGGTTAATAGCAAGTCTAATTGGACAATAATTACCCACTTACCACACTGAAAATTAAGAAATAATCCTCCCATTGTCATTACATCAGCAGAACGAGGCGAGAGCAGTGTTCACCTCCTCCCCATCCCACCATTTAGCCAAACAGCTGACATGCAAATGAAAGCAAAGGAAGCACAAGAGCAGATAAATAAATTGTTCTTTCCTTGTTTAACATCTATTTTGCACCACTGAGTCACTCAGGATAGAAGAAAATTATTAAATTTTCTCTGGAATCTATTAGGACATGACAAAACAAAGGCAAGCTCCATTTGTAGAACACAACTGTTGGAAAAGAAATGGAGGAAATAGGATTTAATTACTGCTGTGGACTGGTTTCACTTCATTTTTCTGGGGAGGGAAAAAATGTAGGATAGAAATTTCTCCCTTGAAAAAGACCAGTGCTCTGATAATTCTGTTTCTCCTTATGTTTTGTCTTTCCTCTAGCAGGCAAGTTAAGACCATTAATGGCACCCCCTGTACTGATTTAATACCCTGAACGTTGGGTCTGCACTGACTCCGTTTGCAAGGGGAGTTTTTTTTTCCAAGTCGGCACTTAGAAGCTGTTTTGATGTGCACTGAAACTCCAATTCCAGTGTTATGAATGGAAAGGAATCGTAAGACACATTGGAGAAAATGTTTTGTTTCATTTTGGGCTGGCATTTGAATTGAAGTCTTCTTTTCCTTTGCAGTTTTTAAAGGAAAATATCTGTTTGGAAGATGACACTTAAAAAGCCATTTGCAGTGAAATGGACTGATTTAGGATCCCCGTGGGAAATGAGGAATTCAGCTGGAATTTTGATTGCAGCACACACGGAAGGTGAGCCAGGCCCTGGCTGTGCAGTGGGAGCTCCTGGTGAGCCCTTCCCTCCCTGAGGGGATGTGACAGCAAAATGCCCTTCTCGACTTCCCTGAGTGACTCCACATAATCCCTCAGGGAACGTGTTGGGGCACCTGGTCTGGGGCAGCCTGGCCTGGGAAGGGCTGCAGGGAGGGAGGAGCTTCAAAAATCATTTGGTGCCACCCCAGCCATGGCAGGGACACCTCCCACTGTCCCCAGGCTCCTCCAAACCCATCCAGCCTGGCCTTGGGCACTGCCAGGGATCCAGGGGCAGCCACAGCTGTGCCAGGGCCTCACACCCTCCCAGGGAACAATTCCTGCCCCAAATCCCACCCAGCCCTGCCCTGGGCACTGGGAGCCACTCCCTGTGTCCTACATGTAAGAGTTAACAACCAGGGACTGTAAAAACTCGGGCACTCGAAGCATTGGAGAGTTTTTTCAGACTTTATCTGTGAATTAATTTGAGAATGTGGGTCAAGCCCTGAGGACTCATTTGAAAGGCTGAGTGCTGTGAGCAGAGTTACCTGTGGGGATGGCCCAGGTGACCCCAGGTGGGCAGTGTGACCTGTGGGGATGGCCCAGGTGGGCAGTGTGACCTGTGGGGATGGCCCAGGTGGCCCCAGGTGGGCAGTGTGACCTGCGGGGATGGCCCAGGTGGCCCCAGGTGGGCAGTGTGACCTGCGGGGATGGCCCAGGTGGGCAGTGTGACCTGTGGGGATGGCCCAGGTGGCCCCAGGTGGGCAGAGCAGCGGCTGCAGCAGCAGCTGGGATCTCTCCACCCACTGAAGCACAGGGTGATGTTGCTCCAACAGAGCTGTTTGTGTGGGTGGGCTGTGATCAGCACCGCTGAATTTATTTGGGAATGAAACTTATGAAATTCAAAAGCACAGAAAGGCATTTTGCAGGTTTTTTCAGAAGGCTCTGACACCCAGTGCAGAACCACCGTCTCTGTCTGGTTGTGAATCCTGTGGCACAGACGTCACTCCAGATTAAATCCCATAAAGGGGATCGATAAATCTGCAGAAATCCGGGAGCTGCAATTAAATTCTCTAGAGCTGCTCCCTAAGTACACAAATTGGGAGCTCAGACAGGACCTCTGCCTCCTGATGCATCATTTCTCGCTGTGAATGCTCCTCCTAATGAAAAACGATGGCAAACAAAAATAGATTTTCTGTCATGGGGGTAATTGTTCTTTTTCTTAGTGCACTCCAAATATTTCTGTAAAGCATCATCTGCTCCTTAAACACATATTGTGGAACATCAATGGAAGTCGATAGCTTTTGTCAATGGGTAAAATATTAGAAGTAATGAGCTGACCTGTTTGTTATTTAGCCATTGATCCTGCCTCTCCCCTGGTTGGTTTGCCTGGGACGTGTGATGTTTGGGATTTGCTTTTAGAGCCAGGCAGAAGAGCCCAGGCTGACCCTGTGCTCAGAGGGGTTTATCCCGTGGTCATTCCCATGCTGATGGGGGAATTAAATGATTCCTAAATTGCCTTGAGTAAAACAATCAATGAGGTGCTGGGAGGTGTAGGGGCTTCTGCTGGATTTATTTACACCGAGGCTGCTTTTCGTGGGGAAATGGTAGTTTTGGTGTATGGATTTTAATTAAGGCTGCAAACAACCTCTCGGAGATACAACTAAGATTGGAGGGGAAAATTAATTTCTGTGAGTCTGAACTGCCTGTTTGAGCAATTGTGGAGATTAAAAATGGAACGGGGGATTGAAGATACCAGATTAAATAAACAATAGATGTTTTAAGTTCTATTCAGCGCTGCAGCGAGTGGAGCGAGCGAGCGGCTGGCACAGGAGGGGAGAAGGATTGTGGCACCTTTGGTCACGCTGCTGCGGCCTGAGCGGTGCCGCTCACCGCGGACGGGATTACCGCGGTGTGCTCCGGGGGATGCTCCCGAACGGGGCTGTCCTGGGAGCCGCATCTCCGTGCAAATGTGATTCCTCCCCCATTCCTTCCTTCTGCGGGACCCGGCACAGCTGCCCAGGGGAGCCCCGGCCCCGCAGGGATCGTGGGTGGGGGTGGCACCTGGGGACAGGGACAGGGGTGGCCCTGGCACTGCTGGGGGTGGTGGCACCCGAGGCTCCCAGGGGGCTTTTCCAGCCTGGCTGTCCCCTGTGCCCCCCATCCCCACCAGACACCCCCTGAGCAGCCCAGGGGTGAGCTGAGGGATCCCAAACCTACAGAGGGACCCCAAACCCGCAGAGGGACCCTGAACCCACAGGGGGGGACCCAAACCTACAGAGGGTGACCCAAACCTACAGAGGGACCCCAAACCCACAGAGGGGGACCCAAACCTACAGAGGGGGACCCAAACTTACAGAGAGAGGGACCCAAACTCACAGGGGTGAGCAGGAGCTGGGGGAGCTCAGGGGGTGAGTGGCCCCACGGGCTCCGGGTGTCCCTGATGTGGAAGATACTCTCCCTGCAGAGGGGATGGAATTCCGCCGGGATGCTGCTGGAGCCAGCTCAGCACAGGAACAACCCCAGCACCCGGGACAGCTCCCCGAGCACCCGGGACAGCTCCCCCAGCACCCGGGACAGCTCCCCCAGCACCCGGGACAGCTCCCCGAGCCTGCCGGAGGCAGCGCTGGGAAGCCAGGCTTGTAAACATCTGACAAGAACACGCCTTTCTAATCAATATTGAAAGGCTCCCTTCCCAGAATTCGGGTTCTGGCGCTGGTTCAAGCCTGCCTCTCATCGAGTGACTGATTTCTTTATTTTCTTCTCTCCTGCCAGCCCCCGGGAATGCGATTGAGTTAAACCTCGAGATCCTTAAAAGCGCAGGGACTTTATCCGTGGGGGGAGGACCAGGGTGGAGGCAGGGCTGGGCTGTCCCCAGGCTGGGCACTTGTGGGTCCTGCAGGACAGAGAAACCCTGGAAGTGTCGTTTGGTCTGCAGCAAAGGGGCTGGGCTGGGGAAGGGCTGTGAGGGGAGGCGGGGGACCCGGGGGGTTTGTGCGGGGACATCCCCGGGGCTGTTTTCTGGGATATTTCTGGGGTTGTGCAACACACCAGTAAGTAGTTAAAGCATTTTGAAAAGCTACACTAAGCTCAGTTCAAATGATGGTTATCTCACCAGAAAGTTATCAGCCATTCTTCTTCTTCTTCTTCTTGATTTTACCAAAACTTTTATGCATTAATATACCAGGGTTGTTTTTTATACCTCACAGGAATTAGAAATATTTTCAGTGGGTTTTCACTGTTATTTGGGTGGAAGGCCGGGCTGTGATTCTGGGTTAACCCTTTTCCTGCCAGTACAGACGGTGCCTCAGTGACAGCAGCTGCCACACCTTGTCTGGCCAGCCTGGACCTGCTCCAGGAGTGTGCAAACCAGCTCAGCCACACGCTGCTGCCAGGCACTGCAGGAATATCCCAGGGACACACGGGATAAGGTGACTGCTCGGGGCTATGGACTCCCTCCCATCTGCTGGCAAGGTAAAGTCTCTCCTAATGTTGCAGAAACTTTCAAACCCCCGGCAGAAATTGTGTGTGAAGTGGGGGAGTTATTGACAGTTTAGCAGCGATGGAGCAGGAGAGAGAGTAAATGTTAAATGCACTTTACTATCCAACAAAATTTCAGTTTATGGCATCCCAATACATCAAGAAATGTTGCTCGTTTCTGGCCAGGAAAATGTCATTCATTTTGCTATTCATACTGCCTGGAAAAAATAACTGTGGTGCTCGTGGTTATTTACACCCCCAGCTCCTGGGAAAGGCTTTCCCACCTTCCCTCAGGGTCTGCTGGAGAATTCCTGCTCCTTCCCAGCAGTGCTGGGGCTCAGCCCAGGGTTCCAGGCCAGAACTGTCCCCTCGCCCTCAGCCCCAGCAGGGACTGGCTCCCCTTTTCCCACGTTCAATTTAACAGTTTTCACATTTGACACGAGGCTGTGAAGGAACAAATCAGCCCAGAAATTCCAATTATCCCTAGTCCCAACGAGACTACGACCAAGCAAACAAACCTCCTCACATTCCCTGGAGCCCAGCTGGCTGGGGCAGCCTCTCCAGAAGTGAATTCCAGCAGGTGCCTGAAGGAAATGGCCCAGGACGGCTCCCTCAGCCCTGCAGGAGCTCCTGGGGTGCTGCTGTCCCTCTCTCAGCCCTGCAGGAATTTCTGGGGTGCTGCTGTCCCTCTCTCAGCCCTGCAGGAATTTCTGGGGTGCTGCTGTCCCTCCCTCAGCCCTGCAGGAGTTTCTGGGGTGCTGCTGTCCCTCTCTCAGCCCTGCAGGAATTTCTGGGGTGCTGCTGTCCCTCCCTCAGCCCTGCAGGAGCTCCTGGGGTGCTGCTGTCCCTCCCTCAGCCCTGCAGGAGCTCCCGAGGTCACTGGCCAAGGCTGCTGTCCCTCCCGTGGTGCAGGTGAGTGCAAAGCTCTCCCCGCAGTGATATTTGGTTTCCAGTGCCCCGATAAAGGCACCTGCAGGATTTCAGCACTCACAGCTGCTCCAGGCACTGGCAGCAGGGCAGGGCTGGCATTTTGCTGCCCCTGGTCTGGGCTATTTTCAGTCTTGGTCTGAAGTTTCTTACCTGAGCCTGCCTCAGACCAGAAGCCAAGGTAATGACGTGGGCCTCGGTGTGCCCTGTGTGCCAGGTGCCCTGTCCAGACAAACTGACAGATTCCGGTGTGTGTTTGTCTCCTGGAGCAGATCACGGCTGGGGACTGTAGAACCATGGTACCCAAGCACAATCCCCTCTCTGGGAGGCTTTGCAGACACGTCCCCCGTGCCCCCAGCCCCGTGGGGTGGGGACAAGGTGAGTCCCGTGGCTGTGACAGGACTCTCCTCTCCGGGGCTGTGCAGGGAAACGCGGCTGACAAGGTTCACTGTGGATTCACTGCCTGGGAGTGCTGCTGGCAATTACTGGAGTGAGATAAAAGTGTTCCAGGAGGGAGCCAACAGCCCCTCCAAGGGTGCAGGGGAGGATCTCGGTTTTACAGCTGCACGCAGCATCCATCAAAATGCCACCTGCACACGCTGGCTGTACCTGGAGTTCCACGCATCCCCTGAGCCTACAGCATGCATAAAATGCACTTGTAATGAAGCAGGCTCTGTCTGTGGATCCAGGAGGCCTAACAAGTGCAGAATGTGTGTGTCCACAGCCTGCTCACGGCAGAGGAGAAGGGATTCATTTCAGCAGAGCCACCAGCTTTAATTGGTACAGCTTAGTGGGTGCTGCTCTGAAGTGTTCAGCCTGAGTTCAGGTGCTCTCAGGAGTATTTTGGGGCCCTGCAGGTCCTTGTAGGGCATTTGGTAACACTGGGCAGGCTGAGGAAAGGCAGCTGTTGTTGGAGGTGTGTGCACAGAGTCCACCCCAGACTGGTTTGGGCTGGGAGGGACCTTAAAGCTCCTCCTGCTCCACCCGTGCCATGGGCAGGGACCCTCCCACAGGCCAGGCTGCTCCAAGGCCCAGTGTCCAGCCTGGTGCCCTCTGCAGAGGCCAAGGCCAGCCCCGAGCCCTCAGCTCTGTCTGTCTGTTCCTCACAGCCCCGGGGCTGAGGTGGGGGAAAATGCCAGGAGAGAACGGGCTATTTTTATTTCAGCGTGCATCAAATCTGGGTTTTATAACTTATTAATGATAAATTGATCTCAGGAGATATTAACTCTGTATTTACAGAGTGTTTAGACATGCTGGGGGCTGTTTCAAATGTACCAGCTGCTCAGTGCTGATTTAAGTACACAGATGTTCTTATTAGCATAACATTCAAATTCGATGCCCTCCTTATCTGCATCCTGCCAAAGCACAAAAACAGCTCCACAGCCCGGGAGCTCCAGGCAGGAGCAGCCTTTCCTCCCCTGGGACTGCATCAGCTCCCATCCCATCCATCCCATCATTCCATCCATCCCATCAATCTCATCCCATCCATCCCATCCCTCCATCCCACCCCATCCCATCCACCCATCCCATCATCCCATCATCCCATCCCACTGATCCCACAGGACAGCCCAGGGACCCACACTGGCCCAGGGACAGTCCCATGTCCCCTCCTTTCCCTGTGGGGTGTTAAATGCACTTTTGCTGCCCAGGACAGCGGGAGGTGACAGAGCTGTGAGGGGCAGAGCTTGTGGCAGGGGGTGACACTCCCTTTTCCAAAGGGACTCTCCTCCCCAGGGTCACAGCCCTCCCAAGGACCTTCTGCTCCTCATTGTCACTTTTCCATTCCGACTTCTACATCGTGTCACAGAGAAACAACCGACCCACCAAATCTCTTCATTACTTCACCCTGTCCACAAACAGCAATTGTGTGAAACGCCACCAGGAAATCTCCATTCATTTCAGGTCGGCCTTCCAGAGTGCAGGAACGAACACCTGGGCTGATGAATATTTTCGGCCAGTATCCAATTTTAACCTAATTTTTTTAAAAAAAACTTTTTCTTTTTTTTTCCTTAATTGGCCTTCCAGCATGCTTTGTGGCTGTTAAACCCCTTTGGTCCCCAGCCTTTCTCTCACTGGGATATTTTATATTTATATATATAGATGTATGGATGTATGTATTGCATGTATATATATGTGTGTGTGTTTATATGTGTATATATATGTGTATACATATGTGCATATATATATGTACACATGTGTGTGTACACATTCTCACATATATATTTTCATTCTTTATTTCCCCGCAGCAGCTCTGAGCGGCCCCGGCAGCTCCGCCTCTCCCTCCGGCTGCCGCGGCGCCCCGGGACCGACCCCAAAGGGAGTTTTGGATGTCCCCTCGGCCCCACAGCGAACACCCCGCAGAGACACAAAGCAGCGACAACGACAGAGACGGGAACGGCCTCAAAGTCCAGCTGGTGTCCCGAAAGAGCCGAGGTGAGGGTTACAGAGATCTCAGAGGCTGCAGGAGGATGAGCAGGGCGCTCTGTCAGCTCGGGCCGGGACAACCCGGGCTAATGGGACATCAGAGCGCCCGGAGCGCACAGCCGGGACAACCCGGGCTAATGGGGACATCAGAGCACCCGGAGCGCACAGCCGGGACAACCCGGGCTAATGGGGACATCGGAGTCCCCGAGCGAACACCCAGAGCCGCGGCAGCGCCAGCCCCGCGCTCAAACCGCCCCCTCCGCCTCGGGAATGACTGAAAGGGTCGTAAACAGCACAGAGAAAATTTCTGCCTGGTGACTGCAAATAAGCACCCAGCAGAGCTGTTAAAAGTTGCTTGCTGAAGAGAAAAATATGATTCTTCCAGTTTTATGGGCCGTGTTCAGATAGCTCTTACTCCCGCGCCATAAATCCAATTTTCACATAGATTACATGGAGAGGCAGCAGAGGCTCTGCTGAATAATGCACGGGCCGTGGTGGAGCTGTGAGGGGCAGGGCTGGATCCCCGTGCCCACACCCCGGGCTGCTCACAGCCCTGCCCTGCTCGGGGACAGCCCCAGCCCCACACCTCCCCGGCTCTGCCTCCGTCCAAACGCGGAGTCCCAACCCCAAAGTTAAACGGGGCTGGGGAGAGCCCGAGGCTCGGCTGGAGGATGCTCAGACAGGGCTGGGAACAGCCAGCCAGGGAGGAGGGACAGAAATGTCCCCAGGGTGGCATTTCTGAGCCCTTTGGTGTGCCTGCCCCCCTGGCAGCAGCTCTGCTGTGCTGGGGACAGTCCTCATGGAGAAGGGACACAAAAATGTCCCCAGGGTGGCATTTCTGAGCCTTTAGGTGTGTCTGCCCCTTTGGCAGCAGCTCTGCTGTGCTGGGGACAGTCCCCAGGGAGGAGGGACACAGAGAAATCTCCCCAGGGTGGCATTTCTGAGCCCTTTGGTGTGTCTGCCCCCTTTGGCAGCAGCTCTGCTGTGCTGGGACAGTCCCCAGGGAGGAAGGACACAGAGAAATGTCCCCAGGGTGGCATTTCTGAGCCTTTAGGTGTGTCTGCCCTCTGGCAGCAGCCCTCCTGTGCTGGGACAGTCCCCATCCCTGCAGGGGCTCAGCCCCAGCACTGGGCACGGCGTGGGCCAACAGAGAAGGTCAGGGTCAGGTTCCCTGCTTTGGGAAGGGAACTAAATACTGGAATAACTTTAGGTTTTTCCATGTTATCCTCTGGAAATGCACCCCAATGCCAGTCTGACCCAGCAGTGACGGGGGCTGCAGGAAGGAGCTTCTCCAGAAGGAGAAAGGTCCCCTCCTGTGACAGGACGTTGTGTTCAGGTCCCTGGGCCCCGCTGGCACCCGGACGGAATCGCCAGAGCCGGGCTGATTGTGGTGAGTGCTGCGGTTTTGATTCCTGGGCGGCAGAGAAAGGAGCACTTGAGCGTGGGGAATAATGATGTGAGCACTTCCCTGGAAGAGCTTTCACCTCTCTGCCACTGAACATCCCCAGACGGGGAGCGGGTGGGGCTTTTTCCCTTTGAGGGGAAGGCTGTGCCTGTCTCCCCCCAGCTCTGACCAGCCCCTCCTGGCCCGGCTGGGGGGTGGCTCTGTCCCTTGTCCCCATGGTTTGTGTCACTGTGCCAGCAGCCCTCCCTCCCTGTGCTGTCCCCGTGCAGGACAGGCCCCGCTGAGCCGCAGCAGCCCGGCTGTGCCCTGAAGGGGTTAATTTGTTCAAACGCGGTTGCTCCGTGAGTTACGGGCTGCCTCCTGCCAGCCGAGTGGAAAAGCGATTGGATTTTCCAGTCTCAGCGTGGCAGATGTGTGTGTGGGAGGGCTGTGAGGGAAAGGGGGCTGTGGCTGTTTGTGAGGTGACCAAAATCTGCTCCACCAGATTGGGTCTAACCCAGTTCCAGCCCTGGGCTGTGACAGCTGACACGGCGCTGCTGTCACGGGGGGACAGAACACGGGGGGGACAGAACACGGGGGGGTCCCACGGCCGGGGGGCTGTGCTGGGGATGGGGGCAGAGGGGCAGGGACGGTGTGGGAGCAGCTCTTGGGGCAGGGATGGTGTGGGAGCAGTTCCCAGGACAGGGATGGTGTGGGAGCAGTTCCCAGGGACAGGGACGGTGTGGGAGCAGTTCCCAGGACAGGGATGGTGTGGGAGCAGTTCCCAGGGCAGGGATGGGGTGTTCTCAGCTCCTCACACCATCCCTGCTCCTGGGAGCTGCTCCCCCCAGCCCTGCCCAGAGCTGCCTCGTGCACCCCCGGCTCAGACTCTCCTCATTCCCCCGCCCTGGCTCAGACTCTCCTCGTGCCCCCTGCTCTCCTGGGCTGTGGGGATTTGCACGTTTTTTGCCTGGAAATGTGTCTTGCTTTAACATTCAGTGAAATGCTGTGGAGGTCAGAGCCCTGCCTTGAGCTGGGCCTAACAGGTGAAAAGCTGTGATAAAATATCCAGTGCTGGAAAGCTTTTCTACTTCCTCTGTCAGTGCAGGGAGCACTTGGCTGCTGCCTGCAGAGCCCTGGGCAGGAGCTGGAGGAAAGCTGAATTTTAGATGCCACCCTTTTCTTTCTGTTCTCCTCTTAGAATAATCTGTTATTAATAGATAATTGAATAGACAGCGGTAATAGATAATAATCCTATTAGAATAATTAGAATTATTCTGCACAAAACAATCTTTGCAAACATCATCTTCCTTTGCTCTCCAAAGCCAGTCTCTGCCTGGGAGTTGCTGGTGAGGGAGCACGGGGCAGGGTCTGTGTGGTGACACACAGGGCTGTCTTCACCACGAGCAAATTAAATCCCTCACAAACACCAGAGCAGCAGCCAAGGCTGCACATGCACAGGGAAAAGGCCAGCAGGGGAAATAGGGGCAGGAAGGATCAATGGCCAGTCAATCCATCCGAGGGACACAGGGTGTGTGGGGGCTCTGAGCCCGTCAGGGGGCTGCACGCCTCAGGTGAGCTGTGAGGAGGTTGTTTGTAGAGGTTGTTTTTTCTCTGTCCCTCTTAACCTTCTCTGGTTTTGCAAATTAAAAGAATCTTTCCCATCAGATTCAATTTCTACTTCAAACAAGTCGTGTTTAGGCTGGGGAAGAAAACTCTTCAAACCGCTCAGGAATTGAGCAGGAAATCAATGGCAGAACCAGTTAGTGCTGCCGAGACACTGAGAGAGGCAGGGACTGATTGGAAGGGCTTTGGGGAGACACACAAGTGGGATCCCCCTTTTGGGGTCAGGATTCTGGGTGTTTGCCTCTGAGCAGCTGATCCCTCCTGCATCTTTCTGGATCCTTCCAGGGCACGGTGGTGTCTCCCTGAGGTGCCCATGAATGCCCAGTCATTTAAGGTCATTTAAGGTCATTAAGATCGGTTTAAGGTCAGTTAAGGTCATTTAAGGCCACTGCAGGTTTTCAGCCCCAGATGAGGACCATGGACAGCTGCTCTCCATCCCCAGCAGGAAACTCTCCTGACCATGACACTGATGGGAGCCTGCCTGGTTTGGGTGGGAGCAAACCCCTCCCTGTGCATTTTCCCGGGAAATGCATTTCCCTAGGAACACAGCATGTGGGCAGCAGCTGCTGGGGGCTCTGAGGAACAGCCCCCAGCCCCCGGGGAACAAATCCTTGGGGCTGGAGCTCTGCAGGGGACACCTGGCTGGAAACCTGGGGAGGAGCCGGCCCCAGGCACTGCAGCGGCCTCGGGCAGCGAGGCTCTGCCCCTCCTGCCTCCCTAAAGGGTTCTGCCGGGGCATCCGTGTGTTTGTGGGGAAAAGGGCCATTGAGCCGGGATGGACCATCCCAGAGCGTTAACGCCCCGTGAAAAGGCCTCGTTACCGCGGCCAGGGCCGCTGCTGCCGGCAGCTGCCTGTTCCTGTTCCCCTTTCTGTTCCTGTTCCTGGGGCTGCTGAACGAGGGGCACGTTCCGTGTGGTGTGGGGAGTTTGTACGGCCTTAACCCGGGGAAGGGACCGGTTCTGTGAGCCCAGGGCTGTGACCTGCTCCGCTTCTCCTTCAGCACCTCTGCTCAGCCCCCCAGCCTTCCTCATCATCCCCCATCCTTCCTCATCATCCCATCCTTCCTCATCACCACCCATCCTTCCTCATCACCACCCCGTCCTTCCTCATCATCCCATCCTTTCTCATCATCCCCCATCCTTCCTCATCACCACCCCAGCCTTCCTCCTCATTCCCCCATCCTTCCTCATCACCCCAGCCTTCCTCATCATCCCATCCTTCCTCATCATCCCATCCTTTCTCATCATCCCCCATCCTTCCTCATCACCACCCCGTCCTTCCTCATCATCCCATCCTTTCTCATCATCCCCCATCCTTCCTCATCACCACCCCAGCCTTCCTCCTCATTCCCCCATCCTTCCTCATCACCCCAGCCTTCCTCATCATCCCATCCTTCCTCATCATCCCACCATCCTTCCTCATCACCCCATCCTTCCTCATCATGCCATCCTTCCTCATCATCCCCCCATCCTGCCCCATCCCCCTGTCCTCTCCTGCCCCCCTCCCAGGGCTGTCCCCCGTTTGTGGGTCAGGCAGCAGCCGCAGCCCTTCCCCTGAGCCCCACGCTCAGAGCAGCTGTGGGAACGATCCAGTTCCTCACCCCGGCTTTCCTGCAGGCACATTAGGAGGAGCTCACGGTGCTCACGCAAAGACGACAGGTTTTTGTTTGCTGAGCAGCCGCGGAGCTGTCACATCCCGGCCCTCCCGGAGCTGGTGGGTCGTGCCCAGGTTTGCTCTCCTCCCGGTCCCATCCCTCAGCTAATCCTCCATCCCTGCACCAGCCCTCAAATGTCATCTCCTGTGCTGGCTCACCGTGTCTGCCTTGTGATTAATCTGCCTCATGCCTGAGCTCTGAACCCATTTAAACAGCCTCAGCAGCCTGGGACTTCCTACAAGGCTTTCCATTTTCTTTTCTTATTTACTGTAGAAAATTGCTGGGAGAAGAAAAAAAAGAAGTTTCCCTTTGGCTCGTTGCCCACAGCTTGAAGGGACGAGGAGCTGGGGTCCATCTGGCTGAGATGGGGAGGCAGGAGCAAAGAGGGAAAGATGAGAGGGAGAACATCTGGATTTTGTTCCCAAGGTGTCCCTGGAACAGATTGAAGCCCTGAAACACCAAACCCACCACATTAAGTTTTCCTGGTCCATGTGGCCCCTGATGAAAAAGAGGGATGGAGAGAGGGAAGGAGGACAAGCAGGAGGACAAAAATATTAACCAGTGTCTGTCACTCAGCAGCTGGGTCCTGCAGCTTTGGGTTTCCTCTGGAGTCAGGGAATGTTTCCATCCTGTCAGCCTGGCCTGGTGACTTTGGCAAGGCTCTTCATGTGACCCTGCTCTTCTCATGAACCCCTTAAGGTTGGAAAGGACCTCCAAGATCGTGAGTCCAACATCCCACAGGAGCTCTGGGTGGTGTTTGGGAGGTGCAGGTGCTCCCACAGCTCTGTGCAATGACCTTGGCAAAAAGTTTTCTGCTCTGAAGTACTTGGAGGTGACTTAGAAAGCAGATCCATCATGTTTTTATGGCTGGGAGTGTTTATCACCATGTCTCAGCAGTATCTCATGACGTGAGTAACAGTTATAAAAGCACTTGGAGCTGATTTGACAGTAAATGTTTTGTGGCCATTCTCTATTTCTTCCCCTTGTATTTTAAGCTGCTGAGCTGTGCCATCAGTGTTTATGAGCCCCCGAGCCCAGAGTGCAGAGCTGGGCTGGGGAGAGGGTGCCAGCCCAGCACGGGGGGCTGGGGTGTCTGGGGGTTTGGGTTTGGATTAGGATTGGGGTTAGGGTTTGGGTTAGGATTAGGTTTAGAGCTGGGTCAGGGTTAGGGTTATGATCAGGGTTCGGGTGGGTCTGGAGGGGGCAGGGGCTGGTGGGGCCATCCCAGCTGATTTCTGTTCCGTGATTGAGCTCAGTCACAGTCCCCGAGGAGGGAAATCTACAGGGCCAGGAGGGAGCTGCTGTCCCTGCCCAGCCCTGAGTTTTGGGAGGGCAGAGCGGAGTGCATGGCCTGGGAACGCAGCAGAGCCCGACCTGCTCCTGCTCTGTTCCTGAGAGCAGCTTTTGGGATGAGCTCTGTGCTCCCCGAAGCTGCAGTAATTATCAGGGAGCACTAAATTCTCCTTTGATGCTGAGAATTGCGCTGTGTGCTGCTCTGCCCTGGCCTGGCGGGGTCCTCAGTGCAGGGCCATGAGCTGCTGCCCTGCAGGGCTCAGGTGGCCAAAGGCACCTGCAGATTCGGGGTGTCTGTCTGTCCCCGGGACCCCTCCCAGCCCCACTGCCCCAACCCCGCTCCCTCTCCCAGCTCAGGTGTGTGACAGTGCCTGATCCTGGGCACGACTCGAGGCCTTTTCTGGTTTGTAACTCGGTGGCAGCAGGATGTGAGTGTCACACAGCTGTGGCTGCAGGTCACCCTGTGCCATGCTGCCCAGCCAGGAGCCAGCACAGGGAGGGACACCACCAGAGCCTGCAGGACAGAGGTTTGCAGATGGTTGCTCAGGCGTCTCAATAATCAGGTGGAGGAATTACAGCAGGGAACGACGTGCCAGGGGTACTCAGAAGAGCTGGGTGGAACATTTTTCATGGAAACAGGAAGAATCTGTTGATCTTGGAGGGTGAGGCTTCCCTCAGAGCAGAGGGCAGGAGGATCTGGTGCTGCTGGGGGACCTCAGGGGTCACTTCCCGGGACAGGAACCCTCTGGGCAAAGGGACAGCTCTGCCTGGGGAGTCAGGAGAAGGGAGTGCGAGTGAATCAAGGCAGGAATTGGGCTCAACTGGCTCTAAAGCCTGTTTTGACTCTCCTACATTTAACCAAGGTCCCTTTGGTTCTGGAATAATTTCAGATTTAATGATTCAGTTAATTGTTTGGCCTGATTGATAAGGCACAATTCATTGGGAATTCAGACTCCACGGAGCTCAGGGATTTTTTTATGTGCCTTTTCTTTTAGTCCTTCGTATGTCAGGAATCATCACACGGATGCAGGATATTGAGAGCCAGAGGGAAATCATCCTGCTGGAGATTGCTGGAGTAAAAAGATTTCCAGTCCATCTTGATTCAATATTGTTTATTGCTCTGAGCTATGGGGAATTCCAGGGGATGGGCAGCAGGGGGTTCCCCTGGGGAACACCTATTGGGGTGTCTGCTGGGACTGTGGGGTCAGGGCCCCTGTTGGGGTGTCTGCTGGGACTGTGGGGTCAAGGTCATCCTGTTGGGGTGACTGTGGGGTCAGAACCCCTGTTGGGGTTCCTGCTGTGACTGTGGGGTCAGGGCTGAGGGTGGCACTCTGTGCTCTGGGCTGGGCACAAGGTGGGGCTCCCTGGGCTTGGGGGTATTTTCCAACCCCGGGGATCCTGGGGGGAGTCCCCTGTGCACCACCCTGCTCCCTGCCAGAGCAGCAATTAAACCATGGAGGAATTCCGTCATCAGGGAAAGTCCTGTGGAGAAAGGGAAGAGAGTCTGAGTACAGGGAGTGTCATTTTTTTCCCCTTGTCTTTTTGAGTAAACGTTGTGGAAATCAAGGGAAGGCTTCGATGGCAGGCACTTAACCACTAAAGATTTTTGCACGAGTCATTTCCACAAATGTCTTACAGCCCTTCTATAGATCTGGAGCCTGTGCTTTTAATGGACTGACAAATGTACAGTAACCCCAGCTGACTGTTGCTCCCTTGCTTGGCTATCCAGATAAGAGGAATGCTTTCCTTTGATTGAGATCTTAAATCAATTGTTCCTTTGCCCAGTGGCTGGTGGTTATTATCCAAGGAGAAGATAAAGTTCAGATGGTAAATTGTTAATATTGTAAGAAAAATGTCTGTTGTGTCCTGCTTAAAGTTTCCTGTCTGGATGAAATACACTCTGCTATAATATTTCCCATTGTGTGTCATCCATCAGGGCCCTGTGCAGCAGTGGCAGAGCTGCCGTGGCCCTGCACTGCTGGGCAGCCCTGCCCTGCCTGCTGCAGCTCTGGGGGCACAGCCCGGGGCTCTCCTGGCAGGGGGATCAGCCCCTGGGGATGGGCCAGCAGGGCAAGGAGAGAGCAGTGCCACAGCAGCCCTGTCCTGCCCCAGAGCCACAGAGCCAGGGCTGGACAAACCCCAGGGCTCACCCCTTCCCTTCCCTTCCCTTCCCTTCCCTTCCCTTCCCTTCCCTTCCCTT
>VXBN01011215.1:9189-54952 GCA_013397395.1 Sinosuthora webbiana
TGTTCGGGGACTGTCCCGGAGTCCCCTCTGTGTCCCCACTCTGTGTCCTGGAGCTGTTTCGGGGTCCCTCCGTGTCCCCACTCTGGTGTCGTTCCGTGTCCCCCGGCCCCCCCATGTCCCCACCCGCAGGGGGCTCCGCGCGGGGACAGAGAGGAGGAGCAGGCGATGTCACACCCCGCCCACCCCCGGGCGTGGTCCCGGTCCCTGCCCTCCCATTGGCTGTCCCCGGCCCCGCCCGGCCCCGCCCAGGCGGAAGCGGCGCGGNCTTTCCTCTGATCTCTGCTGCAGATGGATCCCCATGGCATTTCTGTGTCCCCACTCTGGTATCGTTCCGTGTCCCCCGGCCCCCCCATGTCCCCACCCGCACGGGGCTCCGCGCGGGGACACAGAGGAGGAGCAGGCGATGTCGCACCCCGCCCACCCCCGGGCGTGGTCCCGGTCCCTGCCCTCCCATTGGCTGTCCCCGGCCCCGCCCGGCCCCGCCCAGGCGGAAGCGGCGCGGCCCGCGGGCCGATGGCGGAGCGCGGCCATGGCGCTGGCGCTGGCGCTGCTGTGGCAGGCGCTGGGCCGGGTGTGGCGGAGCCCCGGCAGTAGCGCCCGCCATGCGCCCCCGAGCCGCGCCATGGAGCACGACAGGGCCATGGAGGTCTACGGTGACTGCCGGGGGCCGCGGGGGGAGCCCCGGGGGCGCTCCCGGTGCGCCCTTGGCGGGCTGAGGGGGGAACCTGAGGGGCTGAGGGGGCCCAGGGGCTGGGGCGGGGAGGAAAGGCCGCGTTTGGCTTGTCGGGATCGTTTTGTTGGGGTGTCCAAAGAGGAGCAACATCAACAGCGCCGGGAAAGGGGGTGCTCACGAAAACACCTCTTATAAACTCCAGGGGAGATTCCTTATCGCTTGTCTCGTGCCTCAGATATAATCCGGACCATCCGGGACCCGGAGAAGCCCAACACTCTGGAAGAACTGGAAGTGGTGACGGAGAACGGCGTGGAAGTGCAGGAGATAGGGGAGGAGGAATATCTGGTCACCATCAGGTTCACACCCACAGTACCTCATTGCTCCTTGGCCACCCTCATCGGTGAGATTCCCCTCGTTAAAGCAGAGACAAAGAGCACAGGGCTCATGTCGGGCTGTCTGGGTGTGCCCTCAGTCCCAGTTCACATTCAGTCTTGCCTGGCTGTGTTGGTTTGGCCAGGAATTGCAGCTTGAGAACACAACCACCAGTGCAACCAAACCAAAAACCAAACCAAGCCAAAAAAATAAAAGCCCAAATCCAGAGAAACGGGGACACCCATTTCTGTGTCGTGTTAGGGAATCTCTTCAAAGAGATCCTCTCAAAACTCTGCTGGGAAGTGGTACAGAATTCCTTCTTTGTATTCTCTGAGTTACTTTGTTAATGTTGTTAATTGACAATTTGCCAGCTCTTAAATTAAAAAAAAAAAAAATACAACTTTCTGCTTGTCCCTTTTCCCTCTGTGGCTTGTGCTGCTCAGAATACAAGAGGACATTTCCAGTTCCACTGATTGTTAACCATGGATTCTCTGAAAATGCACCTCAGACCTGGAGTTTCACAGGAAAATCTCTTTTGTGTTCTGTTTTAACAGGCCTTTGCTTAAGAATAAAACTTCAGAGATGTTTGCCTTTCAGACACAAGGTAAAGTGCCTGCTTTGAAGCCTCCTTTAAACCCCATGAACGAATGGCAAGCCCCCTGAATTAAACCCAGCAGTTCACAGACCTTTAGAGACTTGACCAAAATAATCCAGAGACTCCATTAACCACCCGAGGATTTCTGCAGCTGGTTTTTGGGTGGTGGTTTTGTTTTTATGGCTCCAGCTGAGCACTGCCAAGGGAGCTCTTGCCCCTGGTGTGGCAGCAGGGGTGACAGGCCCTGTGTGTGTGTGTGGGATGGAGTTTTCCCTGCAGGGAGGAGAGTGTCCCACTGCTGTGCTGCTCCTAACACTGCTGATCTCTCCTGCAGCTGGAGATCTACATCTCTGAGGGCACACATTCCACCGAGGAGGACAGTGAGTAGAGCCTGTGCATGCTGCTGCTGCTTCAGCCTCTCTGTGCTCTGTCCTCTCCTCCCTGCCCAGAAATTAATCCCCTGTGACAGCCTGGGAGCCAAGGGGCACCTTGAGGTGTTCCCAAGGCTGTGGTGGCTCTGATCACCTGCTTGTTGCTGGTTTTATAACAAACCCTCCCCCAGTTCTGGCAGGTGCTGTGTGTAAAAAAGGAGGATAATTGCCATGAGGAGCTGCCTCGCTGGTTGGTCTCACTGCCCTGAAATCCTCACACCAAAACTGGACGTTTCTCAGTCAGTTTTTGCAGGATCTGTCAGCCCAGAAGGTCCCAAACTCTCAGTGCCCAGCAGTGAGGAGTGCAGGATGTGGGTGTTGTGCCAGAGCCGGGCAGGAGTGCCCCGGGCTTGAGCCTTCAGTCTCTGCCAAAAATGAGAGATTTTGGTTAAATAGCTACAAACCCAACCTGGGCTGCTCATTTTTCCCTAATTTCACTCCTGATTTGGGGGCACACCCCCAGAACACCTCACATCCTTTCCCTGAGCCAGCAAAGTGACAAACCCCGTTATCTCCTGTGGTGGTTCTGGCGTGACCGAGCTTTGCTTTGCCCCGTTCCCTGTTCCCCATTAACCCTCCTGGTGATGTCCCTTTCCCCTGAGCCCCCCCAAGGGCTGGGGTGTCCCTGGGAGGGGCTGACCCCCCTGCCCCGGGGTGTTTTGCAGTCAACAAACAGATCAATGACAAGGAGAGGGTGGCGGCGGCGATGGAGAACCCGAACCTGCGGGAGATCGTGGAGCAGTGTGTGACTGAGCCCGACTAGGGCCGGCCTGGGGACAGCCCTGGGGACAGCCAGCCTTGGGGACAGCCCTGGGGACTGCCCTGGGGACAGCCAGCCCTGGGGACAGCCCTGGGGACAGCCAGTCCTGGGGACTGCCCTGGGGACAGCCCTGCCCTGGGGACAGCCCTGCTGCAAGCTGAGCACAACAATAATAATCAAGGCCTTGAGTTTAATACTTGAGTTCTTTTTATCTTCCGTGCGTTTTTTTGTTTGTTGTTATTTTTTTTTTTTTTTTTAAAAAAAGAGAAATTGTTTATAAGATTTCAATTACGAGGAATCAGTCTCTGAAGAGAGTCCAGCGTGTAGTGCTGGAAGTTTTGTGATTTTTGGGTGTCCAGAGGAATATTTTGTGATTCAAAGCGAGGCGCCTGCGTTGCCTTCTCAGAGACGCTGTGATATAAATTCAGTTTGGGAAGTTCAATTTCTACGTTGTTTCCAATCACTGCACTGTAAAAATAAAACAGATTCTTGTACTGAAATGCTGCTTTCTGGGCCCTGAATTTGTTTTGGGTTTTTTTTTTTCTTAAGGATTAAGCTGAGATTTCTGTTAGAGAAATTAATTTCATTCAGCTTCCTCAGTGTTGATAAACATTAAAGCCAAAATTAATTCAAAAAAAGAATTTGGAGCTGAGGGACTGGACTAGAACAAGGAGGTGCTAAACACTTGTGCTCTTTTCCCTGTTAATGTCACACATTCCTGACTCTGCAAGCTTTGCTTTACAACCAGCCTGAGGGTGAAGTTTCCCTTTGGGTGGGAGCCTGATCCTGCTTTTCCTCCTTGGCTGCAGAGTGGGAGGTGATGGCATCCCACAGCCCCTCCTCCTGCTGGCTGGTCACTGTCCTGTTCTTGTCACTGCTCCCTCCCTAATCTTACCTGGAGCATCCAGAACATTTCCAGCTGTCCCTCTTTTCTCACTGGAGACCTTCCTCAGGGTTCCTTCCCGGGGCAGCTCTGGGTCTGAGCCTGGATTTGCCTTTCCCTGGGGGTCAGGGGGTTCCCTCCTGGCTCCCCCTCCCAGGGCAGGTTCAGGATCTGCTCTGGTGGCTCCTGAGGGATCTGGGGAGCTGCTCCTCCCTGGAGTGCCCCGGTGCTTTGTGGCTGGGAGGTCCTTGGAGAGCAGTGCAAACAAACACCTGTCGGGATTTCAGGGATTTGGGGCCGTTTCAATGATCCCCATAAAGCTTCCCTGGGGGCGTGGAAGGCTGGGATGGACTCAGCATTATAAACAGGGAATGTTCTCCTTGGGAAACCAGTGAGCTGCCCCATGGCACAGCAAGGCCCCTCCCCTCGAGTGCCAAATTAGCTGAAAAAATTAATTAAATGAGGGGGTAAAGGGGGGGGAGGAGAACAATCCCCTTTTTTCCCACAGGTTCATACAGGTGTGAAAAAAATACTTCTCAGCTTCAATTAAATTTCAGTTAAATTTCACACTCCTTTGTACCCCCATGGGCAGCTGTGCCTCACGTGCCAGCACAGGGGACACGTCCTGTGTCCCACCCCAGAGCTGGGAAGGGGCCCGGGCAGGTGACTCCTGCAGGGATGGAGCAAAAGCTCCAGGGAGCCTGAGCTGCTGTTACCTGTTGGCCTCTTTCCTGGAATTGGCTTTTTTTTTGTTTTGTTTTGTCCTCCAGCAGGGGGTTGGTATTTTCTTTTCAGAACGCAGATATCTCTGCCAGCAGGGAGGTTCTGTGGGCCCTGGGGCCAGCAGATAGCAGCTCCTCCTCTCCTGGGATGGGCTCCTGGGGGCTCCCTGTGCCTGCTGCTCCTGCACAGCCAAGGCACCACCAGAACTGCATTCCCAGCTCTGGCAAGGGCCTGGAGGACAGGGAATAGGATATTCTGGTGGCTCTCCTTGTTCCTGCAGTGCCCTGGGGTCCTCAGCCCTGAGGGCTTTGTGCTGGGGCACACGGGTTAAAAGTTCTTCTCTGGAGGAACAATTCAGGAAAATGGGCCAGATCCCAAACCCAGGCCTCTGAAACCAGGAATATTCCTGGGGCAGTGGATCATTGCAGGGCCCCTGAAACCAGGAATATTCCCAATCCCTGGGGCAGTGGATCATTGAGGGCCTCTGAAACCAGGAATATTTCCAATCCCTGGGGCAGTGGATCATTGCAGGGCCTCTGAAACCAGGAATATTCTCAATCCCTGGGGCAGTGGATCATTGCAGGGCCTCTGAAATCAGGAATATTCTCAATCCCTGGGGCAGTGGATCATTGCTGGGGCACTGGGAGGTGATTCCCCGGGAGCTGCTGCATTTCCCAGCGTTTCCATTTGAACTGGGCTCGGGATCTTTGTCCATCCCCGTCGCTGCTGCCACCCCACAGACCGGGCTGGGCAGAGGCTTTGCTGCCACCGGGCTCCGGGGACACTGCGGGTGACAGAGGGACAGGCAGGGAGCAGCAGACCCCGGGGGCTGGGGACAGCTCCAGGGGATCCCAGCGGGCAGGGTTGGGGGTCCCGGAGGAGCGCGGGACGTTCCTCCAAAGCCGAGAAGACTCACACGGGCCACCGCCCTCACCTGGATCGGAACGTACCGAAATCGTTCCTTCGGATTGACGAATCCTCCGCATTTACAGCGAGGAGGGACAACTGCAGAGGGCACCAGCGACCCACGGCTCCGCTGTGCCGGGAGGAGCCTCCGGACCCGCCGGGCTCGGGGCCGTCTTGGGGATCCCCCAAGAGCTCCGGGCCCAATCCCGGGGACCCCCCGAGAGCTCCGGGGCCAATCCCGGGGACCCCCCGAGAGCTCCGGGACCATCCCGGGGACCCCCCGAGAGCTCCGGGGCCAATCCCGGGGACCCCCCCAAGAGCTCCGGGCCCAATCCCGGGGACCCCCCGAGAGCTCCGGGACCATCCCGGGGACCCCCCGAGAGGTCCGGGGCCGTCCCGGGGACCCCCCGAGAGGTCCGGGGCCGTCCCGGGGAACCCGCCCGGCTCCCCCGGTGTCTCTGACCAGCAGCATCCCTGCGGCGGCAGAGCCGTCCCGGTGTTCGCTGGAGAAGCTGCGGCCAGGCTGGGAAGGGGAGGAACGGACAAGGCAAGGTTTGAGCTGAGCCGTGGAGGTTCTGCCGTTCTCTGGGGTCAATCACGGAGCACTCGGAGCCGGAGGGGGCCGGGGTCTGTCCCCGTTGTCCCGGCAGGAGGCTGCGCCCCTGGGTTACACCTCGGCACAGGCTCAGAGCAGAGCGGCAGGAGCGGAGAGCACAGCGAGCCCCCAAAGCTCGGAGCTGGGGGAATTCAGCCAGGGCAGCTGCTGGCGGGCACCTTCCCTCCCATCAGATCCCCCTCCGGGCAGGAGGGAGCGCCCCGAGCCCAGGTTTAGCTCCCCAAACCTCAGCATGGCACAGAGACCGCTCCCCACCTCCGCTCCCCCGGGCAGAGCCGGCATCACCCTCGGCCCGCTCTGCCCCGGGATTTCCCGCAGCCCCCGGGTTTCCAGGCGGCCTTTCCGGGACTGAAATCGCGGCTCCATCCCCGTCTCCGGGCTGCGGGTCCCTGCAGAGAGGAGCGAGGGCAGGGGAAGAGGCACCGGGCTGCTCCCTGCCCCGCCGGCNCCTCGGCCCGCTCTGCCCCGGGATTTCCCGCAGCCCCCGGGTTTCCAGGCGGCCTTTCCGGGACTGAAATCGCGGCTCCATCCCCGTCTCCGGGCTGCGGGTCCCTGCAGAGAGGAGCGAGGGCAGGGGAAGAGGCACCGGGCTGCTCCCTGCCCCGCCGGCCCCAGCGCCGTGTCTGCACACACTTTACTCGCGTTGTAACCGCTACTCACCGCAGATGGCAGCGGAGCAGCCGCGTGTAGAGAGACAAGAGCTAATTTTAGCCCGTAGATATTTCCGAGTGTTTCCAGGCGGCTGAGCCGTCCCTCGGCGCGGCTCAGGGGCCGGGGGCTGCGGGTTTGGGGCAGCACATGGGGAACGGCTTTATTGAATTTCCCAACCCGCTGGTTGCCCCGGGTGAGCAAACACCCTGCCTTGGGACCAGCTGAGGAGAGGGGCAGCTCCTTTCCCTCCCTCCCTGTGCTTTACTTCCCACCGGGAATGTCCCTCTGCAGCAGGATCAGCTCCCGGAGCAGCGGCCGGGCTGCAGCACCCCGGGCTGGGTGGGCGAAGGGATCAGCCAGGATCAGCTGCCCATTAAAAATCCAAACAAAAAGATAAACCAAGTGACATTTTTCCAATCCTTCCCTTGCCGTCCTGGCTGTGCCCGTGAGCCCTTTCTGTGTAATGCAGGGAGGTTTTAAGAGCAAGAGGAAATAAACCCGTTTTTATTATTCTCTGGAAAGGGCAGGAGGGAGCTGAGCTGCTCCTGGTCCCGCTGGGTTCGCTGCCCCCGGTCCGTGCAGCAGATGATGAGCTGATGACCCCCGCGGCTCTTTGGGAATTCAAACCCTCCAGCTGAGGCCATCCGTGCCGGGCAGAGCCCCCGGTGAGGTGTGGGAGCTGTGAAACACAGGTGCCCCCGGGGCTGGGGAGCTCCCGGAGCCTTCCCGAGGATCCGAGACACAAACAAGCTCCTCCAGCAGCAGCTGCTGCTGCTTCCCACTCAACGAGCTCCTCTTCCTTCCTGTCCCCAGCGTGGAAACGTCTGGAGGGGACCAAGGGAGGCACAAAGGTCTGACCTGTGATCTGGAGCCAGACGATTCTCTCAGAGAGTCTTCCAGGAGATCACGGAATGGTTTGGGTGGGAAGGGACCTCACAGCCCAGTCCCAGCCCTGCCACGGGGAGGAACTGGATGGGCTTTAATTGAAGGTCCCTTCCCACCCAAACCATCCCGTGATCCTATTTCAAACATCTTTTGATCCGTGAGCCCTTTCCTCCTTTCGCCCCACTGCAGCAGCTCCGTCTGAGTAACATCCTGCTTGTGTTGAGACAATAAAAGCATCTTTAGAAGAAGAAAAAAGGCATTTCTCTACCCACACAACCCTACCCTCTGCCAGTGGGAACCCATTCCCCCTTCCCCTGCCACGCCAGGCCCTTGTGAAGAGCCTCTCTCCACAGACACTCACTGGAGGTGTCTCAGTGAAAGGAAATATTGCAGATATTTCAGCCAGATGTGTTTTATTGTCACTGATAATTCAGTTTCTGTGCTGGTGGGAGGCCTGGCTTGTCGTGTGGCTAAGAATGGCCCGGTGTCCCACAGGAAGGGTATCCTGTGCCCTCAGCCAGGCACAGAGGGGACCCTACATGTGGACAGGCACTGCAGGAGGGGGTCACCGGATCCTGTGCCCCAAATAAACTGATTTGCAGAACTGATTTACCCCATCAGCCTGGCTCATGTTTTAACCAACAAATCCCCATTGCAAACAGCAGCTGTGAACGGTTTTCGGATGCAAACCGAGGGTTCCTTCCTGCTGCCAGTGCCTGAACCATCTCCAGTTAACTGAAAACCTTGGGAATTCCCCTCGGGAAGGGAAAATGTGAAACCCACCTGTTTCCTCCTGTAACTGTTTAATTTAACACGCTCCTGAGCTGTGGCCACGAGAGCCCAGCACAAGGGTTGTCCCTCTGCAGTCCTGGGAGGGTGACAGCGTGTGGGACAGATGGGGACAAGGAAACCAGGACTGGACACAGGCTCTGGGACCATAAAAACTTTACACCACCTTGGCAGGGAATAAAGCACCAACGGCGAGGTCATGGCTCGTGTTTTACACCCAAATCACAGGAATTTCCCCTCCTGGGCTCAGTGTGGCTCCCCGGGTGCACCTGGAGCTCTGCAGCCCGGGATGGGCTCCAGCCTGGCTCTGCCCAGGGCAGGGAGGATTGTCCCTCAAGGTCCCCCAGGTTTTGGGCATTCCCCACAGCCTGAAGAGTAACAGGGAAAGGAATTCCTACCTAAGTGCTCCTGCCCTCCCCCAGAGACCAAACCCTCCCCAGGACAGGGAAGGATTGTTCCCACACTGCTCCAGGAGCAGGCCAAGGGGCTGTGCCTCAGAGTAAATCGGATATTCTGGTTAAAAATCAGCTAACCTTAACAGAGGAGAACCTAGATAAGCAGGAAAAAACCGAGGGTTCGGCCTGTAAGGCCACAGGAAAACCCCTGAACCAAGGATTACACGGCTACACGTACAGAAATCCGGGGGCTGAGCACCCCCCAGGGAGGGGACGTGCCACTCCCAGCTCCCCCCTCCTGCCCAAATGCGAGGGAGTGAGCTGGGGGACCCCAAACCTCGGTGTCCCCTCCCTCTGCCCCGGAGGGACACAGCAGTGGCCCTGGCAGAGAAAGGCAGCAGTGGGGACACGGGGCGTGGAGCCCTGCACGGCCCCAGCTGAAGCTGAGACCTCATTCCTCCGCCCTGCCTCCACTTCTCAAATTAAATCTATCCAGCTTCAGTGCATAAACATTTTAATGAAAGTTACAGGGATGGGTCGCCAGCTTCAAGTCCCTTAAAGGAAAAAAAATAAAATAAAATAAAATAAATCCCTGCCCCAAAGGGTGGGCAGAGCCGGTGGAATGCTGGATGCTCACCTCAGGAGATACAAAAATAACAATAAAAGTCCCAGGTTTGTGCTGGCCAGCCAACACCTGTGAGCGGCTGCAAACGCCAAACAAACGATAGCACCATAAGCGTTTCCGAGAGCTCTTCCCCGAATTATTGCTGCTTTCAGCTCCCCTTTCCCCCCGGGCAGGTCCCGGGATGTCGCTGGGGACAGCGGGACCCGCACCCCGGTGGTTTCAGCACCGTCAGAGAATAGCACGACTTGGAGGGCCCGGGGACCCCCGGGCTGCGGCAGAGCCACCAGCCCTGGCCCGGCAGGCACACGGAGCCAGCGCGGGTCGCTCGGGGACAGCGCTGTCACCTCCGGGAGAGGCGCTGGTGGCCGCGGGGCGGGCCGGGCGACGCCGGCAGCCCGTGGTGGCCGCAGCTGCGGCAGCACTGGAGGCGCACGGTGGGGAGGTGGCACCTGCCCAGCAGCCGCAGCGTCTGGCAGAAGGCGAAGGTCAGGCGGTCGCGCTCGCAGGGGACACCTGGAGGGGACAGGAGGGGACAGGAGGGTGTCAGCGTCATCAGGTGTGCCACGTGAAAACGTCCCTGCACGTGGCACGTGGAAGGAGCTGATCCTTAAGGTCCCGTCCAACCCAAACCATTCCAGGGTTCTGGCACTGGCTGCGGCCAGAGCCCCCCAGGGCAGAGCCCTCCTGCCCCTGGGCCATGTCCCAGCCCCACAGAACCCACACCGGGGCTGCTGCAGCTCCAGAGCATCCTCCCGGGGCAGAGCCCTCCTGCCCCTGGGCACCCGGGCCATGTCCCACCCCCACAAAAACCACACCTGTGCTGCTGCAGCTCAAAGCATCCTCCCAGGGCGGTGACAGTCCCCGGGAACAGAGAGGGGTGGAGGGGACAAACCCCCCGTGCTGACACCTCCTGCCAGTCCCCAGCCCCACAGAACCCACACCGGGGCTGCTGCAGCTCCAGAGCATCCTCCCGGGGCAGAGCCCTCCTGCCCCTGGGCCATGTCCCAGCCCCACAGAACCCACACCGGGGCTGCTGCCACAGCTCCAGAGCATCCTCCCGGGGCGGTGACAGTCCCAGGGAACACAGAGGGGTGGCAGGGGACAAACCCCCGCCCCGTGCTGACACCTCCTGCCAGTCCCCAGCCCCCCCGGTGCCAGCACAGCAGCGCCAAGGCCACAATTCCTTTTTTTCTCTGAATTGTTTCGGTTATTTTGAGGACCTGCATCATCTGGGTCGCTTCCTGCAGGTGTCCCGCAGCCCTCAAAACAACCCTGGGGCCGCCCTGAGGACGGGCTTTGTTTTGGGAGCACAGCCCACCTGGGCTCAGCGCAGCGGCACAGACCCATCACCAAACACACACGGTTTACAGGAACACACACTTGCTTTGTTTGCAGTTTTGATTTCCTCCTCCTCTACTTTATCTCAGAGCAAGGCATGACTCCCTGAGCCCGCAGCTCCTCACCCAGCGGTGTAAGACTCGCTTAAATTACATCAACTCAAAAACCAGCCCAAGCTTAAAACCTGGGATTCCCATTTTACCTCCTGTAGCAGGAATTAAAACAAGTGGCAGCTTTTTCCTGGAAAAGGGCAGAGTTGATGCACTCCGGGGCCAGGCCCCCCATTGCTTCTGTCCCTGCATCGAGCATCATGCAGAGCAGGGACAGAAATGGGGCAGGGAAATGGGCTTTTCTCTTTCTCAGGACACTTCTCTGCGGGGCAAACACGGTGAGGGAGGCCGGGGGGCCGTGGCTGACCACTGCCCCCCGGCCTGTCCCCTCTGGGAACAAAGGCTGTGCCGAGGGAACGGCGGCTGCCCCCATTCCCACGGGAGGAGCCCGAGGATGCGGCAGATGCAGAGCAGAGACTTTTCCCCCGGTTTGGGATTCCGGTCACAGCCCCCTCCCCCCCAGCCCAGCAGCGAGGAGGTCACTCCACTGCTCCAAAATTTATTTTCTGCTTTCAGCTGAGGTATTTCCTCCCTGCCTCCCCAGCTGCAGCTCTTTGTGCCCGGCCGGAGCGTCCCTGCGCCCGCAAAAAGGGATTTGTGACTGCACTGCTGGAGCCCACAGTGCTGACAGGGGGGGATCCAGGGGACCCCAGCCTCACATCACACCTCTAGCCTGGGGATTTTCCCTGCTGGGTGAGCAGAGCAGAAATCTCTGCACACCCCAGACCTGCTGTGAGAGCACCGGAGCCACTGAGAAAAGGAAGTAACATTCCCTGGGAGCATCCCTGTGGCTCCACAAGGCACCCCCTGAAGCCCCAGGAGCCCAGGAGCACAGGAACACAGGTATTCCCATTTGGGGCAGGACAGGGAGGGCCCAGCAGGGCTCCTCAAACACCCCAGGGGTGTCCCATGGGAGTGGGAATGAGCCTCCCACGGATGGGTGGGCATGTCCCGGGCACAGACCCTGCCCAGCCCCTCAGTGGCTTTTCAGCACTCACAGCTTCCTAGAAAGTTATTTATGGATCACAACCAAGCTGCCTGCTGCCTGCCTTGGAAAGAGCTGACAGGGCTCACACTGGGAGGTGCTTTCCAGGCTTGGAGTGATGCTTCAGCTCTCCCCTGATCCCGTTCCAGAGGGTCAGCACCTCGGGCCCGCCAGGAAATTCCTGTCCCTGCCCCATGGCCAGGCTGCAAGGAGCCCACCCTGCCGGGGGTGACCGCTCTCTGCACACCTCCTCACCCACAGAGGATGGGGTCACCGAGGGGAACAGCAGGGATGGCCTTGGGGACGGGGGAGAAGAGCCACCACCCTTGGCTGGACGCTCTGCTGACCCTGCAGGAGACCCCAGCAGGACCCCAGGGGTCCAGAGCCAAACGACCTCACAGATCATAAAATATCCAGACTGGAAGGGAGCCACAGGGATCATCCAGTGCAGGTCCTGGCCGAGCACAGGACACCCCCACAATCCCAGCCCGTGCCTGAGAGCCAATTCCCAGCTCCCTGAACCCAGTGAGGCCAATGGGAGCCGTGGAGGGGTTGAGTTCCCATCGCCCTCCCAGAGCCTGCTGCAGCCCCAGGGTGGATCCGTGCGGGGTCAGGCTCAGGTCTGAAATCTTGGCCGAGCTTGTGATCCCTCCCCGGAATTCGGTCTCGGGCAAGGGAAGCTGCAAGGAGCACTTCATCTGTCAGCTCCTCAGAGAGGGACCCACAGAACCCACCCCCTTTTCATTTAATCCTTTCACTGCTATTTCTTCCTATGAACCATTTTTTTATATAATCCTTGCACTTCATTTGGACACACGTTCCATGAGTCCACGCCAAATTTTTAGGCTGAAGAAATAGCTCAGGGCAGGGCTTTAAAACTCCAGGCTAAGTCAGCACATTAGAGGCTGAAAACCCCCCACTTCTCTTTTTTTGGGGGCTGTTTTTTTAGGTCGGCGTGGAAGTCGCTTTAAATTTCATTTAAGCTTCTGCCAGCCAGCCCTAAGCTTTTACTTTTATTCCTGGGAAAAATAAACTTCCTGGAACACGTTTTGTGAAAACAAGGAAAGGTTGAGCTCGGAGCTGAGCTGGCAAATCCAGGGAATTAGGCTGCTGACCTCTGGCCCTGGGGATGCTCTCGGAGCCAGGGCCGAGTTTAACAAAGCAATTGTCCCAGGGTCCTGCTCTGGGGCTGAGGTGTCTCCCTGTGGGCTCTGGTGAGCCTGATGGGATGGATGGGATGGGTGGGATGGAGGGGATGGATGGGATGGAGGGGATGGGTGGGATGTGTGGGATGTGTGGGATGTGTGGGATGTGTGGGATGTGTGGGATGTGTGGGATGTGTGGGATGTGTGGGATGGGTGGGATGCATGGGATGTGTGGGATGGGTGGGATGCATGGGATGGGTGGGATGGATGGGATGTGTGGGATGGGTGGGATGTGTGGGATGTGTGGGATGCATCCCCAGCTGCACAGAGATGCATCCACAGCCTGGCACTGACACGGCCACTGCTGGGAAAACCGGGAGAAACCCACAAACCCCCCAGATTTCAGGTGTCAGCCCCGCTGCAGGCAGCATCCTTTCTCCTACATTCTGTCAAAACAGCAGTCCTTTCCCGAGCATCCCTTTCCCACCGCCTCCTGTCGTTAATTAGCAGTTAATTAATCGCTCTCCGTGCCTCGCTCAGCGGCACCTCCTGGCCTCGCCACTCGGATAGGGCCTTACANGGATGGGTGGGATGGATGGGATGCATGGGATGGGTGGGATGCATGGGATGTGTGGGATGCATCCCCAGCTGCACAGAGATGCATCCACAGCCTGGCACTGACACGGCCACTGCTGGGAAAACCGGGAGAAACCCACAAACCCCCCAGATTTCAGGTGTCAGCCCCGCTGCAGGCAGCATCCTTTCTCCTACATTCTGTCAAAACAGCAGTCCTTTCCCGAGCATCCCTTTCCCACCGCCTCCTGTCGTTAATTAGCAGTTAATTAATCGCTCTCCGTGCCTCGCTCAGCGGCACCTCCTGGCCTCGCCACTCGGATAGGGCCTTACACGCTCAAATGACGGAGAAAATTGGGATTTGCTGCAATTATTTCCCACATGGATCCCTCGAGGACGAACTGTGTGACTTGCAGAACCATGAACAATTTCATTTCCTCGCTCAGAGCAGGCAGGAGCAGCACGTTTAATTGCCAATTAATCCCGTGGCAGCTCGGAATGCAGCCAGCCCCGGATAACGAGCCGGGAAAGGGGAGCAGTGAGGGGTGTCTGGGACTGACCCAGTGTGAGCAGAGCCTCCATTCCTCGGCCCCCCGGGCACTGGTGCCCCCACAGACCCCACAGAGCCCCAGCAGGATCCCCTGTGCCGGCTGCTCCCAGGACTGGGCTCCATCCCCAGTGCTGTGTCCCAGGGGAGCTGCAGCACTTCATACACCCTTATTTGTCCTTGAGCCAGGAAGTCTTTACCTCATCCCTTTGGAATTCCCAGCCCAGACACCTGTGGGACAGCTGTGTTTGCTGCTGGAGCCAAGAACTGGCCCCATCACCTGCCTGGCACCTGCCTGGGGGGCTCAGACCTCCCTGGTGTGGGATCTGGAGAAACGAGCACGAGGGAAGGGATTCACCCCATGGCACGACCATGAGGAGCACACGGGGCTGTCCTGGGCAGGGATGTGTCACCACCACCAGGACCTGCCCAAAGCCACGGCCGGCACAGCCACCACCCTGCAGTGACCAGCTGAGTGACCAGCCCCATCCACCCCCTGCCTCCTCCTCCAGCACCCAAAGATTCCCACTGCCTGACCTGCTGCACAAACTGCTGCAGGCCCTCGTGCACACCTGGGGCTCAGCTCCTCCCCAAGGCACCCCAAACAATTCCCAGAGCAGAGTCCCCAGCCCCTGGAGCATCACAGGGAGGCACCGGGGTGCCCAGGGCTCCCAGGAGCCATCCAAGGACACGCTCACAGCTGGCTGCAGCTGTCACACAACAGCCACATTCAAAAATAACCTCGGTGGAATCTCCAATTCATTTATAACCTGGCAGCAGCTCAGGACTCTGCTTCTAATTAATCCCGACCTCCTTTAATTGAGGAGCCGACGGCTGTGAGACGTTTGTGCTTCATCCGTTCCATCCCTGCTCAAAACCCATCTGACAGTGGCTTGAACGTTTAAACCCTGCTGGGGCTGTTGGAAGTTCTGTGTCCAGTGAGGACATGACCACTCACAGACCCAGCCCTGGTTCTGCTGGTGCCACAGCGGGGAGAGGCTCCTCACAAAAACACTCCAGCCTGAACCCGTCTTGTGCAGCAAAGATCCCTCAGAGCACAGGAAAGGGCTGGAATTACGTTCACGTCTTTCTGGGAGCCTTTGCCTGTGCATTTACACATCTGGGATTTCCTGCCATGTGAAAGTTTTGTTCCCCTCCATGCTTTGGCTGGAAACGTTTGTATTTCCAAGAGGCGTTTCCTGCCCTGGGCTGCAGCCAGAGCCCTCATGTCATTTCTGCTCCAGGCTTTTACCATTTCTTTGTGTACTTCCTACACATCTCAGTGGTTATTCTGCTCCAGCCTTGGCTCCACTGCTCTCATCACCAAGCCTGGCACGGAAATTTTCCCCTGACCAAAACAACCGAACCGCAGATCGTGTCTTCAGCGGGGCTGACTCATCATTTCCTAAATGCTGGAGTGCCCCGTGGCCCTGCAAATGCTCCAGAAAGGAGCAGATTCATGGCTAAAAACATCCTCATGGCCAGCAGCTCAGTGCCTAAACCCCAGTAAGGCAAAGGCAGCGCTCCTGCCTGCTCTGGAACGGGTGTTAGGGGGGACACGCTGGGCACGGGATGAACACAAAGAGCTGGAAGGCTGCAATGGGTGTCCCAGGCTGCAGAGGGGACCTCGGGGATGTGTGGGGCTCCTCCACCCCAGGCACCAGCTCCTGCTGCCCCCCTGGCCCATCCCTCAGCCCTCCCTTTGTCCAGCAAACCTCCTGGAGGCCCAACAATACCTTCTGGGCAGCCAAAGAGCTTTTCTTTTTGCACAGACGCATTAAAAAGATAAAGCTGGTATCGGTGACATCTAATCCCTCATTATACTGCCTCTCTGTAAGTGCTGTTAACCCTGGCAGCCCCAGATTCCTGCACACACACCTCAAGATGCTGCAGAACTGCTCCTTCACTCCATTTTCTGACGCTGGGCCCAGCTTGTCCCACAAGTCCTGTGTTCTGGGACTCTAAACAGCCTCCTGAGAGTTCCCTCACTGGGTGTTCCCCTTTTCCCTCCTTTCCCTGAGAGCCCTGCTGCCTCCGGATGGGCTCCCTTCGCCCCACAGGGGTCCCTGGGGTGTCCCAGGGCTGGGTGACACTGCTGACCCCAGCGAGCACATCCCAGCTCACATCCCTGCCAGCAAACCCCCGCTCGGCCCCTCGAGGGACGGGCATTGACAGACAGTCCCAACATTCCCCCTTAATCACCAATTAGCCAAGTCAGCCTTACAGGACCCACGGAGGAGCCGCCGGCTCCGCCCCCCCGCAGATTCCCGCACCGGTCCCCCGGCCCCGGGGCCGCTCACCCGGCTCGGAGCTGTCGCAGTCCTGCGGGTTGCACTTCTGGGTGCTGTGGGGCCAGGGCTCGTGGTCGCACAGGCTGCTGTCCTCCTCGGCCACCCCGGTCCTGGTGTCCATGCACTTCACCTGGCGCCGCTGGATGCCCCCTCCGCAGGGAGCCGAGCACTGCGGGGCCGGGGGTCAGCCTGGGGACAGCCCCCAGTGCCACCCCTGTTCCCTGCATGTCCCCGTGCTGTGGGCTGGGGACAGCCCCGGCGCCACCCCCGTTCCCTGCATGTCCCCGTGCTATGGGCTGGGGACAGCCCCCAGTGCCGCCCCTGTTCCCCGCAGTCCCCGTGCTGTGGGGCCGGGGACAGCCCCGGTGCCACCCCCGTTCCCTGCAGGTCCCCGTGCTGTGGGACCGGGGACAGCCCCCAGTGCCACCCTTGTTCCCTGCATGTCCCCGTGCTATGGGCTGGGGACAGCCCCCAGTGCCGCCCCTGTTCCCCGCAGTCCCCGTGCTGTGGGGCCGGGGACAGCCCCGGTGCCACCCCCGTTCCCTGCAGGTCCCCGTGCTGTGGGACCGGGGACAGCCCCCAGTGCCACCCTTGTTCCCTGCATGTCCCCGTGCTATGGGCTGGGGACAGCCCCCAGTGCCGCCCCTGTTCCCCGCAGTCCCCGTGCTGTGGGGCCGGGGACAGCCCCGGTGCCACCCCCGTTCCCTGCAGGTCCCCGTGCTGTGGGACCGGGGACAGCCCCCAGTGCCACCCTTGTTCCCTGCATGTCCCCGTGCTATGGGCTGGGGACAGCCCCCAGTGCCGCCCCTGTTCCCCGCAGTCCCCGTGCTGTGGGGCCGGGGACAGCCCCGGTGCCACCCCCGTTCCCTGCAGGTCCCCGTGCTGTGGGACCGGGGACAGCCCCCAGTGCCACCCGGGCCACAGGGCTGTCACCCCCCCATCCCCTGCAGGCCCCCCCGCTCACCTGGCCCCAGGAGCCCACCACCCAGGTGGTGCAGGGCTGGGTGTTGCAGGGCCGGCTGCTGTTGGGTCTCGCTGTCTCCTCGCAGCGCCCCGGCTCCGGGCAGGTGACCAGGCGCGCCTGCTCCCCGCCGCCGCAGGGCTCCGAGCACTGCGGGACACACCGGGCGGGCTCCATCGGGGCCCGGGGCTGCAGCCCCTCTGCCCCACACGGAGCGGGGCGTCTGCACCGGGGGGGGGAGAAGCTCCGGGGAGAGCTCAGAGCCCCTGGCAGGGCCTGAAGGGGCTCCGGGAGGGCTGCAGAGGGACTGGGGACAAGGGATGGAGGGACAGGACACAGGGAATGGCTCCCACGGCAGGAGGGCAGGGATGGATGGGAGATTGGGAAGGAATTGTTCCCTGGGAGGGTGGGGAGGAGCTGGGATGGAATTCCCAGAGCAGCTGTGGCTGCCCCATCCCTGGAAGTGTCCCGGGCCAGGCTGGACGGGGCTTGGAGCCACCTGGGACAGTGGAAGGTGTCCCTGCCTGTGGGGATGCCTCAAGGTTTAGTCTCCATGTATTTCAGGTTCTGTGGTGCCCAGGGGTGCAGCTCTGAGCTCACAGTCAGTGTCACTCAGCTCTGCACACAGCAGGGACACACAACAAATCCTTTTCCTGCTGAGGACCACTTTGAGCCATCAGCACAAACAAGGGTGGGCTGGAGGGAGGAACAAGGATGGGACCTCACAACCTGAAGCTGTAACTGGACAATTAAACCCCAATATGAAAATGGACCAAAACTTATAAAAACGGAAGACCTCGTGACCAGTGGGGCATTTTGTGACCGTTCTGAGCCCACCTTGGGTGCAGCCCCACCTTGGGCTCAGCCCGCTCAGGCCCTGTCCTGCCCCAGGTGGATCCTACAGGCCCTTCAACACACACCTACTTTACTCCCCAGCTCTGCCCAGCCTGTTCCAAGCCAACCTCCCCAAGGCACCAGTGGCGGGGGTGTGGGGAGCCGAGCCCCGGCGGCCCGTACCTCTCTCCAGGAGGACGTGTACCAGGCCAGGCAGGGCGCGGTGTGGCACGGCAGCTGCGCCGGGGGCTGCCCCAGCCCCGCCCGGCAGTGGAACGGCCGCAGCAGCCGCCGGTCCCGGGTGTCAACGCAGTGAACGTCCCGAACCTTGGTGCCCCCGCCGCAGCTCCGGGAGCACTGGGAAAGGACACGGCACCACCGTGGGGGGGGACACAGTGCCAGGGGACACAGCACCACAGCGACAAGGGACACAGCGCCAGGGGACACAGCACCACGGTGGGGAGGGACACAGCACCACAGTGCCAAGGGACACAGTGCCACAGTGGGGAGGGACACAGTGCCAGGGGACACAGTGCCACAGTGGGGAGGGACACAGTGCCAGGGGACACAGCACCACGGTGGGGAGGGACACAGTGCCAAGGGACACAGTGCCACAGTGGGGAGGGACACAGTGCCAGGGGACACAGCACCACAGTAGGAAAGGACACAGCACCAGAGTGCCAAGGGACACAACACCACCGTGGGGGGGGACACAGCACCACACTGGGAAGGGACACAGTGGGAAAGGACACAGCACCACAGTAGGAAAGGACACAGCACCAGAGTGCCAAGGGACACAACACCACCGTGGGGGGGGACACAGTGCCAGGGGACACAGCGCCACAGTGGGGAGGGACACAGTGCCAGGGGACACAGCGCCACAGTGGGGAGGGACACAGTGCCAGGGGACACAGCACCACGGTGGGGAGGGACACAGCACCATGGAGGGGTGGGACACAGTGGGAAAGGACACAGCACCATGGTGGGGAGGGACACAGCACCATGGAGGGGTGGGACACAGTGCCAGGGGACACAGCACCACGGTGGGGAGGGACACAGCACCACAGTGGGGAGGGCAGCGTGGCCAGAGCAGGGGGAACCCCTGTGGGGACAGGAGGTGACCCCAGGGACGTGCCCTCCCTTGGAGCTGATACTCCACTTCCCTTCCCCTCTTGCTCCAGGCCGAGCTGGAGCACATGAGCAAGACAAGCTCGTCTGTGCAGCTCATCTTCCACCACCACCCCTCTGGAGCCAGCTGGTTTCCAGCTGGAACAAGAACAGTCTTTATGCCTTAAAGAACCGATGGTCCCAAGGGACAGCGACCACCCAGAGCAAGGAGGGCTGTCCCCCACCACCAAACTTACCAAATTCACCCAACCCAACTGCAAACACCCCCCGGCAGGGCAGAGTGGCCTGAACGCTGTCCAGAGGCTGGCAAACCACAGAACCACAGAGTGGTTTGGGATGGACCTCAAAGACCACCTCGTTCCAAGCCCCTGCCTTGGGATGACACCCACCAGACCGGCCCCACCCAACCTGGCCTTTCACCAAACCCCTCTGTTCAGCTTTTGCAAATTCCTGACTTTTTCTACCAGCCCGAGAGCAGGAGGAACTAAAACACTGCGGGACGAGTGGTTTAAACCCTGTGGTGAGTACAAACTCTTACCTACACGACCCACGGGGCGAGACCCCTCCCGGGGAGCAGCTGTGCCCCCACACCCGCCTCTCCCCGCGGGATTTGGGGTCCCCGCAGAGCCCTTACCTTGCTCCAGCTGCCCACCTGCCAGGCCGAGCAGGGTCTGAGGGAACACCTCCGGGCCGGGACGGGCCTGTCGGCGGCGGGGCAGCCGCCGTCACTGCCGCTGCTGCAGCGCACCGGCCTCCACACCGCGCCCACGCCGCACGTGGCCGAGCACTGCAACACACGGAGCTGCTGCAGCCCTGCAGCCCTGCAGCCCTGCAGCCCTGCAGCCCGGCAGCCCTGCAGCCATGCAGCCCGGCAGCCCTGCAGCCACGCAGCCCTGCAGCCATGCAGCCCGGCAGCCCTGCAGCCCGGCAGCCCTGCAGCCATGCAGCCATGCAGCCCTGCAGCCCTGCAGCCATGCAGCCCTGCAGCCATGCAGCCCTGCAGCCCTGCAGCCAGCCTGCCCACCCCTGGGCACGCAGCTCCCGCCTCCCCCGTGGGCGCTGAGAGCTGTGGGGTGGTGTGGGGACAGGGCTGTCCCCTCTCAGCAGTCCCACGTCAGGCGGCGCTCAGCCCAGGGAAGGAGGAGGAGGAGGAACAGGCTCCTCCAAAGCACACTGCAGTTGTTTCTGCTCTGGGTGATGCCTTGAGTTTGAGCTTTTCTTGTTTTGCAGACTCTGTGCTGCCCAGGGGTGCAGTTCTGAGCCTCACATTAAGTGTCACTCAGGTCTCTTCACAGAGTAGGGGAGCAAAACAAATCCTTTCCCAAATGGAGACCAAGGACAACTTTCAGGGCCAAAGGCACAAACAAGGGTGGGCTGAAGGGAGGGACAAGAAGGATGGGACCTCACAACCTGCAGCTGGGATTGGAGAATTAAACCCCATTACACAAATGGGCCAAAACATATAAAAATGGAAAATCTTATGACCATTTGTCCATTTTGTGACCATTCTGAGTCCACCCTGGGTGTAGCCCTGGCCAGGCCCTGTCCTGCCCAAGGTGAATCCTAAAAGCCTTTCAATAAATATCTGCTTAATTCTCTGTTCCAGGTCAGCCTTCCTAAGGCACCATGGGTGGGACTAACCCTTCCTGTCCCTGCTCAGTGTTTGCTCCCAGGAGGATCCTCACGGGACCATCCCCATCCCATCCCCAAGGGGCAGCACCTCGGGGCTGGGGGTGCCTTTAGCTTTTGGTTACCAGTTGTTTCTTAATTAGCACTAATGACCCCATCACTGACTGCTGCCAAGAGCAACGTCCCCGAGCCAGCCAGGACAGGGACGGGTCTCACAGCCACACGGGCCACGTCACCCTTTTAATGGCACCCACCACGTACCTCACTCCAGTTCCCGACCTCCCAGCTGGGCTTGGCACTGCCTGCTGAGCTGCTCGATGGTGGAAGCTCCTCCTCCTCCTCTTCCTCCTCCTCCTCCTCCTCCTCCTCCTCTGGCCTCTTCTCCCAGGGCAGGGGGGGAAATGGGGTGGGCTGGGACAACTCGTGCCCCCCGGCACTGGAGGCAGATGTCCCTGGGGGTGCCCATGGTGTCCCTGGGGATGTCCATGGTGAGGGCTCTCTCAGTGCTGTCCCTGGAGGTGTCCATGGTGTCCCTGAGGGTGTCAATGGTGTCTCTGGGGGTGTCAATGGTGAGAGCTCCCTCGGTGCTGTCCCTGGGGGTGTCAATGGTGAGGGCTCCCTGGGTTGTGTCTCTGGGGGTGTCAGTGGTGAGGGCTCCCTCCATGATGTCCCTGGAGATGTCCCTGGGGGTGTCAATGGTGTCTCTGGGGGTGTCCATGATGTCCCTGGGGGTGTCCATGGTGAGGCCTCTCTCAGTAGTGTCCCTGGAGGTGTCCATGATGTCCCTGGGAGTGTCCATGGTGAGGGCTCCCTCAGTGGTGTCCCTGGAGGTGTCCATGATGTCCCTGGAGATGTCCCTGGGGGTGTCAATGGTGTCTCTGGGGGTGTCCATGATGTCTCTGGGGGTGTCCATGGTGAGGCCTCTCTCAGTAGTGTCCCTGGAGGTGTCCATGATGTCCCTGGAGATGTCCCTGGGGGTGTCAATGGTGTCTCTGGGGGTGTCCATGATGTCCCTGGGAGTGTCCATGGTGAGGGCTCCCTCAGTGGTGTCCCTGGAGGTGTCCATGGTGTCCCTGGGGCTGTCCATGGTGAGGGCTCCTTCACTGATGTCCCTGGAGGTGTCCATGGTGAGGGCTCCCTGGGTTGTGTCCCTGGGGGTATCCATGGTGAGGCCTCTCTCAGTGGTGTCCCTGGGGCTGTCCATGGTGTCCCTGGGGCTGTCCATGGTGAGGGCTCCTTCACTGATGTCCCTGGAGATGTCCATGGTGTCCCTGAGGGTGTCCCTGGGGCTGTCCCCGGTGAGGGCTCCCTGGGCTGTGTCCCTGGGGCTGTCCCTGGTGAGGGCTCCCTGGGTGCAGTGACGCTGAGCAGGGTCCCATGGGAGCTCAGCCGGGTGTGGGGCGATGCTGGCTCCGGGGGCTGGGACACCCCCCGTGTCCCCCATTCCCGGGGGGCCCCTGCAGGGTGGGCAGGTGGGGCACGGGCCGGGGCCGTGGGCACAGCTGGGAGCAGGGCATCCTGCTGGGCGAGCCGGGGGGCCGGCCCGGCCACGGCAGGGGACAAGGACACTGGGGGGGCTGCTGTGGCCACCCAGGGGGTGGAGGTGGGGGCTGTGGGGGTGTGCAGCTCTGCCTGGTGCCCTCCCTGTCCCACGGGAGCCCCATCAGCACTCCCAGGAGGGGGGCTCAGGGCAGGGGGGGGGCTGCCAGCGCTCCCTGCCACCTCCCAGCCCGGGGTGGGCAAGGCAGGATCTGCCCTCTCCATCCCATGGGATTGCCCACCTGCCTGCGTGTCCCGCACCCCCCCTGCCCCTCCTGCCCCCCCGTGCTGCCCCCTGGGCTGTGGGGCTGCACCATTAACGTCCCTGCTGATGGCCAGAGCCGTTTCCCTGGAGTCCTCGTGGCCGGTCCCTGCAGACCCGGCCGGGCCGTGTCCCTCTGTGCTCACCTGGGACACGTCCCCAGCAGCACTGCCCCGGCCCGTGGGCACTGCATCAGCCAGGAGGGGACCCCAGGGAGTGGGGCCACCCTGCCCAAGGCTGCTCCCGGTGGGCACAGCCCCGTGGGGCTCACCCCAGGGCGGGTGGCCGTGGTTTGCAGGGCTGTGGCTCACGGAGTTCTGGTGGTGCTCAGAGCGGGGCACGAGCACCGCATCCTCCTCCTCCTGCTCACCCAAAAAGGCAGGGGTGCTGTATCTGGGAGTGGCAGACCCCACATCCTCGGGGGCCACGCTCGGGAGGTCACTCGTGGCTAAATCCCCGGGTTCTTTGTGCACAGGAGCAGAAGTGTTTCCCTCCTCAGCTCCTGGGTGCTCCTGGCTGTCCCCTCCCGGCTGGGGGGTGAGCGGGGCCTCCGTGGGCACCTCCCGGGGCCCCTCCGTGCCACCAGCGCCCACCTCCGCCCCCTGGCCTTTGGTCTCCTTCTCCGTGAAGGGGTAGTAGGACAGATCCTCGTGGAAGTTGATGAAGTTGTAATCGTAGTAGAAGTCGTCCACAAAGACGTTTCCCTTCCTGGCCGAGAAGTCCTCCTCGGCGATGGCGTTGGGCTCCGGGACCTTCGGGATCGAGGGGTTAAACGTCGGGAGGTGGTTGCTGGGGATGTGCTGGATTTCATTGAACACCTCCCTGCTGGAGGAGCCGCTGCCAGACCAGTCGCTGCCGTCCCATCCCTGGGGGCACTGTGGCAGGGAGCAGGCCCTCTCGGCGCCGGGTCTCTGGGCAGGGTCGCAGGCAGCCCCGGTGCTGTTGCTGCAGAGCACAGGGCGCCTCTGGGTGCCGTTCCCGCAGGTCACAGAGCACTGGGAAGGGAACAGGGAGGGACAGGTCAGTGGGGCAAGGCTGGGAGCGGTGCCCCTGCTCCCTCCATCAGGGCTCCACTGTCCCCTGTGCCACAGGCTCTGTGTCACTCTGCCACCTCCCAGCACCCACCTGGGCCCCTGGACAGCTCCTGTGCCAGTCCCAGCCGTGCTGGGGCACAGATCACCCCGGTAAGGTGAGCACTACTGCCCTAATCCCCCTCGGGGGCTGCCCCTGTCTGAACCCACCCCAGAGCAGGCCTGGTGCTGTGGGGACTTTGCTCAGGGTGATCCCTGACCTGCACTCCAGCCAGCAGCAGTTTCTGGGAAGGGCAGGGGTGAGATGATCTAATAGGTCTTTCCTGTGGCCTCTGGCCATGGATTGCATCTCCTCTCCTAGAGGAGCCTTCTCTGAGGCCGGGAGCAACAACGTGGGTGTTGTCCGAGTAGGGAAAAAGCGAAGGCCAGGGAGGAGCTCTGGGGGGACACACCACCCCCCACAATGGGCTCTTTGACATGGGGCAGCACAAAACAAACTGAGAAGCTGCAGAGGAGAACAGCACCATTTCCTGCAGCATTGGAGCAACCTGGGCTTGTGGAAGGTGTCCCTGCCCACGGCAGGGGGGTGGAACCAGATGAGCTTGGAGGTCCCTTCTGCCCCAGAGCCCTCCAGGATTCTCTGGTAACCCCACCAGGCGTTTCCAGGAGCTGGGATCAAACACTGCCACACACCAACACCTGTGAGAGGGCTGCAAGGAGCTGCTCCTCCCCCTGGGGCGGCACTGCCAAACCCGGGGAAACAGAGGTCAGCTCCCAGCGAGCCAAAACCTCCCAGCAAAGGCCCCCAGCTCCATCCAGGAGATAACTCGGGCATCACAGCGCTGGCAGGGGGGAAGGAGGGAGGTTGTTCACCAAGGCTGGGTTGTCAGGGGTGCAGATAAGGAGTGAGGGCTGCCAGGAGCCCCGTGTGGGAACACACCGAGCTGGATGGAGGGTCCAGCCTCGGGCAGGGCTGGCACGGCGGGATGTGCCCCTGCCAGGACACTGCCACCCCGCCTGGGAGCTAGAGAACAACAAAGCAGCTTTCTGCCCACACCAGCTTCTTTGGGAAGTCCCTACAGAGGGATGCACAGCGCTTTGGGGTCCTTCTGAGGCAGCTGTGGGCCACCCAAACCCCAGAGAGCCCCTCAGGTGGGCACACGTGCTCCTGCCTGGGGTCAGCACGGACACAGCCGCCCCACCCTGCTGGATCTGCTGACAGAAGGAAATCCTGGGCAGCTTCCAAGCCCCTCCAATTCCCCTAATTATGGTGGTGGTGGTGGGAATGGAAAAGTAAGAGGGCTCTGCCTTTAAATTAAAGGACAGAAAAATTGCAGAACCTCAAAATCCCAAAGGCATTTCTCCTGGGCTCACAGATCCATCGGTGCCAATCCCACAAAGGACAGCAGTGAGGGCTGGGGCTGGCCCTGCCCAGCGCTGACCCACCAACAAGCCTTCATTTTCCTGTTAAACCATTGCATCCATCTTTCTCAGCCCTCAATTGTGGCTTTTGTGGGCCCCTAGAAAAACATCTCCAACTCGCTCTCATCTAGCCCTCAAATTCTCTGCTCACATTTGATTCCATCTGTTCCTTAGCAACAAGCTCTGTTCCCAGGCTCTCTCCTTCCTCTCCTGATATTTGTCTTCACCCTGAACACTTTTGGAAGGGCTGCTTAAATTAGGAGGTATCATTTTCTGGTGGAAACCCTCAGCCCGGGGTGGTGAAGCTGATTCACACGAACACAAAAATAAAATCAAGGCTACGCAGAGTGTCACCATTAATCACCCCACGGAATCATTTTGGGCTGGAGGAGACCTTGAAGATCATCCAGCTCCACGCCCTGCCACGGGCAGGGAGACCTTCCACCCCACCAGGCTGTTCCAAGCCATGGAATGTTAAAAACCTCATTTCTCCCCCCTTGTGCCAAGCAGGGAGTGCAGCCCTCCCCCTGTGTGAGGGAGCTGCAGAGCTCAGACATGGGGCAGAGTCAAACTGCTCCCTCCTCACCCCGAGACCTCCCCAGGCAATGGAATTCCCACCCATGGGAGCTGCTGAGCCCACAGGGGCACATCCGTGGATCCTGTGTGAGCAGGAGCACACCCAGGGCTCCCGGGCAGGCCCAGGTGTGTGGGGGCACCTGTCCCCATGTCCCACCCCTTTGTGTGACGTCCCCAGGGCTCCCTCTCACCTCAGACCAGTCGCCCACGGCCCACGTGGAGGGACAGGGCACCTCGGGGTGACAGGGCGCGGTGGCAGCGGGCCGGGGCAGGTGCTGGCAGTGTGCTGGCTGCAGGGCCCTCTGCTCGTCCGGCCCCACGCTCTGGATGCACAGCACCGTCCTCTTCATCAGCCCCGGCCCGCCACACGGCGCTGAGCACGGCTGCCACTCCCCCGCCCACCACCTGCACACCGGGACGGGGACGGGGATGGGGATGGGGACAGGGGAGAGGGGAGAAGGAAAGGGGAATGAGGAATGGGAAAGGAAAAGGGAAAGGAAAAGGGGAAAGGGAAAAGGTAAATGGGGAAAGGGAAAGAGAAAGGGAAAGGGCAAAGGGGAATGCGGAAAGGGGAATGGGGAATAGAGAATGGGGAATGGGGAAAGGGGAAAGAGAAAAAGGGAAAGGGGGAAGGAAAAAGGGGAAGGGAAAAGAGAAAAGGCGAAAGATGTCAGCAAAACAAGCGGCCGTGACCCAGGATCTGCCCCGCTGCCCACCATGTGGGGCCATGGGGAAAGGAGGATCCCAGATGTGCCAGCCCAAGGTCTGGGAGCTCAGACAGAGGGTCAGGGAGGGGACAGTCCCCGAGCTGTGCCAGGGTTATGTGCACAGAGACAGAGAGGAGCATCGTGCCAGGATGGGACCTCCTGTGGCACTCAGCCTGTGGCCAGGCAGCGCCCCGCGGCCCTCAGGGACCCCCAGGGATGGACCAGCACAGGGCCTGGGACCCATCCCCGGGCCGAGGGGGCGGGGAGGGCAGGGCGGGGTCTCACCTGGTGGGGCGGGGTCTCACCTGGCAGGGCGGGGTCTCACCTGGCAGGGCGGGGTCTCACCTGGCGGGGTGGGGTCTCACCTGGCAGGGCAGGGGCTCACCTGGCTGGGTAGGGTCTCACCTGGCTGGGTAGGGTCTCACCTGGCAGGGCAGGGCTCCTCGCTGCAGGTGCGCTGCTGGTCGTCGGGGCGGGTGAGCGCGTCGCAGAACCGCTCCTCCACCAGGCCCGCCAGCCTCTCCACGCAGTGCACCACCTGCCGCTGCACCCCTGCGGTGGGAGGGACACTGAGGGCACCCCTTGGGACACTGAGGGCACCCCTGGGGACACTGACACCCCACAGGGTGTTGGGAACCTGACCCACCCAGCAGCCGGTGATGGGACCCCCTTGGTGAGCCTGAGCCACCACAAGAGCAGGAGGAAAAACGGAACCACCACGTGAAGCTGCGAGTCCATTTGTGCTGAGGGCGCAGCGCCCTCGTGGAGCCCCACGGCACCCGTGCAGCTGGGCCAGGCTGGCAGCTGGAGCTGCTGCAGCTGCTGCTGCACCGTCCTGCCACTGCTGTGTCCTGCCACCGCCGTGTCCTGCCACCACAGCCTGTGTGCCCTGCGAGTTCTGCTGCCAAGGGGCAGCACTCAGCCCCTCTGGCAGCCCTGCCCCAGCCCAGCTCAGGGACAAAACACTGCCCAGAGCCTCGTGTCCCCAGCCTGCCCACAGGGGTTTTAACGGTGACCTCACCACACCGCCTGGCTCCGGCTTCTGTCCCCGATTTGTAACACGTACTTGACCCGTGACACGGAGAGCTGTCACCACGGGCCCAGCTGAGGCTGACAGGACCCTGCTGGAGCTGCTGAGCCGGGCTCTGCCTCGAGCTGAGCTCCCGGGGCTCACCAGAGGCTCAGTGTGAGCTCTCCCAAACGCAAATCTCATCTCACATCATCACTCAGTGCGGGAAGAGGGGCTGGGCCCTCCTCCAGCTGCTCTCCCTCACCCCACTCCTGCCCGATTCACTCCTCCAGTTCCCTTCTGCTCTGGAAGCCAAGCGCTCCAATCATACAGAGGAAAGCTGGTTTTAAACAAAGCCCACGTCCTGGCACTCGGTGCTACCTCGAAAGCACGAGTGTCCTTGAATTCCCCTTTTTTCCAGTGCCAGCTGCTCTCGAGGAAGCGTTTGCTGCTCCCCATGCAGCGTTCCAGAGATGTCCCTCGGCATCAGCCGCCCCAACAGCTGCCCTGGGGACCCCGGGGTGCCCAGCCAGGGGGGCAGGATGGGGGGAAGCAAATGCCTACACGGACACTGCGGGACCCCGGTGCTGCCTGTAAAACCCCGGGTGTTCTCCCCCCGTGGAGAGGCCCAGCCCGGCAGGAGGAGAGCCGCCCTTCCACACTCCCCGATTTCTGAAAAGCTCTTTTGTCTCCGTCCCCTGCCGGGTAACAGGACACCGAGCCCGGAGCAAAGCGCCGATAAAGCCCCGGGGCTCCTGCTGAGCACCACGGGGACACTCGGCTGATGTCCCCTTCTTCTCCCCCTCACACCTCCTGAAACACAAGACTCGGGAACCTCCAGGGCTCCCCAGGGACGCCGGGAGCGGGTGTCCCGCGGGGCCGCGCTCACCTGTCCCGCAGGTGGCCGTGCACGTGGTCCAGGAGCCAAAGCGCCACAGGAACTCGGGCTGCTCGATCTCGTTCTCGCTGTCGGCCGGGCGCTGGATCGTGTACTGGTACCTCACCCCGGGGTTGGTCTCCTGGAACAGCAGCTGGGGGACACAGGGGACAGGCAGGGGCTGAACTGGGGGACACAGGGGACAGGCAGCGGCTGAACTGGGGGACACAGGGGACAGGCAGCGGCTGAACTGGGGGACACAGGGGACAGGCAGGGGGTGAAGAGCAGCTGGGGGACACAGGGGACAGGCAGGGGGTGAACAGGAACTGGGGGACACAGGGGACAGGCAGGGGGTGAACAGGAACTGGGCAACAATGGGGACAGGCAGGAGGTGAACTGGAACTGGGGGACACAGGGGACAGGTAGGGGCTGAACTGGGGACACAGGGGACAGGCAGGGGGTAAACTGGGGGACACAGGGGACAGGCAGGGGGTGAACAGCAGCTGGGGGACACAGGGGACAGGCAGGGGGGGAACTGGGGGACACAGGGGNAGGCAGGAGGTGAACTGGAACTGGGGGACACAGGGGACAGGTAGGGGCTGAACTGGGGACACAGGGGACAGGCAGGGGGTGAACTGGGGGACACAGGGGACAGGCAGGGGGTGGCCGGGCGGGGCAGTGGGAAGTGGATTTGCCCCAGGGGCTTCTCAGGAGAGAAGGAGCTGCCCAGCAGGGCCAGGAGGACGTGAGCCTGTGCCCAGCTCCACCGCAGAGCTGGATGGGACTTGGAGTAGCCGGTCTGGGGAGGGTGTCCCTGCCCACGGGTGGAATTTCCTAAACTGCCTCCCGCTCCAGAGGGGCTCCTGCTGCTGCTGTGGTTGACACAAGCCCTGCCCAAAGCGCCTCCTGCACCCGCGCTCGCCAGGGCCCCGAGTTCATCCCTGTTTTTCTTAGCCTAAGCACTCCCATTATTGCCAAAGCTTTGTTGTTCTTGGAGCTTTGGCGGGGGCCGGGGCGCCTTTCCAAAACCTCTCCATGAACATCGGAACGTTCTCGTTCCAAAGGTTTTAATTAGCTCGTGAATCCCAGGCAGGGACCCGCGGGTGCTGAGCACGCCAGCGTTCCCCAGGATCCCGCTCACATCCCAGCCCGGGCTGCTGCTCAGGGAAAGGCAGGAGCGGATTTTGGCTGCTCGGGGTGGCTGAGCCCTGGGTGAGCCTGTGCAGAGGCAGGGATGCTCCGGGGAGTGCCAGGGCAGGGGGTCCTGGGGGTCCCTGGGACGCAGCTCCGTGGCCATCACCACCTCTGCACCACGCCCGGCACCACGAGGGAGCTCAGCCCGCTGCCACCATCTGTGGGATGATTCCCACTGGTTTCTCCAGAGGAAGGCTTGGCCTCACAGCCACAAGGATATTGACTCCCAAGAGCTTTGGCAGCTCCCTCACCCCTGACTGTCCAGCCCAGCCAGAAGCACTGAGAGCTCCTTCCCTGCCCATGATAAGATACGGGAAATGGCCCTTTCTCCTCACGCTCCCTCTCCTGCGTAAATATTTTGTGGAATGCTGCAAGGGGGATGAGCTGCTGGCAGTGGTGTGGGCTGGAAACACTCCCAGAAGAACACACCCCGAGGAGGTGCAGGGCCCGTGCCCCGGACCGAGGGACCCCGGCAGCTCAGCCCCACAAGGAGGGCAGGATCCGTCCTACCTGGATCCACACGGGCTCCACCGTGGGCCCCGGAGAGGTGAGGTTCTCCCAGTTCCCCGTCCTCCTGTAGGTGAAGGTGGTCCCTGCCACCCTGTAGTCCCCATTCCACTGGATGGTCCAGCCACCGTTCAGGAAATACTTCTCGGGGTCCTCGCTCCGCAGCGCCAGGAAATTCCCGGCCTCTGCCACTTCCTCAATGCGGATCTCCCGCGCTCCCACGGGGATAATCCCAATGTCAACGTAACCTGGGAACAGAGTGCTGGTCTTGGTGGGGGCAGAGGTGTCTGAGACGATTTTTGTCCTTGTGTCCTCTGGGTGCAGGCACTGTGCCCATCCTTACACCTCTGTAAGGCACCAGTGGGCACCACACCCTACCCTGCCCTGAGCCCACCCGAGTTCCCTGCTGTCTCATCCCCAAAATATCGACAAGCTGGAACTAAACTCCCCCTCCAGAGGAGCAGCAGCCCAGTGGTGCTCTGGGGACAGCAGGAGGTGCCCTTACCCAGCCCCTCGCTGTCCTCGAAGGTCTTGTGCACGGTGTGGCAGGTGGAGCCGTCCCCGTGGCAAACCCCACAGCGATCCTCCACTGCATGTGAGTCGATCTCGTAGTCACAGCCCACGTTCTGCAACAGGGGAGCCCCGTCAGCCCCACACCAGCACCTCCCAGACACTCATAGCATGGACTGCATCGCTCCCAGTCACTCACAGCACTGACTGCATCTCTCCCAGTCACTCACAATATTGACTGCATCTCTCCCAGTCACTCACAGCACCGACTGCACCGCTCCCAGTCACTCACAGCACTGACTGCATCTCTCCCAGTCACTCACAGCACGGACTGCATCATCCCCAAGGGACTCCCAGGATCCTGGGATGGCTCAGGTTGGAAGGGATGTTAAAGACAACCCAGTTCCAGCCCCCTGCCATGGGCAGGGACACCTTCCNGACTGCATCTCTCCCAGTCACTCACAATATTGACTGCATCTCTCCCAGTCACTCACAGCACCGACTGCACCGCTCCCAGTCACTCACAGCACTGACTGCATCTCTCCCAGTCACTCACAGCACGGACTGCATCATCCCCAAGGGACTCCCAGGATCCTGGGATGGCTCAGGTTGGAAGGGATGTTAAAGACAACCCAGTTCCAGCCCCCTGCCATGGGCAGGGACACCTTCCCTGGGACCAGGCTGCTCCAAGCCCCGTCCATCCTGGCCTGGGCCGTGCTCTGGCTCCTTGAGGCCAGCACAGAGGCTGACACAGCCCTTGCCACTCACCCCATGAGAACCAGGAAAGCTCTCCAGGTGGGGACTGGCAAAAAGCATGAGCTCAGCTTGAGAGGGAGGAGCTGCTGAGCACCCAGGGGTGGCTCCTGCCCCAGGTGTCCCCACCTTGCAGATGCCGTTGATGCAGACGTCGCGGCTGCCGTCGCTGTCGTAGCAGGGCGTCCCGTCCACCACCGCGTCCCGCAGCTTCTCCGCAAAGTACTCGTGCTCGGGCCGGCAGTGCAGCTCGCAGGGGTTCACTGGGGAACAGGCACAGCCTCAGCCCCAGCGCCCAAAACACAAACCAGCCCTGCGAGCCCAGCCAGGGTGTAAAACACCAAACACAGCACGAACGGGCTGTGAGGCACCGCTGGCACAGCGGCTGCCAGCCCCAGCCGCCTGCGGGGCCGTGTCGCTGCGTGCCCACCTCGGAGCCCTCTGCCCTCCACTCACTGCTGTTGGGCACTGGGGTCCACTTGTAGAGCTTCCCCTTGTAGAGCATGGGGTTGAACTGGCTGCACTGGAGCTGGCGGAAGGACGGCCTGTCCGGGGGGCAGCGCCGCACGTTGCAGATCCGGAACCGCTTCCGCTCCCCCAGGCAGTACCGGCCCCCGTACTTGGGCCTGTGGGGGGAAACGGGGGTCACACGGGGGCTGAGAGCTCAGAATCACAGAGCTGTGCAACGGTTTGGGTCGGGAGGGACATTGAAGTCCATCCCTGCTCCACCCCCTGCCGTGGGGACGGGGACACCTTCCACAGACCAGGCGGCTCCAAGCCCCTGGTCCAGCCCGGTGCCCGTCCTGCTCTCCATCCCACCCAGGGAGTCCTCCTGACTCTGCTCCTCTGCTGCCCCAGGGAATGGCAAAGCTGACACTGGACTTTTTAAAGCCTCTCAAGTCTCTCTACTTGAGAAGCATCAAGAATGTTTTTCTCAGCTGCCAGCAGATCCTCACAATGCGGCCACCACCTCCCGCCACGCTGCCTTTTCCTTTGGTCACACCACTGCCCCTGGCCACTTGTCAGTGACCTCATGAAAATTCCTTCTCCTGGGCACACTTTGCTGAAGAGAATGAAGCCAATGATTATTTTAGGGCTGTGTTTACATGCTCTGCCCTGAGGAATGGCTGTGGGAGGGGAGGGGATGCCCAGCACACATTTTCTCACTTCATCCCAAGGGCAAAGCTGAATATTTACCTCCGGTGGCCAAAGCAAACAACTGCCCGGGAAACTCCCAGTGTTTGCTCTCCTGCCTGTCCACAGCTGTGTTTGGAACACTCCATAAACCACCAGAGCACCTCTGCCACAGGGTTTATGCCAAACACCAACCCAGGTCCTGATCCAGGACTGAGGTGACAGAGCACTTCCCTCAAGAGCCCAACGGCACGTGCCAAACTCACCCGAGGAAGAGGATGGGCAGAACACATCTGGAAGGGTCAGGAGCTCACTCCTGGGGCTGCCAGAGCTCCCCATGCCATGGAAAACATCCCTACCCTGGAACATCCCTACAAATCCCTTTTCCTGCCCATCCCAGGGTGCTCTGACACCAGGGCAAGCCGGGGGGTTTGGCTGAATGCAGTGCAACAGTGATTTGGTGACCAAGGGGACATCTGGGGAGCAGATGGGTCAGCCCAGAAACCCCAGGCTGGAGATGGCAGCTCCTCCAGCAGCGCCTGGACATCTCCAGCGCTGGCCCATGGAATGCAGCAGGGCGATAAACCGCAGCAGGATCTTTCAAAACAACTCTGAATCAGGCTCCAAGAATGCCTGGTCTGCCCGTCTGTCACTGAAGGACACGGGAGATATTTTACATCTCCGAGCGTGGACTCTCTGCCCTTTGTCTGAGTCACACTGCAGCACTGCCAGGGCAGGGGACGGAACAAGGACCTTCCAACCCAACCCAAACCCTCCCAGCACTGTGTGACTCCTGCCGGGTGTCCTGGGCAGTCCCGGGGGATGGAACGAGGACCTTCCAACCCAACCCAAACCCTCCCAGCACTGTGTGACTCCTGCCGGGTGTCCTGGGCAGTCCCGGGGGATGGAACGAGGACCTTCCAACCCAACCCAAACCCTCCCAGCACTGTGTGACTCCTGCCCGGTGTCCTGGGCAGTCCAGGGGCAGGGCTGGCTTACGTGGGGTGGCTGCAGTGCCTCTCAGCACTCTGCACTCCTGCACCACAGCTGCGGGAGCAGGAGGCCCAGGAGCTCCAGGAGCCCCAGGCGCCGTCGATGGGCTGGGGCCGGAATCCCACGGGGACACACTCGCCGTTGAAGCACCACTGTGGGGACAGGCAGGGAGGGGGGGACACGGGGTTAAGGATGGGCCCAGCACATGGACTGTCCCGTGGGAATCCCTGCTTGGCTTGCGTGGAGGTGCCCGGGGCCAGCTGGGCTCTGCCAGAGCCTGGAGCTCCTCAGGCAATGGGAAACTCAGAGGTGTTGTTGGGCTGCTTGAGGATTGGGGGAGCCAACAAACCCAGAGCCCCACAGAGACCCCTCAGCAAGGGGGTTCACAGCCCAGTGACACCCCAGAGGGGCTCAGAGGTGCCTCCCCAGCAGTGAGGAAGGTCCCAGGGAGGGGAATCCACGAGCCTTGTGCTCTCCGTGGTCATTAACTGCGGGTTTCACCTTCCCAGGTGACTCCAGTGATCCCAAGTGAGTCACGTTCCCTGAGGGCAGTCCCTGCTGGGCAGGGGGGTTTGGGCAGAGCAGGGGCAGTGGGGTGAGCCCAGCCCTGCCCTGGGCCCCGCACAGCCCCGGTGAGTGCAGGAGCAGGGGTCCCCGAGGCCGTGCAGGGGTGTCCCCCCGTTACCTTGCTGTCCCCACACGCCGTGCCGTCCACGGCCGCGTCCAGCTTGGAGTGACACGTGTTCCCCACCGTGCACCACAGCGTGCTGCAGACACTCTGTGGAGACAGAGGGACATGGTTCCTGCCCAGCACAGATCCGTCCCTGGGCACAGATCAGATCTGTCCCTCCAGCAGAGATGAGATCCATCCCTGGGCACAGATCAGCTCTATCCCTCCAGTAGAGATCAGCTCCATCCCCGGGCACAGATCAGCTCCATCCCCGGGCACAGATCAGCTCCATCCCCGGGCACAAATCAGCTCCATCCCTGTGCACAGATCAGCTCCATCCCCGGGCACAGATCAGCTCCACCCCCCGGGCAGGGTGAGCACAGCCCCACCAAAGCCCCCGCAGAGCCCCCGGAGCCCACCAGGGACCCCCCTTACGTCCATGTCATCGCAGAAGGTGGAGTAGGGGCCGTACTGCAGCCGGCACTGGTGGCCCACGTCGTACAGGACACCCGGGGGCACCAGGGGGAAGTCCAGCACCTCCCGGGCCGGGGGGTCATCCAGGCACAGCCCCCAGCCCCGGCTGAAAGAGAGAGGTCACGGCAGTGTCACCCCGGGTGACCAACACCCCCGGCAGCTGCTCAGTGTCCCCGGGTGAGGAGCCATCGGCATCTCCCACCCACACCACCCTGGCTCTGCAACCCCCGAGCTGCTCCGCTGCGGGTGGGCACCTCTGGGCACCCCCAGAGTGATCCCCCCATGTCCCCCCGGGGTGGCACAACACGGGGAAGGTGAAGGGGCAAAAACCATAAATGTCCCGATGGACTCACAACCCCCAGAAATGTCCCTGCAGACCCTGCCCACAGGAATAAAGGACATTATCAGCAGCCACACGTGCTGTCCCCGATGCTGCCACCACAGACGTGCTCCAGGCAGGCTGCACAGGGTTTTTCTTCGGAGCAGGGGCGGGAGCGGAGCGGCCAAGGCGGGCGGCGCCTCCCTCTGCTCCGATACTTCCCAAACACTCACGGAATCGTCACCAGCTCAGCGCTCGGTGTTGATTTAAACAAACTCGCTTCCAGCCCGGCCGAGCCTCTGGCAAGGCTGCCGTGGCGGATCAGATTACCCGGGCTTGTTGTGATTGGGAACGGCTCTGAATTAACCCGAAACGAGATTCTTTCCTGACCCAAACCGGCAGCAGCACGGAAAGAAGGGCTGGAAGCAGGAGAGCTGCTCTGGGGCGCCGGCAGCGCCGCGGGGTGATGCCCAGCAGAGCCAGCACCCCCCTCTCCCTCTCCCATCCCACCCACTGGACACCTGCAAACAGCTCCCTGGGCTGGAGACAGCCCCCTAAACCCCCATGTATATCCTCACTGGAATACACTTGTAGCTCCCTGTGGAAAAGCCAGGAAATGGGTTACTGCCAGCAGCCCAGGGGCTCCAAAGCCCCCCGTTCCAGCATCCTGCTGCTCCCAGCCCAGTGGGAAGGGCAGCGTGGCTGTGGGTGATGTGGGGCATGGACTGGGCAGCTGGACACGGGGTGCTGTGCCAGGCACACCCTGCAGGGCACCCCCACATGAATTCCCACAGAATCCTGCAATGGTTTGGGTTGGAAGGAGCCTTAAGGCTCATCCCGTTCTGTACACTTGGAGTGCTGCCTCTAAAAACAGAAGGAATGGTGCCCTTCACTGGGAAAAGCCCAGTTCACCCTGGATGAGCCCAGGTGTGACCCTCGTGCTGCTCTGGACCCTTCACCCTCTGCCTGTTTGGGCCCACAGGTCCCCCCTCCACTGTCCCCAGCTCCAACACTGTCCGAGCTGCCTGGGGCACTCCCTGTCCTGCCCCAGCTCACAGAGGGCTCTCTGTCCACTCTGGGGGTGACTGGGATCTGCCTCAACCTTCCAGCTTTTCCAGAATCTGCTTCTTTGTTAAATATTTCACAGTCGTTCTCCTGGTCTGTTCAGCTGGCCAAAACACATCTCCAATTGGGCAGGGAGAAATTGGCCCGAGTTTCCCTCTGGCTTGCAGGGATCTGCAGTAAATCCCAGTCCACGGGGAGAGACGCAGGGGCCTGCACTGCTCTGCCTGTTCCAGCCCGCTCCTTAACAGGCTGGAGGATGGAGTGGATGGAACAATGATTAAATCCCCAGCTGGGAGCAGCCTGAGAGGATCTGCAGATACGTTTGAGAGCGAGATTAAAATTCCAAAAAGCTCCCGGAGAACTGGAGGAAGGGCCCAAAAAAGCCAGGCCAGAACTGAACGAAAACAAAGGCAGAGTTTGAGAGGAATCAGCTGCAGAGGCACAGAGCTGGTGGGGCTGGCAGGGGAAGGGCAGCAGGCCCCAGGCCCTGGCAAGAGGAGGATGATGGAAGAAGAGCCCCAGCCCTGTGGAAAGAGGCTGAAAATCTGGTTGTCTGATGTAGAGAAAAGACTGAAGGGTCCCTCCACCACCAGAGCATCACAACACCCTGTGCCAGCATCCAACACTGGCCTGAGCCAGGGGACACCTCCCTTGGGGACACTGCTGCCACAGCAGGGACAGGACCTGTCCCAGAGTCCCCTCATGTCCCTGAGTGAAGCCCCAGTGCTGGCTGCAGGGCTGGGGCCGTGCTGCTGCCAGGAATCACTTTGAGGTTCTCCAACATTGGGCAGCGCTTGTGAAATAATAATAATAATAATTATCTTGTGTAAAATAATAACAGGCATCATCTGAGAGCGTGGCTTTTCCCAACGTGAGCTCTGTTCCAGCAACCCCAGGCCAGCAGGGTCCCGTTTCCTGGCTCCCTGCCTCCCCTTCTCCTGCCAACACCCCAACAAACAGCTCCTGCCCGTGCTGGCCCCGGGCTGTCACAGGCGGTGACAGACGCCTGGTGAACCCTGCGCTGCTCCCCAGGGAGAGCTGCTCCTTCTGGGGGAGCAGAGAGACCCAAACCCCACCATGGGAGCCTCCAGCTGCTCCGTCTCCCCCAGCACAGCTGGCAGCAGCAGCCCAGGGTCGTCACAGGCAGGAAATCCTTCGTTGCCAAGTGAAGGTTAAGAGCAGAGGGCCAAGAGCGCTGCGGATGCGGGAAAGCTCCGTTCCTCTGCAAGCCATAAATCAGCAACAATCCCCCCTGCACGGGGCCGAGCCCACGTGTCCCAGGCTGGGATCCGGGGCTGGAGCCTGGCCCCAGCAGCCTCCTGGCCATGGAACACCAGCCCTGAGCTCTCCCCTCGCTGCTTTCAAAGGGGGGAAAACGTTCCTCCAGCGCGGGCCACTGGCTGACAAACCAAACTCCTCGGAGCTTCCTAACAGCAGGCTGAAACATCAGCCACGGGTGCTCAAAATAAACAAAGGCAGGGAGGAATTTGGCTGGGGCTGGTTTGCCCCTGTCAGGCAGGGAGAGTGGAAGAGATTCTGCAGAACCTGCAGGGAGCACCGAGGGAAAGCACTCCGGTTTTATCTGTGCCACCACAGCCCCTGTGCCCCCCACAAAGGCTCCTGACCCCCCTTCACAGCACAGTGAGGCAGCCCAGGGAGGGTCCATGGAATGGTTTGGTGGGAAGAGACCCTAAAGCTCATCTCATCCCACCCCCTGCCATGGGCTGGAACACCTTCCACTGTCCCAGGCTGCTCCAAGCCCCAGGGATGGGGCAGCCACAGCTGGGCAAAAGAGCCCCAACACTCTTAGAGAGATGATCTTAGAGGTAAGATAATTATCTTAGAGATAAGAGCACCCCCAGCCTGGGCCCCGACCCCCCAGTCCCACCAGAGAGGAGGAAGAGGAGGCAGCACTCACTCGAGGAAGCGTGTGATGTACTCGCGGCTGCAGCGGGACCAGGTGAGTGGGGACGTGTCATACAGGAGCTGTGGAGACATGATGAAAGGTCTTTTCCCAACTGGCTCACAGTCATTGCTGCTTCCATCATGCTGAATCCCAAAACTGTGTAAGAGCACAGCCCACGGAGGGGAGGTGAGCCACGAGCACCAGAGCCAGCACAGCCACCGCTCCCGGCATGGCGCGGCCCCGGGAGCGGGGACCTGCCCTGGGGGACCTGCTGCTGGCAGCCCTGAACTTTGTCCCCCTGTGCTTTCAGTTCAGCTTTCCCACTGAAAACTCGGGAATATCCAACCAGACCATGCTGGTGGGTGTTTTCCTACACAGGGATGTCTGTTGGGAACTGCAGGGCTCAGTGACCTCGTGGAAATTTAACTGAGACTGGGGGCAGGCAAAATTCTGTCGCTGATGTTACAGACAGATCCGACTTTAAAACTTCTCAGTGGGCAACCCCTGCTCCAAAACCTTCCCAAACCACCCCAGGACAACACACAAGTGCAATTTCCCCAAGGTTGCCTTGCGTTACGTGGTTCCCCTTAAACCTGGGACAACCCAAAACTTGGGAATGAAATCCTCAGGGAGCAAAGGGAGCGTTTGCACCCGTGAGGAACCACTTGGGAACCATCTCCCAGCTTCCCCCCCAGTGCCTTCTCCAGCCCCAGGGTGCACAGAGGAACAGGAGGAGGAGGAGGAGGAGGGTGGTACCTGTGTCCGAGCTCGTGGGCCACGGTGAAGGCGAGGGGCAGCCCCGTGTCCTCGTTGATGTTGCAGCTCCGGTGGGGTTGGCACATCCCGGCCACGTGGGACAGCCCCAGGGTCTCACAGGGCCTGTTCATGGCAGCACAGATGTCCTTCCTTGGCCGAGGGGGGCGAGGACACACGCACAGACAGACAGACAGAGAGCAGAGAGGGCGTTGGAAGGCGGCAGGACGCACGGACAGCGGCCAAACGGGAGCGAGAGCGGAGACGTGCAACATCCTTCCACAGGGGAAACATCGGCGACCTTTCCCCTCTCCTCTCCCAGTATCCCCAGCCCATTTTAAGGCTGATTGATGGGAGCTGCTGGCCAGCCTGGCTGCGTTTATCCCGCTGTATAAATAAAGCTGGTGCTGGGGATAACCAAGCCCTGCTGTGGGGAAGCACCTCCCAGACGTGCTGTGGCTTTCCAGGGCAGCTCCAGCCACCCAGGAAGAACAGCTCCATGGAAGCACAAGGCCTGAAGCGCCTCATTTCTGCTACAAAGCGACCTCCCAGACAAGACAAAGCTGCTGTGGGTTGTGAATCATCGCCCAAAGCACCACAACAGCAGCTCACAGCAGCCTGCAAGCCTCAAACCGGGCTCTGACTGCAAGGTACACAAACTTGGCCAGAGGCAGGGATTCCTGCCAGCTCCCTGGGAGGTCAGGGGCTTCCCAGAGGCTCCTCTGCCAAGCCCAGCCTCTGAGGGAAAAAGGAGAGTTAATCCTGGGAGGATCCAGCCCTTCTGGGGCTTGGCAACAGGGCCACGGTGAAAACCCGGTTTGGAAACCTCAGCTGGGAGCCGTGTCCAGGCTTAAACCTGAGATTTGAGACCAGCCCACAGAATCAGGGACTCGTGGGATGGTTTGGGCTGGAAGGGACCCTACAGATCACCTAATTCCACCCCCCTGCCATGGGCAGGGACACCTTCCACAGCAGCTCCAGCCATCAGCAAACATCCCCAGATCCCACATGCAGGTGAGAGGGAGATTTCCACAGCTCCCAGGGAAGATGTTTCCCTGCCTGCCCCCACCTGCAGCCAGGTGAGGTCTGAGCTGCCCCAGCCCCAGAGCTGTCCCCAGGCCCCACACCTGGTGAGCAGCACGGCCACGTCGTGGTGCAGGGGGTGCGAGTCTCCCTTCACGTTGATGCTCTTCTGCCACTTGCAGAAGCTCTTCAAGGTGTTGTCGGCGTGGTGGGAGATCTTCAGGTCCTCCTGCCAACGCAAAGGGAGATCTGCTGGGGCTGTTTGGATTTTGGGGATGTGGAGGGGAGAGGTCTGAGCCCAGACGTGTCAGAGTGGAACTGGGAGTGACTGCCACCCAGATGGAATTGCTCCGTGTTTGTGGCTTGTGGGCTGGGTGGGAGGACAGCCCCTTTTCCTGCTCTCTTTTCATCTGTGATTCGACCAAAACATGGAATCGTCCAGGAACAGGGGTGAGGTACCACTGCAGGAAACCCCCCTGTGCTGGCTGAGAATGAAGGACGTGGCTGTGGGGACCTCAGGCCCCCCAGAGCCACCACGGGAGCCTGGACATGGCCACCCAGTGACCCAGAGCCCTCTGCCCACCACACTGCCACTGTAGTTTATGGAAATAAACCACCCCAAACCAGGCTCTGCAGCCCCTCTGCCACTGTGTTCCCCTAAACCACCCCAAACCAGCTCTGCAGCCCCTCTGCCACTGTGTTCCCCTAAACCACCCCAAACCAGCTCTGCAGCCCCTCTGCCACTGTGTTCCCATAAACCACCCCAAAACAGGCTCTGCTGTTCCTCTGCCACTGTGTTCCCATAAACCACCCCAAACCAGGCTCTGCAGTTCCTCTGCTACCACACTGCCACTGTGTTCCCCTAAACCACCCCAAACCAGGCTCTGCAGCCCCTCTGCCCACACTGCCCCTGGCTCTCCCAGCCAAGACAAGGAGGCAAACCTGGGTTTGTCCCCCAGGCACTCAGCCCTAACCCACCCACCAGGACAGGCCAGGAGGGTTTCCCAGCCCCGTGCAGCCCCCTCACCTCCTCGTGCTCCAGCAGGATGAGGCGCACGATGGCGATGTTGATGGGGTTCCCGATGCTGGCGTGGTGGAACAGCCCGGCCACCTGCAGAGGGGACAGCCACGGGGACACAGCTGGGCACACAGAGCGGCCAGGACGCTGCTGCTGCTGCTGCTGCCACACCTCCTGCAGGGGAAGCTGTGGGCAACACCTCGGGAATTCCCCACGTGGGAGAACAAGAACAGGCAGGGGCCCGGAGTGAGGCGTGCCATGAAATCCATTCACACCCCAGATCATCTGTGCAGACTCTGGAATTCAGCCAGAAACGCCCGGGGAGCCCCTCTGCTCTGCTCCCCTTGGATGTGTTTAACACCCCAGAGGAATTCGGTGCTCTCTGGGTGCCTTCAAACCCCCCAGAAATCCAGGGGTGTTACCTGAGCTCCTCTGCCCAGTCCCACCCTTTCCTGGCTGGGTTTAACACCCCAGAGGAATTTGGTGCTCTCTGGATGCCTTCACCATCCCCAGAAATCCAGGGATGTTACCTGAGCTCCTCTGCCCAGTCCCACCCTTTCCTGGCTGGGTTTAACATCCCAGAGGAATTTGGTGCTCTCTGGGTGCCTTCACCATCTCCCTGAAGTCCAGGGGTGTTACCTGAGCTCCTCTGCCCAGTCCCACCCTTTCCTGGCTGGGTTTAACACCCCAGAGGAATTTGGTGCTCTCTGGGTGTCTTCAAACCCCCCAGAAATCCAGGGATGCCCAATCCCTGAGCTCTGCCCAGTCCCTTTCCTGGCCCGGGCAGCAGCAGAGGGACACCCTGAGCCACCTCCTTATCTCTGCTGGTTTCATGGCACCAGCAAAGCCCCCCCAGACCCCCAGAGGGGACCACCACGACCTGGCTCTCAGCTGTCCCCTCTGCCACCTCCACATCTGTCACCCTAACTTCGCCTCCTTTTCAGAGTTTGCATTTTGTTCTCACGCAGCTTCAGAAAACAATTTATATTTTTAGAATTTATCTCTTTGTTTACACATTTCTCCTCCGGGAGGAGGAAGGTGACCCATGGTCGGTCTTCACCAACGAGGTCAAAGAGGCGACAACCTGTGCAGCCAACCTCGTGCCTTCTGATGGTTTTGTATAAAAGATGTATAAAAGAAAATTAAATACAGAACTCTCCTGCTGACCTTCCTGCTGCCTGCCCTCGTTCTTTTGTGTCCCACACGTCCCCCATCCCCACGGGGGACAGCAGCCCCCACGGAAGGTGACCCTGGACGAGCCCTGGGTGCCTCCCCGCCACCCGGAGCACCCCAGGGCCGCAGGAAGGCCGGAACTCCCCGCGGCACTCACCATGTTCATCACGGTCAGCACGTACTTCTCGATGCTGTCGCTGCCGTGGAACTCCACCATCTTGGTGTCCGCCACCACCAGCGTCTCCACCCACTTCTCCGCGCTGACGGAGCGCTGCCTGAGCCTCCTCTTCCTCGCGGGCTGCCTCCGCTCCCACCGCTCCCTGCGCCTCTCCCACCGCTCCACGCTCCCCTGGGACTCTGAGGGATTTAAGGGGAAAAAAACCCGGAGTTTTTGCCCTGATAAAACGCCTGCAGTTTTAATGTCTTCTTTTTTAACTCAAAGGAATCGCCTTTGATGCGGAGAAGGTTCCACATTTGGGCCCATAACTCAATTACTGCGGACTCTGAGCTCAGCCTGCTGCAGGTGAGCAGGACACCAAAGAAACGAACAAAAGCGTTTGAAGGTGTTTCTTTGGCCAGAACAGGGTTTGCAATATTCCACAAGGAACGGGGGGAGCCTCCCAAAGCAGAGCCTTAGATTTTGTAATGAATTTATAGACAACACTGCGGAGATGCTTGAGAAACAACCTGAGGAAAAACAAACCCCGGTGACTCAACATTCCGGGTGATCCCAAATCTGTATTTTCCAGAGCCCTGGGACACTGCAGGCCGGCACAGAGATTCCCCCGGGCACACGGAGCCCGGGCTCTGCTCCTTCCCGAGGGAAGGGCTGGGAATGTTCCCGGCCGAGCCCGGGGGCGGCGGAGAGCTGCTCTCGCACGGCAGCCGCTGGGAATTCTCCAGCGGGGACTTTTCCTGTGACACGGCTCCGAGAGCAAGGTCAGGGTCAGCCCCAAGCCGGGTGAAGGCTTTACAAACCCCATCCCACACAGCGGGAATCGCTTTCATGGCCGGTCCGGGAGGGCTCGGCCCCACTTCCCTAACAATGGACTCCTACATTTCCTGGGCTGCGCCGAACGTTAGCTGTGAAAGGGCGTTTTATCCCCCAGCCTGAAAAATCCCAACCATGCGGACCTCTTGATGAATTGCTAATTCCGCCGTGACAGTTCAGTCGCAGCCTCCTTGGAGCTCGCTCCCGTGGTGGCCTCGGCTGCTGAGCTCCAGCTGGGCTGAGGCTGCTGCAGGGCTGGGGGTGCCCGGGGGGCTCCTGCGGCTTTTCCCCCGGGGAGGATTTTCCCCTTGGGGTGATCCCTGTCCAGCCCCACCCAGCTGAGCACACGGGCGGGAGTTCACCGACACCAGCAGCATCTGCCTGGCGTGGGGCAAAGCAAACGGCGACACAGCAGAGCTCAGGGAGAGGAGGGCAGCCACTAAAATCCTACAGACTTTGGGATTCCTGTGGGGTTCCTCTGCGGGGCAGGCACAGCACGTCCACCCCATCAGCCCTGATTGCAGGGGAGATCCACCTGAGCTGCACACAGGCATACCCAGAGAAATTAATTTTCAAGAATAGACTTCAAAGTCCAGAAAGGACTCGAGTCAAGAGCAGACTTCAAAGCCTAGAAGAAGCCCATTAAGATTATTACCACAGATTAAATAATTAATTGAGATCATCAGAAGAATGCCTGAAGATAACCCTGCTGTGGAAGCCAACCCCAGTCTGTGAAAGCACAGAGCTCCAGGAAATGTGCAGCACATAACGCACTGCAGCTTCCTCGGGGAGTGAAGTGCCCACGAGCTTTTGGGAATGCACTGGATTCCTCAGCACTTGAAATCCTGGGTTTAGAGTTTATTCAGCCCATCTGCTCTGCACAGGGAAGGACCCACGTGCACTCTGCCCACAGTGGGAACTCCCGGGGCAGTGACCGAGCTCCTCTCCCAAAGCCCAACGCCCTGGCAGGTCAAAAAGCAAAGTTTTCATGGAAATGAAATCAAAAGCTCCGTCCCCACATCACCCCCCTGCCTGCAGCAGGGCTGGGAGCAGCAGGTGAGAGGGGCAGCACCCACTGGGTCCCTGATGGCACGGACTGTGCCCAAAGGGGAAGGGTCAGTACCTGTCACCCCGCAGGGTTCTCCTGGGGCCGGGGCTCTCCTGCCCGGCTCTGCCCCGTCCTTGGGCACCTGGCGCTTGTAGATCCTGTGGGGCTGCGCTGCTCCCTCCTCCCGGGGGCCGCTGGACACGGGCTCGATGAAATAGTCCTCGTTCATGAGCTGGAACACACCCTTCTGCCAGGGAGACACGGAGTGGCACCGTGAGGCCACCTGAGGAACCCGGGACCGACCACGGGACCACGGGACCACGGAATGGTTCGGGTGGGGAGGGACATTAGAGCCCACCCAGTGCCACCCCTGCCAGGGCAGGGACACTTCCACTGTCCCAGGCTGCTCCAAGCCCTGTCCAGCCTGGCCTTGGCCACTTCCAGGGATCCAGGGGCAGCACAGCTGCTCTGGGAATTCCATCCCAGCCCCTCACCACCCTCACAGAGAAGGATTCTTCCCAATATCCCATTTACTCCTGCCCTCTGGGAAGCCACGGAGGATCCAGTGGAGTTGTCCTCCCTCCAAAATGAGAGACAGGGGCATGAGCACTGCCCCACCAGTTATTTGGGACCATTTCTGCAAACCCACAGGAGGTTTTAAGCCCTTTCCCCCAAAGCCAGTGCTCCAGGTCACTGCTACCTTAGGAAACACCCACAGTGGAACACGGCAGAGTCCAGGAAACAGCCAGCAGCTCCACTGCCCAGGAGCTGAGCTCCCAGTAACACCTCCAGCTGTGAGCCCCTCGTGCCCAGATGTGCTCCCCACAACCCCATTTACGTAGCAGAAGGCAGAGAACTGCTCTTGTTGGGAATTTGGGCACAAACAAGTAAACCCAGACCCGGAGAGTTCCCAAACCACTGCGACCCATGGGAAATTACCAGTCAGCTCATCACGGCTGCACCACAGCTGCGTGATGAGATGCTGACTCTGCTGCTGCTGCTGCTGGGAATTTTGGTGTCACTTTTGGCAGACAAAAAAAGGGTTTTCCCGCAGCTCCTGCTGTTCCCTTGTGGATTAAGGCTCCGTGAGGAGCGGGGCTGTACTCACCAGGCCATCGCAGGTGCTGAGGGCAGCCAGCCCCGCCTGCGGCGCCCGGCCCCGCACCTCCCCGATCATATGGCAGGAGTTGTAGGAGCGGGGCTGGATCTTGGCGCCCGCGATGCCCCCGAAACGCCTCTCGCTGACAAAGCCCGGGGCCAGGAGGTGCCTGTTGAGGCTCAGGTTGAATTTCAGGGGTTGCCCTCGGTACTGCAGCTCATAGAAGGCGGGCAGCTTGCTCCTGGAGGCGGGAGACCTCCGGTGAAGGGCGCGGTGGGACAAGTCGTAGGACAGGAAGGCTCCGCTCTCGTCGACCTTGACGGGATGGACGATGTCGCTGCCGGAGCGCGGCTCTGGGGACAGGGGGTGCAGTGGTTACCTGCGGGGGTCTTCACCTTTCCTCTCACAGCCCTTCCTTCCCCCGCGGCGGCGGCGTCAGGGACACGGCACCAGCTGGGTCTGGTCACCGGTGCGCACTGGGACGGCACGGAGCAGGGACAGCAGGGACAGCAGGGACAGCAGGGACAGCAAGGGACTCCGCCTGCCCCCGCTGCCCTCGGGGGTCAGGCCGGGCTTTGCCGGGGACAGCGTTAAGGTCAGGGTTAGGGGCCGGGGGGGCGAGGGGGAGTCCGGCAGCTCCGGAGCTCGGCTCTGCCCCGGCCGGCCCCGGTTACCGGCCACACGCTCCCGCGGTTAAACTCCGGCTGCCAGTAAAACACACCGAAAGAACAACGAAAACAACTCCCAAAAAATCAAATCCCCGCTCTGAGGCGGTGTTGGGACGCCGTGTCTCGGGGTAAAGCAGCCCCGGGCACGGTGCGCACCGGAGCCTCCCCAGCCGGGGAACCGGGAGGGGACCGGGGCT
>VXBN01011215.1:64667-83230 GCA_013397395.1 Sinosuthora webbiana
TTTTCCCTGGCTCTCCCCCCTTTTCCCTGCTCTCCCCCCTTTTCCCTGCTCTCCCCTTTTCCCTGGCTCTCCCCCTCTTTTCTCACCTGGGAGGGTGCTGGATTTCCCAGGATCAGGGTGGGACTGGCCCAGGTTCTGAGCCCTGGATCCAGGCTGCTGTGGGCAGGGAGCAAACTGGGGATGGGCAGTTGTACTCCAGCTAAAACCGCCTGGACATGGGTAGTAAATAGACAAAAGGGCTCCTGAATCTTCCCTCAGCTGCTGCAGAGGTAAAGCTGGAGGGGTTTTTTTCAGTCTTTTACTGGGAGGCAGTTCAGCTGAGTGAGATTTTTGTGGGAATTCCCAGCACTTCTGTTTCCTTGTGCCGTGTTCTGTCTGAGATAAAACAGCTCCAAACCTCGTGTGGCCCTCCAAGAGCACTTGGGAAGGACAAAACTTCCCCAAAAAATGGTGGATTCTGACCTGTTCCATGAAGGATCTCATGGTCCCACAGCTCTGAGGCCAAGTCACAGCTCGAATTTCCTCTGTGTGTCCTTAGCTGAGCACTGCCCAGGCCCCTGAGGATCTGCTCAATGCTTGAAACATGTTCTGCCTTTCCTCCTCGAGTACCTCTCTCTTGATGTGTGCAATAATCTCTGTTCTTCTTGCAGGAAAACAAAAAAGAACAAGCAGAAAAGTAAGTGTGTTTTATTTTCCATCTTTGTGGGTGTCCCCAGTGAAGGATTTGTTTGTAGCTGAATTAAGACCTTCAGCCTGCCCCAAGAATTCCCTGACACCTTGTGCTGTCCCTCCCGGGCTCCTCTGGGGCTCTCCCTGCTCAGCTGGGGGAAGGTTCACACTTTCCTGCTTGGCACAGAATGTGCTTGTTTCAGTCTGTCAGGATTTTCAGCTCTTGCCATTGAAAAGCAAAGCTGAGCTGCTGAAATGATTTCCAGAGTCAAACTTTGGGTTTTCTTACTGAGATGGGGACGTGACACAGCTGCAGAGCTGAGCTGCTGGGCCCAAAAAATTCTCCCCCCCCCAAAAAAAAATACGACAGACTGCTGAGGTTGGACGCCAAAAACCTCCCTCAGGTAAGTGCCAGCGCAGCAGCTCAGACTGGCACAAACAGGGCACACAAATCAGATTTAAAACAGCCAAAAAAACCCCAACAGGTGCAAAACCTGAGCCTGACTTTGAGATCCTCCTCCTAAATGTTGCCTGCTGTTTTTTTTTTCCCCCTGCTGCTGTGTGTGCTGGGCACAGCCCCAGGCATTGGGGAGGGCAGCAGCACCAGCGAGACCCCCCAGCCCCCCAGGAAGAAGAGGGCTCGGGTGGACCCCACGGTTGAGAGTGTGAGTATTTCCCACCCCCTCCCGGGGGCTCTGGGGTGGAAGGCACGAGGCTGCTGTGCTCCCAGGGAGTTCCCTGGGAGTGACGAGCCCTGCTGGGCTCTTCCCAGGAGGAAACTTTCATGAACAGAGTGGAGGTGAAGGTGAAGATCCCCGAAGAGCTGAAGCCGTGGCTGGTGGACGACTGGGACTTGATCACCAGGCAGAAACAGGTACCTGTGAAAATCCTGCCTGCCCAGCTTGGCTGGGTTCTTTTAATGCCCAAAACTCTTGGAGTTGTTCCTTCCCTAACCCTGTACCACCTTAACCTGCTCATTCCATCCTAGAGAGGCCCTGGTGAGAAAGGGTTTCATTTCAGCTTCCAGGTAGGAATGTCTGCAAGAGTGAGACAAACTTGTGTCTGTGCTGCTTTGCATTTGTAGCTCTTCTACCTCCCTGCCAAGAAGAACGTGGACTCCATCCTAGAGGATTATGCAAACTACAAGAAATCCCGAGGGAATACTGATAACAAGTGAGTGGTGCCCCCTGCCAGCCCCAAACTCCTCCTGGGCTGTTGTTGTGGGACTGGGGTTCCGTGGGAAATGGAATTCTGTTGTGGAAGCTGACCCAGCCCCGTGTCCAGTGCCCTGTTCCAAGCCCAAGGTGATGTTCAGAAATCCTGAGGGAGTCATTCCAAACTGCACCTTCTGCTGTCTGGATGTGATTTCTGCTCCCCGACTCGCCCTAAGCCATTTCCTGAAGGAAGCTGATAGAAACTCCCCAGAAAAGCTGTGTGGGCTGAGCTCAGTGCCCCTGGGCTCCCTCACAGGCCAGGGAGGTGCACGAGGACTGGGAAATGCTCAGATGGGCAAAGCCAATTACTGTTTGTAATTACCCCAGCAATCAGCCCCTGAGCAAAACAAGGTGTGTTTACCCTGCAGGAAACTCCCCTGCTCCAAAGGGACAACAGAAAGGGGAAGTCGTTTTCTTCCACTGGAGAGGAAGCAGATTATTGACTTGTCAGGGTGTTTTAACCTCCTGTGATGTAATTGTCCTGATGCCTGCTCTGGATTTGCTGGCAGGGCGGGGTGAGGGCTGTGCTCCTCTGTCACTGCCAGGTCCTGTCCAGGCAGGGTGAGGCTGGAGGCCTGCAGGAATCTGGCAGGAGAGGAAGGGAGCAGGTGCCTGAGGTGCTGTGGGGCTGTCCCCCTGCTCAGTGAGTTCAGTGCTGTCCTTTGGAGCTGGGCTGAGCTCTGGGTGACAGCAGAAAGCTGCTGGATGTCCCCAGGGCTGCCTGTGGCTGCAGAAGGGCTGCTCCGAGTCCATCTCTTGGAGAGGATTTGGAGTCCTCTGAAAACTGAAAACTGCTGCCCTTGCTTTGCCTAAATCAGCTCAGAACAGCCCATTTTCCAGGGAATTCCATCCCTCCCCGTGGCTTTAGATTCAAATTCTCCAGACAAATTTCCTCGCCAGATGCGAAAGACGCTCCCAATTCTGGGGGTCTCCCTAAACCAAGCCTAACCCTGGGGCAGCGCTGGGGGCTTGCAGCAGGCCCTGCAGAGCTCTCTGTCCCCAGGGAATACGCTGTCAACGAGGTGGTGGCCGGCATCAAGGAGTATTTCAACGTCATGCTGGGCACACAGCTGCTCTACAAGTTCGAGCGGCCGCAGTACGCCGAGATCCTGGCGGATCACCCCGACGCCCCCATGTCCCAGGTCTACGGGGCCCCACACCTCCTCAGGCTCTTTGGTGAGTCCCACCTGGGGGGCATCAGCAGCACTGGGAGGGATTGAGGTGCTTGTTTCCCTCTGTCCAGCCTGTGACAGGCAGCCCTGAAGTGAGGGTTCATTCCCCGTGCGTGTCTCCAGAAGGCTCAGAGGGGTTTGGGGTGGAGATGAGCTGTTGAAGCCTGGTTGGTTTGGGGTGAGATTGTACAGACTGGAACGATCCCTGGGCTGTTTTCCTGTGGAGCTGTGGGCTCACACGGTGACTTGAGGCAGGGTTTGTGACAAGTGTCCTCCTTTGAGCAGTGAGGATTGGAGCCATGCTGGCCTACACGCCCCTGGATGAGAAGAGTCTGGCTTTGCTCTTGAACTACTTGCATGACTTCTTAAAGTGAGTACTTGGGAGGTCTTCCAGCAGGGCAGGGAGATGTCAGGCTGCTGTCAGGCTGCCCCTTGTCAGTGAATTGCTGTGGGACTGTGTGTGGGATCTTCCCCAGGGCTGCAGTGAAGCCTCTCAGACTCCACTTCTCTGGTTCTGTTAATCTGCACTCCTACCCTGCCCCATCTGCTCCTCGTTGCAAAATAATAAATGCTTCAAACGTTTATTTATAGCTGCTAAAAAAAGCAGATGATAATCCCAGCCAGCTATTAAATGATGCAACAGTTACTCAACAACAATTGAGCAAATGTTTAAAAAACTGATGAACTTGAGGAATGTTATTTCTGGGACAGGCTGTCACCAGGGCTTTAGTGTGCTGTGGCACCCTGTAGCCATGGGATGTTCAGGAGGAAAACATCCTGATAATAATAAAACACTTCAGTGTGAAACGAGGTGAGCTTTAAGGTCCCTTCCAGCCCAAATCATTCCATGGTGCTGTGATTAGGAGCTGCTGGAAGCTGAAAGAAAACCCTCAGCATATCCAGGATGGCTCTGCAGCAGAGCTGGACAGGGATCAGCCTGGCAGCCAGGGAAAACCTGCTCTTTTGGGGCAGTCTGGGGTAAATGCAGGTGCCCAGGAGCTCTGGCTGTGAGGTAGAAATGTGAACCCAGTGACCAGGAATCCTCATCCCATTCCATGGGAATTAATGGCACACAAGCCATTAATTGTTAATTTGGCCATTCCTTGCTCTGCCATCCTTCACCCAGCCCTTGAGGGTCCCTGTTAGAGCTTCCTGCTGTCCTGCTCTCTGTCCCTGCTCCTCTGAGTAGAGCAGGACCAAATCAATTCTGGGTACAGCATCTGCCTGAACCTCAGATACCAACAGCTCCATCCTGTTAATGCCGAGCTCACCTGGAGCCAGAGGTGCTTGGCAGCTCGTCTGGAGCGAATTTTTTGGCTGAGCTGACTTGTGGGACTGGTGCTTCTGAAACCCCTCCTGATTCACTGAACTAACAGAGGATTTGTGCAAGGAGCAAGGTGACGTTTCCTGTTGTTTTTGTAGATACTTAGCCAAGAATTCCTCCGCCTTGTTCAGTGCCAGCGACTACGAGGTGGCCCCTCCGGAGTACCACAGGAAAGCCGTGTAATCCCCGTCCCCTGGAGCAAGGCTGGCACCCTGCACCACTGCCCCCTCCTGCACCCTGCCCCTCACCTCCCCGTCACACAGCTCCTGTGAACGCAGAGTGAATAAAGTTGTGTGTGTGAATCGGAACCGCCGCCCAGGCCGGGAAGATTCCTGGTTCCCCGGTGGGATCTCTTGTCCCCGGGAAGATTCCTGGTTCCCCGGTGGGATTTCTCATCCCCGGGAAGATTCCTGGTTCCCCGGTGGGATTTCTCATCCCCGGGAAGATTCCTGGTTCCCCGGTGGGATCTCTTGTCCCCGGGAAGATTCCTGGTTCCCCGGTGGGATCTCTTGTCCCCACGTGGGAGCTCGGGGGAGCTCTGGGGTGTTCCTGGCTCGGTGTTTGCATCGCTGGGATGTCGAGGGATGTGTTCTGGTGTGTCGTTGTGTGAACTCAGTGCTCGTAGGGCTGCTCTCCCCCGAGGCTCGGCCTCGCTAACCCGCTTTATTCCATAGCAAGGACAGACCCACGAGGGCTGTGTCACCCGTGTTGGTGCTATTGACTGTCTCGCTCACCCCAGTGACTTTTTCGGTGTTGGAAGTTCAATGTTTGGTTCATACATGTCTGCTTTTCCATGGGGTAGTTGGAAGGACTGTGAGTTGTTTTTTTTTTTTTATATTCTAACGATAGGAAAATGCATCCTCGTCTCGTAGCGTTTGGAAATGTTGGTCTTTCGCAGAGCTGTTTTTACAGACCTGCAAATAAAACTTTTTTTAATTTCAAATGTGGTTTCTGCTGTTACTGTGTTGGCATCAGTGTGAGCGTTCTGGCCAGGCCCATCAAGGGAATGAGGGGTTTGGATCTCTCCGAGCCATTGCATGACTTGGCTCTGAGTGGCTGCTCTTTGCAGGCAAACGACCAGGTTTTAATCACAGATGTCACTGCAGGAAGCCACAGCGGCCAGGGCTCTGGGAGCCGTCCTGCCCCAGGGCTGCTCTCCTGCAGCTGGGCTGGGACTGAGCCTTTCCTGCAGGGGAGGAGGGTCCCACACGTGTCCCCAGCTCGGGCTGAGGGGCTGGGCTGCTCAGGGGAGGTGTGGGCACATTCCCTGGGCAGGAATCCACCCTGTGCCCTCCTGTGCTGAGCACAGCCCCCAGTCTAATGCCACACCAGGAAGCCCTTTGAAAAGGCAGCAGGATCTGCTGTGCCATGGAAAAAGAACAATGTTGAGCAATGGGGAGAGGGGGAGTTGCCATGGGGACTGAGGCAGGGCTGGGAGCAGCTGTGGCACTTCCAGGGCGGGTTCCTGCCCGGAATTCTGTCTGGGGCAGGCAGGCAGCAGGGAAGGGGCACTGTGGGTTCCCTGCCCGGCTCCAGGGAAGGTGGGTGCTCCTCTGGCTCCTGTTCCAGTCACTGCCTGCCTGCCTTGGCATTGTTAATTGGCCACCTCTCATTATTTATCCTGGCCACTACCCGGAGCCAGGATCGTGTTCCAGTTTGAACAATGGATTTATCCTTTGCCAACTGCTCCAAGAGTGAGAACGGCCTTTTGCTGTCAGTGCTGGTGTTCAGAGAACAGGGTTTGTACCGAGGCCCGTTGGGATCTCCTGGTGATTCTGTTTGGTGTGGGAAGGTCCCTGGGCTCCTGCTGCCAAACCAAGGCTCGCCAAGGAGAGGACACCTGGTGCTTTGTTGCCCCTCTGAGCTGCGAGCCTCTGCTCCTTCCAGCTCTTCTGGAATGGGTGAACTCTTCCAGGCTGGCCTGAGGCAGGAATCCTTGGCTTCCCTCCTTGGCTTCCTTGGTACCCTCAGCCCCCATGGAGGCTGGGTGTGCTCATGGTTGTGGTTCCTCAGACGGGGCCCTGGAGAAGCTGAGCAGTTTGTAGAGCAGGAAATTAAATCTTTGCAGGGATGGGACTGCTGGAGGCCAGGCCCTGTGCCCAGGAAGGGGGAGGCTCTGGGAAGTGGAGTCCCTGGCACAGCACGATGTGACAGAGCCTGGGGGAGCTCAGCTGGAAAAAGGTGCTTTTACACATGGAAAATGGATGGATGAGGAGGTCATGGGGGGAAATGAATGGATGAGGAGGTCATGGGGAGCGGTGATCAGCTGTCCCTGTCGGGGTGACCCCAGCGGGAGGGTGGGGCCGTGCTGTTCTCATTCCAGCTGTGCCATTCCCCATGTTCCAGCTGTGGCATTCCCAGTGTTCCAGCTGTGCCATTCTCAGTGTTTCAGCTGTGCCATTCCTGATGTTCCAGCTGTGCCGTTTCAGCTGTGCATCCTGCCCCCTGTGTTGTCACTGTTTTCCCTCCCTTCGCTGCAGTGTGAGGGCCGTTTCCTGTGCTGCGGGGTGCGCAGGGCTGGGTCCACCCTCGCCCTGTTTTCCTGCTGCCCTTTCCGAGCCCGCCCGGCTCGGCAGCGCCGGTGGCAGACGCGATCCCGGCTCCTGCGTCCCCGGGCCGGCCCCTGCCCCGCTGCCACGGCCCCGTGGGACAGGAGGGGAGGGAGCAGAGCCGTCCCTGGGGTGCTGCCCGAGCTCAGCCATGGCATCCACACAGGTGAGTGTGCCAAAACCACGTCCCGGTGTTCTCCTGGCTGTGTCCTGCGTGTGCCGTGTCCGTGTGCTGGGATGTGCTGGGTGTCCTGCCCGGGGCTCCGTGCCCTGCCCGGGGCTCGGCGTTCACACATCCCTGTATGTGACCTCGGGGTGAGGGGCTCAGCCCTGACAGGGCTGGGGGTTCTGGAGCTGCCCGAGATAAGGAGCTTGCCGCAGGAGATAAGGAGCTGACGGGTCCCAAAGCCCATTAGGGCCCCACGGGGCTCCCTGTTACCTGCAGCAGGCACGTGCTCACCGGGCTTTCCGTGCTCTAATGCCACACCAGGATTGTGCCAAGGCCTTGCCCTGCTCTCTCCTGTTAATTGTTAACTGGAATTAATGGGATGAAGGGTGGAGAGGTGTGGGGAGCATGGCAGAGGATGCTTCCCTGGTCCATCGCCCCAAGGAGCTGCTGGTGGCACCAAAGCCTCCAGCCCCACTGTGGGTTCTGCTGCCTTTGTGGCCTAGGGGGGTGCCAGGGGGCTCTAATCGGCTTCTCTGGAGTAAAGCAGCTTTCTGCAGCTGCCCTGGGCCGTGGGCAGGGGCTGCCAGGGGCTGTGTGTCCCCTCGAGGACCCTGCTGCTGCGGGGTGGCACCGTTGGGTTTCCATCCCCACGGTATTCCCATGGCTTCACCGGCTGCTGGAGGCTCTGGAAGGCCTTGGCTGGGCAGCACCCACTGGCACCGTGAGTGGGTGGAGGGTGGGAGTCCCACGGGCTCCAGTCCCGGTCCTTGGCAGGATCAGCCAGGGCAGCAGGGCCCGGGAGCAGCTCTGGCTCCGCCGCTGCTCTCGCCTGTGATTGGCACCGAGGGGATGCTAAATGCAGCAGTGGAGGCTGCTGGCTCATTAGTTTATTCTCTAAAACAGCCTTTCAGGAGCGGCTCAGTGATCTGGGAAAGGCCGGGGCTGGGCAGGGCTGTCATTACCTCGTTAGGCCAGCTAATGGAGCTGGGAAACACAAACTGTGCGCGCTGCGCTGTGGCGCGGCAGCTGCGGCTCCGGGAGTCCCTGGTGTGGTACAGACACACCTGAGCCTGGGAAACCTCCCCGGGACACAGCGGCGAGCACCTGCCCTGGCCCCCGGCCCTGCGACAGCCCGCGGGCACACCCGAGGAGAGGGAAGTGGCTTTTGCAGAGGCCGTGGGGTGTGAGCTGGCTCAGGAAGCCCGAGCTGCGGCCGCGCTATCAGCCGGACGCTCCCGCTGCCACAATCGCTGCTTTTGTTTCTGAACTGGGTGGGGAGTGGAAACCCGGCGTCCCTTCTCCTGTAAAACCGCAGGGCTTCGTTATCCAGGGCCCCAGTGCTCGGAATCGCACTGATGGAGCTCCCACCCATCTCCTCTGATCTCTATCGGGCTCTCCATGGAAACGGCATCAGCACCATCCCCGCGAGTCCCGCAGCCCTGCTGGCGTTATCGGGGCTGGGGCTCCGAGCTGTCACCAAAACAGCTGTGCCCTCCCTGGATTGAGGATGCCCCGGTCCCTGTGCCCTCCCTGGATTGAGGGGATGTCCCGGTCCCTGTGCCCTCCCTGGATTGAGGATGCCCCGGTCCCTGTGCCCTCCCTGGGTTCAGAGGATGCCCCGGTCCCTGTGCCCTCCCCGGGTTCAGAGGATGCTCCGTGCCCGAGGGACGGCTCGGCCCTTCCCTTCCCAGGACCCGCGGGTTCCACACGGCAGCCGGGCGGGCTCCTGGCGCTCCCAGTGCCCAGCACTGCCGCTCCAGTGCCCGCTGACAGCGGGACAGAACAGGAGAGCGCACGGCAGGGACCGGGCCGTGCCGACCTTCCCTGTTCCCTCCCTGGGTTCATCAGTACATGATGATGCCGGGAGAGAGGAATGCAGGGCTGGCCGAGCTCCTCCTGCCGCTGGCAGCCCAGCCCAGGGCAGGTATCGCCACCACACCCAAACCTGTGCGGGGAGCCCTGACCCCGACACCCCCAAGCTTGATCCCGGCCGCAGGTGGGGGTGATGCTCCGAGGAGGAGGAGGAGGGATAATTACTGGTCCCTTGCGTGCCTCTTGGTCCAGCGGCTCCGCAATTAGCGCCTGGGAGCGGCCCGGGAGGAGCTGCTCGTGATCCTTTGTCTCTCGGAGTTTCCCAGCAGAAGCTGCTCCCCGTGGTTTGCTCTGAAGTGTCGCTGCCCCAGCTGAACCTGTGCGGCGGCTGCTGCCTCACCTGCCCGCAGGTCTGGGCAAAGAAAACGCTGGTCCCTCCGTAAAGTCAACATCGCAGTAGGCTCTGATTACATCTCGCAAACAGATGCAGTCACACATACCTATTATATTTTTTTTTCACCCTGGAGAATTAATGATAGAGAAAAAATAATTTTGATTAACAATTGGCATGTCACCAAAAGGGGTTTTTTTTGTTTTTTTTTTAATGAGTGAAAAACCAGTAATGCCAGAATAATCCCAAAGTGGTGCCTCAGCCAGCCCTCTGAGGAGACGGGATGGATACTCCAGGAGCAGGGAAGACCGAGGCACATGGAGGTGAGGGCAGGTGGAGCAGGCTGGAAGGAGAAGGAGCAGTAGGATGGAGATCTGTCAGTGGTTGCCTTGGGGACCCTGTCACCTCGCTCTGCTCCACGCTCAGCTCCTGCAGCCCGAGCCCGGGGCGCTGCCGGAGTGCGGGGCCAGCCGGAGCTGGGGCAGGAGCACGGACTGAAGTTTCCGTGGTTGACCTGGGCACCTTCCTGTGGCACCCCAGCCGGGAGCTGTCCCCAGCAGAGCCCTGTGAGCAAAGCCGGGAGGTGCCCCGAGGGTGTCTGGAATGTTCCCGTGGCCCGAGCGGGAAGCGGCTGCAGCGCTGGGATGAGGGCGCTGCACCCACCGGCGTGTTTCCACTTTTAACGCGTTAAGGATCGCGTCTGCAACCTGCCCTAATTTTAGGCATCGGTCTCTGGCGCTGGATTCCCGCAGGGAAGAATGAGCGCAGGTGTAAAATTAGCCGGATTATTTCTGGGCTGGCGGTTACCAGTGCTCCACCACGGGAATGTCGGGCTCAGCCTGTGCTGCCACCCCCCGAGCAGCCCTGTCCCCACCTCGGGACCGGCCTGCAATCACAACCTCGTTATCCAGGTTATCAGAGGGAAAGGACACCACTCCTGCATTTAGGAACTGATCCATGTTAGGGGCAGCCAAACAGAGCGGCCTTTCAGTCCCAGGGGTCTGGCTGGAAGGGGAGCAGAGAGTGAACAAGGATAAACGGTGCGTTTCTAGGCTCTGCCACGGCTGCAGAGGAGATTATGTGAAATAACCAACATGGAAATGTTAATCGGCATTAGCTGTAGCCCAAATTCCATTAGAGGAATGCTAAACAAAGAGAAGGAAAAGGCTGGGATTAGGGCGGCTTGGCAACAGGCTGTCCTCCCCAAAGTTTGGGTCTCGTGCTCCGGGATTTAAGCTGTTATTTAAAATACAAGTCATTTTCTTTCCCTCCTCGATGCAAACACCGGAATGTCCAAGCACAGAGCAGCTGGAACCGGCACACGGAGCGTGCAGCAGCCTGGAACTGAGGACACAGCAGAGCAGCAGCTCATTAGTGTGAGCACAAACATCCTGCCCAGGCCGCTCCTGCCACCGCACTGCCAGGGGCCGGTGTCACAGAGAGGCGGTGACAGAGTGGGGCTGCAGGGGACACGGCCAGGCTGGGCAGCTGAGGGCACTCTGACAGGACATTCCTTGGGGTCTTGGTTTTCCATGCCTGGACATGATCTCCCGAGCTTTTTAACACTTAATGTTACCTCGTGTTTGACCCCTCACTCCCTGGTTTCAGTACTTTTCTCTGCTTGCTTTGTCCTGCCTCCTTTTTACCAATTTTCAGAGTTAATATTTCTGAAGTAACTCAGGTTCCTCCTGTTCTTCCCCTAAGGAGCCAGGCTGGGAGAGCTGGGGGAGTTCAGCCTGGAGAAGGCTCCAGGAAGATCTTAGAGCCCCTTCCAGTGCCTAAAGGGGCTCCAAGACACCTGGAGGGGGATTTTGAACCAGGGCCTGGAGGTACAGGACAAGGGGGAATCACTTCACACAGCTCTAAGGTCCCTTCCAACCCAAAGCAGTCTGGGATTCTGTGATCCTGTGTTCTCACCTGAGCTGGAAATGCAAGAGGACGTGGAGCTGTGGAGTCTGACACAGGGGAAACCCCCAGGGCAGAGTTCACCCCAGTCCAGCAGAACTGGAACTGGTTTGGATTCAGCTGTGCCTCTTCCCCCACCTGCACGCTCCTGGAGGCTGCAGGGGATGGAGAGGGAGCGGAGCTGTGCACTCACACACGCCGTGATCTCTGTGCACGGCTGATTGTTTGAGAGGCTCTTGCGGCACCGAGCACTCTGGAATGCAGCCCAGGCTGGCTGTGAGGTGGCATTTGAGTGTGGAAGCTGCCCCGTAGCAGGACAGACGATATTTGCTCCATGGAGTTTGCGGATTTCTCCCTGTATACTTGAGACTGAGCAGACAAGTGTGTTCAAACAGAACCCAAGGGCGATGGGCACTGACACAGTTTAGTCTCACCAGGTACAAGAAGGCCTGAACTGAGGAGCAGGAGCTGCCCACGCAGCCAGGGAAGCATTCCCAGGTGGGATGCCCCGCAGCACGATGCCGGGGCTGATGTCGGGACAGTGTCTGCTGTCTGCTCTGCACTCACCAAAAGGCCACAGCACAGCACTCCCGGACAGCTTCCCAGGCTGTTCGGGTGCTCTGCCCACGGGTATTTTTTCCCTTTCTATTGAAATGACAAGACTTTGAGAAAACCCGTCCTTGAATAGCCGGGGCAGGTCCGCGGGGAGCCGGCTCAGGTTTCCCGGCTGCCGAACCCACCGGGCAGGTATTTCGGGCAGCCTCGCGGCTCCGTCCGGCAAGCCGTGGGGTGCCGCTGGAATTAGGACACAGCGTGCCTGCCCCTTTTTCCAGGACTGCTCCCAGGGCTGGAGCCTCCGCTCCACGGCCAGATCGGCTCCCGGATTTGCGCACAGATTGCCGCCCGGCAGGAGGCGAAGCTCCTTTCCAGAACGAATCCCATTCACAGGAAATTCAGGCCCCGTTTGCCATCGGCCGGCATCCAAGGCAGAGCAGGGCCAGCAGACACGGGGTTTATTTCGCAGGAGCGCCGTGAACTCGGGGGGGCAGTGACAGTGTGAGTGACAGTGCTGTGCCAGCCTCAGGTCACCCTGTTCCCCTGTGCCACCCTGGGTTGTTCATGCCCCAGCCCCTCCGTCCTGTGAGCCCAGGCTGGCTCGCCTGCTGCAGGTTCAGCCGCTCCCTCGGAGCAGGCAGGAGCTCAAACCCCGCTGCTTTCCCACTGCTCGGGGCAGATGGAGAGCAGGGCAGGCACGGCCAAGATAATGGAGCTAATTTGCGAGGCTCGGGGAGCTGCGTGGGGTTTCTCTGGCTTCAGGAGACGCTGCTGGTCGGGATTACTGTGGGAGACGCTGGGCTTGCTATTATTACACCGCAAATCCTGCATGCCTGGATGGTTGCTAACCTGGGACCCCGCTTGCTTTGCTCCTCGTCAACCTAAAAATGAATCCAGGATCTCTCCGGTGCTGACAGGAGCTCCCAAGAAGAGACGGAGGCTGAGGGAGCTACTGAAGGTCACGGGGCTCCAGTTTCACTGTTGATCCATTTGAGCTTAAACAAGGCTCCGAGCTGCTGATGGTCCAACCCCAGACATCACACACACACAAGGACAAGAAGCTCAGGGAGAGCTTTGCCTTTGCCACTGACTCCGAAGCTTTGGAAAGTGCGCTGTGGTTGCCTGGGAGCTCTGGTTTCCAGCGCGGCCGGCCAGCCCATCCCCGAGGAGGGAGGAAGATGTGCTGATGACAGCAGCTATTGGAGATGTTTTTCCCTCAGCTGGGCTGGCTCCCCGCAGACAGAGCATCGTCTCCCTGAAGACCTGTCTGCAGCTCTGCCAGTGCTCTGATGGATTTGCACGCTCTGTTGCCACAGAGTCCCGTTTTTCCCTCTCTTTTGCCGCAGATGAAACAGTTAAACTGCAGCATGGTCACTTCCTGGCCAGACTGCTCTGTGCAGGAAGGCATTCGGCTCTGGTTCAGTTCCTTTTGATCTTTACATTCCTTCGGCTCCTTATCACTTCTCCTTATCCCTGCTGTTTGTCTGTCCTCCCATTTACCACAGTCCATGGTGAGGCTTTATCTCCAGGATCAAACCAGTCCAGGGAGATCAGAGTTTCTGCTGCCGTTGCTCTGTCCCCTGTGCAGCCCCAGGACATGGTCCGAGGTCCCTTTTGCCCCTGCTCCCGTGTTGCAGGAGATGCATAGTCCCATTGAAAGCCTGCCTACTGCTCGTGCTGATAAACCAAGGCAGCAGCAAACCCAGTTCTGTCTGAGGCCAGGGGAACCAGAAGCTATTAGAACAATGTCCTGATGGGAACGTGAGAAGTTTTTGGAGTCCCTTGCACCCACTTCTGTTTCTAATTCTACTTCCCACCCTCGTGTGGGTAGGACCACAGCACGTGTGACAGGGCTCAGTCTGTGTGGGACACGCTGCCCTCGGTTCACTGGGGAACTCGGCTCCCTTTACACTTGCTGGAATGTGCTGCTTAATTAACATCATTTATCACACAGATATTGCGACCACAGCGAACACGGGTTTGCTGGCTGTCTCCCCGTGCCTCAGCACGATTCCACCCCTCTGAGGGTGAATTTGCTTTCTCTCAGCAGCTGAGGTGCTCAGCAAGGCTTGGAGCCCCAAGAAGAGATGCCTTCACTGCACACCCGCCCCAGTGACATTCCAAAACATTCTCTTGGCATCTGGAACAAGAGTTTACTGCAGACAAGAAAATTAAATTCACCACTCCACGTGCGAGTGGGAAAAACTGAGGAGCTGTTTTCAGTCTTCAACCACAACCTGAACTTTACCCTCTTTTGCTGCCAAAACAGATTCCCTCCCTTTGGGCTGTTTTCTTCTTTTGGGATGTGTTTTAATCCGCCGTGAATCCACAGGACGGTGTGTTCTGTCGGCTCTCCTGGCAGCAGGCAGCAGCCCGGGTTTCTACACCCACTTGTGACCTGACAAACAGCCCCGGAGAGCCGTTCCCCACCTGTCCCCGTGCCCAGCTCTGCCCCGCTGGCTGCACGGCGCAGGAGCTGCTGCCAGGCACCGGGCACTGCTGTCTGGCTCCGGGCACGCCAGCGTGCGCAGGGCGAGCGTTCCCTGTGCCTGTCGGGCACCGCTCTGGAGCAGCCGCCAGGAGCGAGGGACAGCAGCCAAGTTGGCACCTCTGGGCTCCCGGGAGGTTGGCACACGCTTTGTTTTTCCCCAGCTCGGCCTCGGGCCAGGCGGGCTCGGAGCTCAGTGTGCAAACACTGCGGAGCGCAGGTCGCCGTCTAAACACGTTCCCTTCCTCCTCCCTTTCTGGGAACCCAGGACAAGATGGGGGGTGACAGGGGTGAGAAGAAAGGAGTCAGGCTCTTCCACCAGGGAACAACCCACAGGGTAAGAGCAAACAGCCTCAGGTTGTGCCAGCGGAGGTTTAGGTTGGATATGAAGGAAAATTTCTTCACTGAAAGGGTTATCAAGCTTTGGAAGAGGCTGCCCAGGGAAGCGGTGAAGTCATCATCCCTGGAAGTGTTCAGAAAACCACGTGGATGTGACATTCAAGGACGAGGTTTAGTGCTGAGCATGGTGATGTTTTATGGTTGACAGCTGGACTTGATGAACTCAGAGGTCTTTTCCAGCCTTAACAATTCCATCATTCCATGATCCTCAAGAGCCTGGACACTGGTTTGCCTTGGCTGTGTGTTGTTAAACCTTCCCACTGCTTGTCTGTGCATCCCTGGGGCCGTGTCCCCTCCCCATCCAGCAGTGCAGGTTTGTGCACACTCACCTGGCTGGCGCTCCTGGGCATGGGCAGGAGCTGCCCTGGGGAAGGTGGGAGCCAGCCAGGCCCAGCAGTGACTGCGTGTGTGCTCCTGCCCATGTGGTCACTGCTGCTCCTGGTCATTGCTGCTGTGACCCTGGGACCTGAGGGGCACTGGACAGACCTGTGTGTCCTGCTGGGGACACTGCACCCAGTGAGACACCCCATGGCAGCAAGGCCCTGCTCTGTCCTTGCAGTGGAGACCGAGCCCTTCCTGGGCTCAGGAGCAAAGGGAGATTAAATGATCTCCTCCCCCGTGTGTGTGCCTGGCACGGGGATTCATTTATCTGGATGATTAAGGCAGCAAGTGGTGCAGGAGGTAGTGGCTGGGTGATTTAATGACCCAGGTGGAAATAGAAAGCCAGGAGCGTGTTTCCCTTTCAGTCGTGCTGGGGTTTGATTTTTATGTCCTGTTACAAATGGATTGATAAATGAACCCCCTGGAGAAGTGGAATATATTCACACTGATCTGCTTCTCTGTCGTGTGGAGCTGCTGAGGAGCAGAGCTTGCTGAGCCCCTTTTTGGGGCCAGATGCTGCCATGGCCTGTGCAGAGGGGGCTCCCCAGCTCCTGTGTGGCTGCAGGAAGGTGTCACTGAGCACAGGGGGAGGTCCTGGAGTCACGTCCCTCTGGATGTGGGCCTCACCCCCTCAGATATCAGTTCCACCTCCTTTTGTGCAGTGTGTGGCCACCCAGCTCTGTGCTTTTGTGGCTGATTCAAAACCTCCCTGAGCTCTGAGGGGGAGTAAGAGAATGGCACAAATGCTCTTCCAAAGGAGCAGAAACGCAGGCTCTGGCACTGTAACTCTGGAAATCCCACCGTGCTGCAGCAATTCCTTCCCCCTGCCTGGCCGTACAGTTTGGCTCCAATTAGTTGGTCTCGCCTGCTACATGTGCAGGCCAACGCTGCTTCTATTTCAGGGGGACTTGCCAGAGATTAATTAGATCCCAGGCCTGCAGAGGACCAGCCAGCACATTTCGTGTGCCATTAACTCGGCACTTATCAGGCGAACACTGTCGGGCTAAATCTGCCCTTTGTTGTGCTGCTGTAAGCGAAGGCTGTCACAGCAATGAGCCCTTGGAGCAGACACGGGGCGGTGGTTCGGGAGCTCAGCCGCCAGCCCTGGTCACTGGGACGGCACTAAGTGTGTGTCAGCGCGGGCAGCCGAGCTCCCCACGGCTCCCCTGCTCAGGGAAGTGCTGAGCCACAGCGTCCACCGGGCCCTGAGTCAGGGCACAGAGATGTGCGCTGTCAGCCCCTGCCCCAAGGAAACCTGCGCTTTGAAGGGTAAAAGCACAGCCAGAGAAATCACGGGGCTGGGGAGAGCGGGGAGCAAATCCCCGGCAGGAGCTCCACAGTTCTGTTTGGAAGGCACGGGGTGACCTTATCTCACCAGCCCCAGGTTGTGCTCTGCTCTGGGTGCCCACGCACTGGGAACACAAACCACAGCGGGCTGGCTTGTCCTGGCTCGCCTCACTTCCAAGAGAGCAGGAGAATGTCTGGCCAGACAATGAGGGACAGGAGCCAAGAACCAGGAATGGAGTGATGGCGACAGCAAAACAAAATCAGGGACCAGAAACAAAAAAAGAGGCTTGGAGCAAGCTGGTCTGTGGAAGCTGTCCCTGCCCAGGGCAGGGGCTGGAACTGGATGGCCTTTAAGGTCTCTTCCAACCCAAAGCACTCCAGATTGATTCCATGATATATCATCTAGCTAATCATCTAGAGGGGATGGGATGTGCAGAGGGGTGATGTAGTGGGAACTACGTGCCAAGAACGTTAACAGCAGCAGCCTGAACTAATTTGAAGAGCAAAGTGAGAAGTCTGGAGGAAAAGCCTGTAGAAGTGTGTCCAGAATGAGGGAACAGTCCTGGCAGTGTGGCCAGGGAAGGGCCAGCTGTGGAATCTGCCCGGACTGCACTGGAACCTGGCCTGGGGACCTTGAGGTGAGCTTGGTTAGCTGAGCTCCTGCCACTCACACCGACCAGTCAGCCTCCAGTAATTCAACATGAAACGTCTTGTTCTGGTGCTGACACATCGGCCTGGGAGATGGTGCTCAGATAGGGAACTTCCTGCCTTGACAGCAGGGGAAAAATGGGAAAGGCTGCGCTCCAGCTGCTCTGGCTGAGGGCTCTACCCTGCACGGAGCGAGAACCACGGTGTGCCTGGGCCACGCTTCCCCCGGGATGGGCTCCGGAGGGACACAGCTGGATCACAAGGATGGATGCCATCCTCTCCGTGCAGCCCTCAGCAGAGCAGAGGCTCCCCTGGCCGGGGCAAACACGTGGATGTGTGTGATTATCAGGGGACAGGGAACTGGCCCAGCACTTGGAACCGCTCCGTGCAGCTTCTCGGCGCTGACTCCAGAGCAAGGAGTTATTTTTAAGACTCTGCTTTCCCTCGTACCGGAATGACTCAGAAGGAGCTTCCTTTAAACAGCACAGATTTGGTGGGAAAAGGGGAAAAAGCTACTGGTGTTAGCTTGGTCCTGAGAATGTGACAGTACTTTTGTAAAGCTGAAACTTTTGGTAAACTTATGGCGAGAGGTGTCCGGAGCTGTGGCTTCTGCTCCGGGACGTGCTGGAGTCCTGTTGGTGCCCCAGAAGCACGGAGGCTTCCATGGGGGAACAAAAGGAGAGAAACTGCCTGAAACACGGCTCTGCAGGGAGAAAAACACCACAAACTTTAAACGGCACTTGGGGCGTGAGCAGCGTGTCTCCAGAGAGCCCCAATCTGGGACTAATCCGTGCTGGGTGAGGGGTCACAGTGCCCAGGGGAAGGTTTCCATTCCGGAGCTCGCTGGACTCCCCAGCCACCCTGCTGTGCACAAAATGAGTTCATATTTAACCGCACAGGTTTTTTTCCCCTTCTAAACAGGCCACCTATAGAGTAACCCAAGTGTTTGAACAGGGTTTGGGCAGATTGATTAAAAGCCAGTGACATTTACCTCCAGCCTCGCTTATATTAGAGATCCATTGATCAAACAGCCCTGCTCCAGCTCTGATAAGCAAGGTCTTAAACCCAACCCATGGGCTGTAATTAAATAAGTCTCAAATAAGCTTTAAAGCCTTCTATCATCAGTGCGGTGTGATGGGGCTGTGAGGAAAATGGGGTGAGAAGGGGACAGTAAGTAAGACTTGGGATGAGCAGAGCTGAACTCAAACCCGGACATGCTCACGCCGAGGCTGGAGTTAATTGTATTGTTTAAAACGCTGCCTATGCCCAGTTCGGGCCTCTGCTGTGTGACCCCTTCACCCCTTTGTGCACAGATTATTTATTGCAGGGACTGTTTGCACGGCGGCCACTGGTTCGCATGGCCCGCTGCAGGTGAGCGGGAGGGCTCTGAGCTTCCTTCTCAGCCACCGGGAGCTCTGTACTGGGAGAGACGGAGGCCGGGCCCGGCCGGCACCAAGTACACCTGTCCCGGTTCTTCTCCCGGTTCTTCTCCCGGTGCTTCCCCCGGGGCCCCAGCAGCCGCAGCGCCGCCCTCTCTATGGTGCCCTGAGGGCCCGCCCGGGGCCAGAGCGCCGCCCCGCCCGCCCCGCGCCTGCCCCGC
>VXBN01011215.1:83310-97597 GCA_013397395.1 Sinosuthora webbiana
CGCTGTGGGGCCGGTGCGCGCCCCCCGCCCGCGGCCGCGCCATGAAGAGCCTCAAGTCCCGGCTGAAGAAACACGAGGCGGTCATCGGGGGCAGCGCGGTGGGTGCCGGGGCAGGGCCAGGCGGGGAGATCTCGGCTCCTGGAGGGACGGGGCACGAGGGTCCCGGCGTTTGGAGGGGCGGAGAACGGGGGGGGTCCCGGTTCGTGGAGGGCAGAGCGCGGGGGTCCCGGTTCCTGGGGCAGAGCACGAGGGTCCCGGTTCCTGGAGGGACGGAGCACGGAGGATCCCGGCTCCCGGCGAGGCAGAGCACGGAGGATCCCGGCTCCCCGGGGAACGGGCACTTGGCTGGGAGCAGAGAGCGAGGGTGGCCCGGGATCCGTGGGGCGGCTGTTCGGGGCGCGGGGCTGGGCTGTCCCCTGTCCCCTGGCCTCTCGGAGCTCCGGACCGGTTACCGGTGCCTCTCTGCTGCTCCCTGCCTCCAGCACGGATTTTTTTTTCAGCCTTTTTCTCCCCGAGAGCCCCGGGAGCCGGCGCGGAGCCCGCCCGTCCGTGTGCGGGGCTCGGGCAGCAGCGGGCTCTGCGCTGGGAATTAACGTGGAATTAATTGAATTAATAAAAATCAAAATCGCAGCGCTTCTGAAGGAGAGGGTTTGCTGAGGAATAAAGCTCTCCGAGGCTGGTGAGCGCGCAGCTGTGACTGCTGATCATCCGGTCTGGAATGCGGAGCTGGGGGAGGGAGAACCTCTGGAAACGCACCTTGTGATGGTGCGGTTGTCTGCGCCGCCTTGCCCGGCTTCCAGAGTTTAGGCTGGCTTTAGCTGGCTTTAAACTGCCTTTCCCGGTCTTTATTTTTTACTTCGTTCATCCCCGCGGATGACTTCTGTTGAGGGAGGAGGTCCTTGTAACTGAAGACTAGAAAAGTAACTGAAGAAGAGGAAAGCTGTGTTTGGAAATCGCTCTAAATCATCTTTAATTGTGGCTGTTGAGTGAGTGTTCCCCCGGGAATCCCTCCTGAGCGTGTCCCTGTGCCGCTGGCTGCGTGCGATAGCGGGACAGGCAGGTGGATAACGTGAGCCCGCTGCCTTTTATCAGCCGTGCTTTGAGATATTGCCTGTGTCTAACCATCCTCCTGCGCGTTCATTTGCCTTGGGTCTGTCCTGCCTGCCGGTGGGAGCTCTCGGGGAGGAGCTGGAAGCGCAGGGAGAAGGATCTCCGTGGCAGATGACAGCTCCGTGCCCGTGCCGAGCTCGGCGCTGATTCACGGGGCTGTTATGAGCGTTTGTCATGTGTGGGCTGGCGCTGCTCTCTCTGTTCATTAGTTGTCCTGTACTTTAGAGCTGTTTGTTATTCTCCAATTAGCCCGGTAATTAAATTCAAACAGAGGCTGCCAGCGCCTGTGTTTGGTTTTGAATAAACACGGAGGTTTTTCGCTGCCAGTGAACCTTCTCTTCAGAGGAGGCTTGGGCGGTCTCAGTGCCTTTGAGAGCTGGAGTTGCTCTAAAACACGTGAAGGGAAATTGCTTCCAGCAAGGTCCTGTAAAAACAGGGATTTTTTTTTTTTTTGTCCATAGTAAACTCATTTCCCCCGTTTATTGCATAGTCTGGTTATGTGATCACCGCACCATCTCATCAAATGGCAACTTTTAATCTTCTCTGTGGGGGGACAGATCCGTCCCGTGGGTGGGGATGGTGGGATGAAGGCGGGACTCTGTTCTCCTGCTGGGAGGGAGGGGAGGTGGGTGGGAGCCCTGCCAGCGGCAGCTTTACAGATCCTGCTTTGAAAGGAGCTTCTCTGTCTGAGAAACTTCATCCCTCTCTCCTCTCCCCACCCGCTGCTATTTCCTGGGGGGTGGAGAGAAAACAAATCCCAGCCTGCTTTTGGGAGTTTTCTTCCAGGTGAAGGAGCCTTCTGTTTGGGGTCTGTTGGGAATGGCTGTACCGCTGATTTGTGATGGAGGGAAGCCACGAAAAGCGGCAGAAAGTAAAACCCATGTTAGTTATTTTACCAGTTCCACAGTTATCCCGAACGCCGTGCCTGGAAGTGGAATTTCCTGGTTTTGCCAGCTCCAGCTGGTGCTTGGAAAATCATCTGAGCAGCGTGTTCAGTGCCCTGCATAGTGGGATAAATGCCTGTCATTGGCAGGAGGGCGGGCTGGAAGGTTGGATGTGGGCTTCTGTGGGGCACCGAGGTCACAGGAGGTGCCTCATCCACCAGCATTTGCAGGAAAGGTCTTAATTAATGTTCTCAATCCCACTGCCCGTGCTGCTGACATTCCAGAACACACCCTGACACTGTAAATGTGTCTTTGGGACCTGGGTTGGGGTAAGGAGATGTGTTCTTCCAGCAGAGTCAGGGGCTGTGTCTGTACAGCGAGATGCTCATGGGTTGGTCACTCTTGAGGGCAGTTGGGGCAGGGTGGGGTTTGTTGTTCTGCAGAGTTGTCTCTGGCTCAGACCTTTGCAAATGGATTTTCAGTGGTGGGTTCTGACTGTGGCAGGGGGAAAAGGCACCTGAATATTGCTGTGACTCTGGGGAAACAGCTGGGGAGGGGCTCTGCTCAGCCTCAGGTGTGTTATCTCCTCAGGTGGGGCTTTAACCTTGCTGGCCCTTTGTGATGGGGCCTGGAATTTGGGGAAGGGGCACCTGGAATTAGTGGGAAACGTGGTGTTCATGGGGGTGCTTTGGGCAGAGCTGGAGCTGTGGGATCCCCACGGTTCAGGAACCACCAGCACTGCCTGGGGCACCTGCAGGGAGGTGGGTGTTGTCACCTGCAGGGAGGTGGGTGTTGTCACCTGCAGGGAGCTGGGAATCACCTGCACTGCTGGGAAGGGGCAGACACAAACCCACGTGAAAACTCCCACCAATCCTTTCTCCTCTGGGGAAAAAGTGGTGCTGGGTTTCGTTTAATTAAGAGAAACCAAACCTGCCGTATAATTAGCAGAAACCATTGTGCAAGGAACAAAGGGACACCTGAGCTCTGCCCCGGCGTGATGAGCTGTGATTATTAAATGAATATCTGAACAAGCTCTGGAGGTGGTGACAGCCGAGCTTGTGTCAACACTTCTGTCCCCCTGGGTTGCTGCCCCGCTCTGTTCAGTGGATGAATTTTCCTCTGGGAATGTGGAGGAGCTTTGTGGGGTGACCCAAAGCACCCTTAAACATCTGCTTGTGCCCTGTCAGCAGCGGAGAGAGCCGGGAGCACGTCCCGTTTTGTCCCGGGGGTCCCGTTTTGTCCCGGGGGTCCCGTTTTGTCCCGGGGGTGAGCGATGCTGCCAGTTCAGCCCCTCCTGGCCGGGTGTGCAGCAGCAGCACAAGTGGCAGCGGTGGTTTGCAGCCCCACGTTAGTCACTGCAAGGGTGAAAAAGTGAAAAACGGGCATTTGGGAGCCTGATTTGAACCCTTAAAGATTCCAGATCATTGACAGAAGAATGCGCTGCTGCTGGGGCACAGGAGAGTTTGTGACTCTCCTGTTGTGTCCTGACTGTGTGTCACCTTAACTTCTCCTGCTTTTCAGAGTTTGCATTTTGTTCTCACGGGGCTTCAAGAAAACAAAGTATATTTTTAGAATTTATCTATTTTGTTTACATATTTCTCCTCTGATGGTCGGTCTTCACCAACGAGGTCAAAGAGGTGGCAACCTGTGCAGCCAACCTCATGCCTTCTGATGATTTTGTATGTCTAGATGGAGTCAGAAATTAAAGATAGAACCTGCCTGCCTCGTTCTTTCGTGTCCCAAAGGTGACAAGTGCCCAAGGACAGGGAGCAGTGTGGCAGCCAGGCTGATCCCGGCGCCCTGACCCCTCAGCTGAGTTTTCCCCGCGTTGCTGCTGCTGGCTGGAGCAGTTCTGTCCCTTCCCTCCTCCCTGGGCCATCCCCAGGTGACTTTGCTGTGGCGTCCTCAGCCACTGTAATATTCCAATGTCATTCCTGGCCTAAATCCGGCTGTCCCTTGGAGCACTTTTGGCTCCAGGAAGATTTATTCAGGCGCGTGCTATAATGTGTTTGTTCTTGGGGAAAAAATAAACCTCTTTGTGACTCATTTGCATTTATTTAGCTGGGATTAGAGCTGGTTTGTGCGGTGTTTGGGGTGAAGCTGGAGGAGCACAAGGGGCAGTTTGTGGTGCAGCCTGTTTACAGGCGCGTTGTAATTTTCAGGCTCCGTGGAAAGGAGCGTCGACGCTTTATGGCTCTGGAATGTGGCAATTAAAAAGATGTAAAAGAGTGGAGGTTCAGTGAGGGCCTGGGAGTTCAGTGTCCTGAGCTGATTTCACAGACATAATCACACAGATAAGCTCTGTGCCTATCTGCTCGGGGTTCACATGACCTTTTGTGTGGAAGCAACCTGTGGAGTACTTTGTCAGTATTTAAATATCAATATTAGCAAGCACATGCCCGAACATCTGAGGCTGGTTCCTGTTCTCACCCCTCACTGGTGGCTGAGCAGGGCTGGGGTGTGTTGCTGCCTTCCCCGTGTGCTGGATGTGACAGCCACGTCAGGTCCCATCACCCCTGACGTTTCCTGGTGCTTTTAATAAATGGGAGTGCACAGATCAATGGGGCCTTGCCCGAGAGCTCAGAAATTCCAGCTGATGCTGTGCCTGGAGTCCCGGGAGCTGTGCTGCTCCCGCTGGCAGCTGGACTCTGACCCTGCTCCTGCTTCTCCCGGTGTTTAAAGGGGAAATATTTCTCCTGGGCACCTGTGGGGTGAAGGCAGGCTGGGCTCCCCCTTCTCCGGGAGCTGTGGTGGGTGTGGTGATGTTTGTTGTGTGAGTCTGGCCCCAGGTACCACGAGATGTCCTTAGCAGAGTTTGGAATTTTGGAAATGCAGCTGCAGAGCCCCAGCTTTGTGCCCACTGGTGGCTTTGATTGGTGTCCGAGGCTGTTTCATCAATAAACTGCTCTGGGGTTGTGTGCTGGCCCTGAGAAAGTTGTTCCAGAACAAAACTGGGGCTGTTTTGGATTCTTTGAGCAGGCTTTGCCTCCTGCAGGGCTTGTGGGCAGGATCCTTTGGCACTTCCAGTGTCGCCTCTGAGCTCTGGTGCTGGTGGATTTTCCCCTGGCACAGCCTGGAAAAGAGAAACTGGCACTGCTGTCAGGCACCTGTTGATTTTGAGAGGATTTTTTGACACCTAACAGAGCTGGAAGTCAATTGGAATTGTTTCTTGATACTTAATAAATTGATCAATACGCCGACTTGGGAGGAAAATGCCTTCAGAACAGGTTAAAATCAGGAATGTTTATGAGGAGATTGAGTCGCCTGCTTTGAGCTGTTCGTTAGGACACTGTCACCTGCATTGGTGACATTTGAACCCCAGGCACAGCACAGCTGTCCAGGTGGGTTATTGACAGGGGTGTTTTCAGACCACCAAACCAGAGCAGGCCCAGGGGAGCTGCTGGTTTTGGTCCCAGTTTGGGCTGAGCCTTGCCCACCCCGTGGCATTCGGTGGCGTTTTTTATTCTGCAGGATTTTTGGTGGGTGAGGTGGAACCAGGGCCCCGTGTTCAGGCTGGGTCTGGTTTTCCCTTGCACAGACTCCTCAGTCTGACACTCCGGGGCGTTTGCACGTGGAGACAGACATCTCCTGGGAAGTGAGGTGTGCCAAAATATAAAATATAAAATGCCATTTGTGCTCGCCCCAGTGGGGTTTAACCCAGCACGTGCAGTGTTTTTTCACACAGGTGAGCCACGTTTTTCAGCAGAGATGGGTTTAGAGGTGGGTTTACCCTGCAGGGGAAGCTGCACCTGGGGAACCTTTTTACAAACCAGTTTTCTGATCTCTAACTCACCCTTCCATTCTGTCCGTGCAGTTCTAAAACAAATCAAAGTGCTCCAAAAGCCTTTGTCACTCCGTGCCATTGAAAGGGCAGGGTGTGTCTGTCTGCTCCTTGGTTTTGATGACAAATGCACTCTGCCCTCTGGGGAAAGAGCAGGGACTCGAACCTGGGGCCTGGCTCTGAGAGAGCTGGTTTGGGTGGGATGTTGGGAGGAAATCCCTCCCTGGGAGGGGCTGGGATGGAATTCCCAGAGCAGCCGGGGCTGCCCCTGGATCCCTGGAATGTCCCAGGCCAGGCTGGAGCAGCCTGGGATGGTGGAAGGTGTCCCTGCCCAGGTGTCCCTGGATGGGCTTTAAATCCCTTCCAGCCACTCCTGGGTGTTGTAAATTCATGTTATACAGTTGGCTTTTCACAAATATTAACGTGACTGCTCTGTGTATGATTGTACTTATAGAAAGTACAGTTAGAACCAGCAAACCTCAGGAGAAAATTTATACCCACGTTACCAGACTGAGTGGAGCCACCCACAAATAAATCTATTGATAAGATGATCGGGGACACTTAAAACAGATCCAAAAAAAAGAAGGTTTGATTACCATCTATTGAATATATAACACAGTGATCCTTAAAGGTAGAAATCCTAAAGGGTTTCCCAGAGAACTTCCCTGTTCTGTCTCCTTCTTGTCTATTTTTATTTTCTTATTAAACTGGTAAATTTTTAAAGAGAGAGTGGAAGAGTTTTCCACCCTGGGGTCCTGTGAAGGGCCACTGAGGGTGTGTGAGCTTTGCCGTGCTGGTGCTGGCAGCCATACCAGAGCTCTCTGCCCTCCTGTGTGCTTATGTCACCTGCTAATGGCATTACCGGGGCTGTGTCCCCGGGGGGCAGGATCAGCCCGGCCCTGCACTTTCACAGTTTGATCCCAGCTCCCTGGGAAGGGCTCAGGAGCCGCTGGGAGTCACAGCTGCTGTTTCTGAGCTGGGTTAGGTGACCTCAGAGCTCACCCAGTGCCACCCCCTGCCATGGCAGGGACACCTCCCACTGTCCCAGGGAGTCCCTGCCCTGTCCAGCCCGGACATTCCAGGGATCCAGGGGCAGCCCCAGCTGCTCTGGGCTCCCTGTGCCAGGGCCTCACACCCTCACAGGGAAGAATTTCCTCCAAACCAACCTAAAGCTCCTCTCTTGCTGTGGCAGGCCACTGCCCCTTGTCCTGTGCTCTGCAGTTGTACAATTTTTTAGCAGAGGGCCTCGAGGATGCTCAGAGCTCACCTGGATTTGGGGAATAACTGAGGAAATCAATTCTTTTAGCGCAGGAAAGTTGGTGGAGCAGGCTGAGCTTAGGAAAACAGCTGCTCTGTGCCAACACAGAAGGGGCAGTGTCAGCCTTGGCCACCATCCGTGGTGTGGAGGGTGGTGTGGCACCTCCAGAGATCGGCGCTGCTGGCGTCTGGTGATGTTCCTGTCCTGAATTCTGGAAAAAAGCCCCACCTGAATTAGGCTGTACACTTTGGTTACTCTAAAGAGCGTGTTTGAGTTGGTGCCTTTGAGCTCTCGGGATTCGGTTGCCTTGGGGAGGGTTTAATCTGTGGGGTTTGCAGCTGGGCTGTGTCCTGAAGCTGCTCTGGAGCTGGGCAGGGCTGGGGAAGGTGGTTCAGCCATCCCAAATCTTGTGGTCAGGGCTGTCTCGGGAGGATCTGCAGGCTGAGTGCAGCTCAGGAGGCACGAGGAATATCTGCAGGCAGATGGGGACAAGGAAAAACCTTTGGGATGAATCCCCTGGAGAAGGCTGCACACCTGGAAGCCGCATTTCTCACCAAACTGATTTTGGTGAAGTGGGGATTTTCTGTTGCTGCCACTTGGGGGGTGTATTTATTCCCCCCCTCCCACCCCAAAATAGCCTTTTTTAGCTTGAGGAGACAGACTGGGTTGTGGTCAGAAGACAACACGGTCACTGCACTTTTTTGGAGTGGCTTTTTGTCACATGGATGCTAATTGCAGAGAGGTCTTGGAACATCCTCTGGGGAATGTCGGTGCTGAGGGGCAAAGGCTGGTGCTCACACAGGGGATGGGGGACAGCTCACAACTTACCGGGAAAGAGAGAATTTGCCCAAACCTGAGCGAATCACTTCGAAATTCTCTGCTGAGAAGATCCATTTATCGGGTTATTTGTGTCCTCTGTGGTTTTCCTGGCCCCGGACCAGGTTTCTCTCCTGCAGACAAAACACTGCCTCGCTTGTCTCGCTGACCTACTCCTCTAAATACGGCGCTTGGGAGATCTCCGTTTAAATTTAAAACTCGCGAAAGGGGATTCTCCGTCTCCCTCCCGTTAATCATCGCGCCGTCTATTGAATGTTTTCGCAGCCTCCGTGACTCCTCTCCTTTCACACGTCGGGAGACAGGCTGGCAGCGGCAGTAAGCCGAAACCAGCTTTTATTCAGGAAGGGTTTCAGCGCGCTGTAAAAGGAGATTTATCTTTTTTTTTTTAAAGCGGAGGAATGTGTGTTTTCTAATTTAAAATGGGTTACATTTCTGTCAAAATAGGATCAGGCATTCCATCTGCTCCGCGGCTGTAACCGTGTCTGAGCTCTGAGCCTGCTCACGGCTTTGTGGCGCTGCGGAACGGGCCGGGGAGGGGGGAAAAAATTACTGCTGGGATTATTTCAGTCCCGGGCTTTTATTAACGGTGACCTTCCCCCTCGTGGGTGCGCGGCGAGGAGCGTGTTTGTTGTTTTATTTTAATTTGAAAAGAGCGTTTGTGTGTCTGTCTGCGGGGCCGTGCCTGTCCCCTGAGCTCACACAGCGCACCGTGACTCAGGCCATGGGCACTCCTGGAATGTATCAATGGCCGCGGCTTTCTACCGACTCCTGCCTTATCAGAAAATAGATGGGGCCGATGGGACTGCCTGGGGATTGTTTACAGCATCCCCGGGGCTCTGGGCAGTATTTCTGTCGGGTCAGTCCGTCTGTCCCGCACTGACCGCGGCTCCTCGGGCCGGGCTCCGGGCTCCTCGGGCCGGGCTCCGGGCTCCTCCAGCCGGGCTCCGGGCTCCTCCAGCCGGGCTCCGGGCTTCTCCAGCCGGGCTCCGGGCTCCTCCAGCCGGGCTCCTCCGGCCGGGCTCCGGGCTCCTCCGGCCACGCAGCCGTTCCCAGAGTTATGAAGGCTGAAGATGATGCTGAAGATGGGGAGAACAGCCCGGGGGAGCCGAGCTAAGTGAAGGATGGAGCAGGAGGAGCAGAGCGGCCGGTCCTCGCTGTGATCGCTCCGGCAGCTCGGGTTCAGCATGATTTGTTGGTTCTCGTGTGCGGCCAAAGGCGCAGTAGGTATCTGCAGGTCTGGAGCTTCAGCTGAGGGTTCTTGTCCTGGCAGGGGTTTACGGCCAAAGTGGGAAGGCTTGGGTTGTGCAAATGTGGTGCAGTGCTTCTGGTTAACTGGGGAGTGTGGTGTCTCCTTAGCAACTCCTCCTGCGGGGAGTTCTGCCTCCATGCGAAATGCGTTTGTTAAATGAGAATTATTTAATCGTGGAGTGGTTTGGGTTGGTTCTTAAAGCTCATCCTGTTCCACGACCTGCCGTGTGCAGGGACACCTGCCACTGTCCCAGGGGCTCCAAGCCCCGATGGCCAACCTGGGCTGGAACATTTCCAGGGATCCAGGGGCAGCCACAGCAAATCTGGGCACCTGTGCCAGGGCCTGACCACCCTCACAGCCAGGAATTCCATCCCAGTATCCCCTCCATCCCAATATCCCCTCCATCCCAATATCCCCTCCATCCCTGCCCTCTGGCACTGGGAAGCCGTTCCCTGTCCCTCCATCCCCTTTTAAACTCAGTACCCCACAGGCCATGGATACAAATTCCTGAAGTGTTGGGTTTTTTTTAAAGTAATGCTTCTGTTAACCAGAACTTTCATGGAATGGGAGCGAGGAACAGCTGGGGAGGATTTGGGAGGATTTTCTGTACATTTTGTGGGTGAGTTGTGCTGGCAGGTATCACCTGCAGAGCAGCAATCCCACCCCAGTGTGGACACCCAGGGTGAGATCTCTGCCCTGTGGGGATGGGAAGGTGCCAGGGGGATTTGGGGAGCAGGGAGCTGGATGCTGGGCAGGTACAGCCTCCAGGGTGTTTGACGTGAGGAGGTGGCTTTGCAGGGCAGCCTGTCCCAGCTGGGGAGGGACACGGCTCTGGTGATGTCACCGGTGCAGTGGCTCCTTGGCTTTCAGGCTAATGGATGTGTTAATTGATTGATGATTTCATTAGTGCTCTATTTTTGTCACTCCTGTCACTTCCAGCAGGGCTGGGTTGGGTTAGCTGCTGCTGAGCCTTGGTGATGACTGTAATCTTGTTTATTGTGGGAAGGCAGAGTGAAGATGATCACCTGGGGTTCTTAGGGCTGGAAGGGCCCTCTGGAGATCCCCCAGGATCCAGCCCCTGCACAGGGAGGGTCACCTGGAGCAGGTGGCACAGGGGTGGCCAGGTGGGCTTGGGATGTCTCCAGAGGGGGACAGTGCAGCCCTCCCTGGGCAGCTGCCCCAGGGCTCTGCCCCCTCTGTGGGAAGAAGTCCCTCCACATGTTGGGGTGGAAATTCTGGTGTTTTCGTTTCTGGCTGTTGCTTCTTGTCCTGGGTGCCACTGAACAATGTGGGATCATCTCTGACACCCCTTGGAGATGTTTGTATGGATTGGAGGGATTTCCTCTGGTCATGAGTGCAGCTCCCTTTTACAAATCACTGCAGATGCAGGTGGTAGCAGTGGATTTTTGGTTGTTTTTGGGTTTTTTTGTGCACCCTCTTTTACATAAACAAACCGTGGGCTGGGGTTACCTGCCATGATGTTCTTTATGTTGTGAGGAATTCCTGACCCACAGTGACAAGTGACTTCATTGTCACAGGCTGCTCGTGTCTCACCCTTACCAGCAAATCCCTTTGCTGTGCAGAGTCAGATTTGAATGTGACACTCCTGGTTTTGAGTATAATTCTCCTATTTTTGAGCATAATACTCCTTTGGAAGCCTTGTTCTTCTGTTAAAAGCTCCTTGAGTGTCAAGTGTCCAGCCTTGAGAGGTTTCTGTCCCAGAGCAGTTTCCTGAAAAGCCCCGAGCCCTTCAGAGGGCTGCTTTGGCAGGGAAGAGAACCAGCTCTGCATTTTGGGCTGGGAGCCTTGGCCTGGGGCCTGAAATTCTGAGTTTGAAGTAAACAAGAGAGGAGAGGGGGTGATGGCTGTCTGGGTGAATGAGTGGTGGGCTATTTATACCTGCCTTGGGCTTTCTCTGCCTTCCTCAGTGCTCTGGGAATTGCAGGCATTTCAAAACCATCAACTCTGAATTTCTGCCTCGTGCAGCTCAGTAGATGTTCTTCCCCTGAATATCACACTCAGTTGATTTATGACCCACTGAGCAGTCTGGCCCAGCCAGGAAAAGCCACGTCCTGGAGCCTGTTTTTAGAGCCCCCATTTGTGGTTGGAATATGAAAACGGAACAAAGACAAACCGAAACAGAGCGAGGAAAACCAAAGGAGTTTGATCCCAAAGGTCTCCTTTAGGACCAAAAGTGGCTTAACCAGGCTGTCCCCAGAGCTGTGCACATCCAGCACCAACAGTGACACTCTCTGTGAGCCAAGGTGGACTTTGCTGTGTCCCGTTTCTGTTGTGTCCCACCCCTGGGGCACCCACATAACCTCCCACCTCTGGTTCTGTGCTCCAGGTGAACCCAGACTGGAACAAGTACGATGACAGGTTGATGAAGGCAGCGGAAAGGGGAGATGTGGAGAAGGTTTCATCCATCCTGGCCAAGAAAGGGGTCAGCCCCACCAAGCTGGACGTGGAAGGGAGATCGGCGTAAGTGACTTGCCCAGCTCTGGGGGTGGTGGTGGGAAGCTGCTGGGAGTCTCCCTCCTGCTGCTCTAGAAGCCTTTCTGAACACAGAAATCTGTGTAATACCTCACCTAAATCTGGCTTCACTGAGCTGGGATCCAGCTGGCTGCAACGGGAAAGCCTCCAACAATCTTCACTTCCAAGTGAGGATCGATGTTCAAAGACTTTGCTCTTGCCAGGTTTGAATATTAAAGAGAAACTGAAACAACCCCACTGGGATTTTCACCTGCTTCACTGAGCCAGGTGAAGAATGATTGTTTCTCAGGAAAGCAGCCTTGTTCCTTGAAGTGGTATTTGCAGAACGCTTAACTTTGGATGCTGTCCAGAGCTGGCCCCTGTAACCCTTCCCTTACACAGCTCTTGGCTCTCCTGGCCACTATTGCCATTTTTCTGTACAAACCAGCTGTGCCTGAGCAAGGTCTTTTTCTCTCTCTTTTTTTCTTTTAGATTCCATGTTGTAGCATCAAAGGGAAACCTGGATTGCTTGAACACCATCCTGGTGCACGGCGTTGATATCACAGCCACTGATGCTGCAGGTGGGTTTCCTCAACCTGAAAATGCTCTCAGCTGGTTTTCAGGCTGGAATGAAGTTTAGCTGAAGGGTTTAGCTCTTCCTTCTTCCCGTAGCTGGCAAAAAAAAAGAATTATTAGTGTGATTTGTTGCTGCTCTTGAGGCAGCTGGCTGTGTCCTGGAATTGGTGAGTGCAGCAGAAGCTGAGGGATGTGGGTTTGTGCTGCTGTAATTGTGTTTATAACGTGCTCCAGACTCACTGGAGAGATCAACCAGCATTTCTGGGTGAGAACAATAGGATAAAGAGCAGCTTTAACTGAACCTGAGGTGAGGACTCAGATGGGAGGTGTTTGTGTGCCCAGCTGAGCCTCAGGAGCTCAGAGCTCACCTGCACCTTCCAGGATTCCCTGTGTGACAGCAGTTTGTGGAAGGTCCTATGGAAGAGACAGTTAAAAACTGGTTTTTAACTAATTTTCAGGTCGTTACCTCAGAATTTAATAGGTTTAATATAAAGCTGAAAAGAAGAAAAGTGACAGAGATAACTTTGCCTCCTCCTCTTATGGGAGAATTTATTTATTAAATCCTTGTGTGGAGTCACGGATGCAGAATTTTGAGATTAATTTCAGCAATGAGCTCTCATCCTTGACTGAAGATTCACCATAAAAGTGAGCTGTAGACAGGAGATGTCACCTACAGCACAGACAGACCTGTGGGGACTGCCACCCGGGGCCTGTTGTCCCTGAAATGGGAATATTGAGCAGGAATTCAGTGAGGCCAACCCCTGAGCTGCTGTTCTCTGTTTTCAGGCAGGAACGCCCTGCACTTGGCTGCCAAGTATGGCCACGCTCTGTGCCTGCAGAAGCTCTTGCAGGTACTGGAAATACAGTGATAAATAAAACACAGCTTGTCTCTTACAGCTCTTGTGTTGAGGGGGGAAAAGTGGCTTTAAATGCACTGATTCCAAACTGGGATATGGGATTTCTTTCTTAACCAATTGGATTTTTTTTTAAAAATAAGAGTCATGGGGAAAAGACTTTTTCATGTTAAATACCAGGTTGGGACTGAAATGGAGCTAAAATAAAGAAAATAAACTTTTTTTTTAATCTTTTCATAGGCTATCAAATCAAGTTGTAGTTGGTGCTTCTTGAAAATGGGGCTGAGTGTGTTTTAAAGGCTGCTGTTCCCTGTCTGAGTGCAGTTTGGAAACAGTAACACTGGCTGCTCCAGGGCAGTGTTTGCTTCCAAAGCTGCCATTTAAAGCCACAAACTCTCATTAATGAGACAGTGTTGGAGGGTTCTCTTAGGTTTGGGTGATGTTTATTTTTTCTTCATTTATTCTTGGTCAGTGTATGCTCATTTGAATTTTTTTTTTGTTATTTTTAATGGGTTCTTTTAAACTTTTATTTGATGCATGTCTCCATGCAGATATAAATCTGCAGGGAGTTATTTATCCTTATTTATAGAAATAGCCTTTATTTTGTAGAAATAAATATTTATAAAAAGTTCATTAGACTTTTTTATCTGTGAAAAGTCTAATGAATTGTGCAATTTCTGTGCACAGCCTATAATTTGTTTTATACTGTGTGTGTTTAGAGCCCTAAAGTGCACAGACCCAGAGCTCTTTTTTTCGTGTCTGTCAGCTGTATTTGTAGCTCCAAACTTGCACATTTTTGACTTAAATGATATTTTCTTGCTTTAATTCAAACCTCAAAGCACCTCAAGCTGTAAATGCAGTCTGGATTCTGATTGATAGCTGGGATTATTTCTTTTAACAGTACAACTGTCCAACAGAGAACGTGGATCTCCAGGGAAGAACTGCTCTTCATGATGCAGGTGAAGGGGTTTGCTTTGCTGGCAACTGTATGGAAATGAGGATTTGATTACTGGATTTACTTCCAGATGGGCTGAATCCTTCTCTGTTAATTTTGGTTGACCGTAGGAGGAGAGGGCGTTTTATATTGTCATGACATTTGTCCTCAATAATGAGCTTAACAGTCTAATGGGGTTTGGAGGTCTGAGGTGAAATTGAGTGAAGTCTTCAAGTATCAGGAGCAGAGTTTTGGGGGAATGCTGAGAGTAGGTTAAGACCCCTTTACTCTGGGTTTTGTGGCACAGGAGGGTTTGGGTTCTTGTCTGGCAC
>VXBN01011215.1:99549-121774 GCA_013397395.1 Sinosuthora webbiana
TGGGGCATGGCTGGAGTTTCTGTGAGGAGGCATGGATGGAGTTTCTGTGAGGAGGCATGGATGGAGTTTCTGTGATGGGACGTGGATGGCGTTTCTGTGTTTAGACGTGGCTGGAGTTTCTGTGATCAGCTCTGTGGATAAAATTGCTGTGATTAGCTCTGTGTGATCCCTGGCTCTCCCCACCCCGTCTCTGTCCCTGTGGCAGGACTGCCCTGATGCTGGGCTGTGAGTATGGCTGCAGGGATGCCGTGGAGGTGCTGCTCAGGAACGGCGCAGACGTCGCTTTGACCGACGGCCTCGGGCACGACTGTGCTTACTACGCCAGGATTGGGGACAACATTGACATCCTGGCTTTGATAAAAGCGGCTCTTGAGGACTCCAGCAGAGGTGGGAGGAACCTCCAGCACCTTCCTGTGGGTGGAGGTGTGTCCCTGCCCCCGTGTCTCCAGGAGATCTTTTGGTCCTGTGACCACAAAGGTCACAAACTGCCTGTTTGGGAGGGGAGAAGGGTTTTTGGGGTTGTGTGGTTCCAGCAAAGCTTTTTCAGGGGGTTGCAGGCTCTGATGCCTCGAGGGCTTAACAGTATTGATCATGGGAGTTATTTACCCTTAGTTACAGAAACGGCCTTTATTTTGTAGAAATGAATATTTATTTTATATTTATAATGTATATTTATAATATTTTATATTATTTATTTTATAGAAAACCTTTGTGGATGTGTCCATGTTTGATTCATTGGGGAGGGGTGATGAGCTGTTTTATTTGAAATGCCCTCCCAGGCTGGAAAGGGGACAGAATTAGCTGGATGTGTGGTGTTGTTGCATGAATCTGAGTGAAATTCCTTTTATAACTGCTGGTTTTGTGGTGCTTTTTTAGGAAGAGACAGCGTGAAGAGAGGGCAGGTGGAGCAGAAGGTACCTGCTGGGGCCATTTGTCACTGGGGTGTTGAGAAGGGGTGTCAGATTATACTTTCTTGTGACTTCTATTCCATTTTAAGTCTCATGTGAAGGGTGACACAGTACAGGTGTTACCATTCACACCATCACAATCAGAGGCCAAACTATTTCCTAATTCCAACCCATTAGAAGCGTTTCTTGGCCTGTCAGCTTTTGCCACACAGTGCTGTAAATGCCTGAAAGCAAATCACCTAAAATCACCCCTTGTAAGTCTAATACTATGCACCTTTCTCCAAAGCATCCAGTCTTATTTGCAAAACCATCCTTTAAAACTCGTTTCTTGTTCCATTTCTCTCTCAACAACACCCATCCTATTCCATTTCTAAGTCAGCATTTCTTATCTCAATATTTGCACACGAATGCACGTTCTGTGAGCCTTCTGTCAGACTTCAAAAACTCCCTACAAATCCCACCAGGGGGGTGGTTTGTGTGGGGCTGAGGGGTGTCACCCCTGTCCCAGCGGGAATGGGGAGGGCTGGGATGGCCCAGGGGTGTGAGGGAATGTTCTCCTGCTGCCCTGACAGGTCCCCAGCGTGTCCCAGAAGTGGCCCCGGGGCTATGGAGCACAGGAGGAGCTCAGGGTGTTCCAGAAGGAGCCCGGCACTCAGGTGGGTGGGGAAGGATCCTGTGGGATTCCCACAGGGATAATTATCCCACAGGGATAATGAGCCACAAGCACTGAGGACCTGAGCACTGATGATCTTGTCATTTTTGGTCATGGATTGCTGTTTAAATAAAGCCTAATTGCCTGATGTGGAGTGTGGTAATTACAGCAGATGAGCTGTCAACTTTTCTCAGGGAAAAAACCTGCACTTTTTTTTGGGGTAATAAATAGCTGGAAGTGTCCCTGCCTTAACCTTTCCTACCTCTTAACCTTCTGCCTCTGCGGTAAAATCAGTCACAGATGAGGAGGATTTCTTTTTTTAACATTCTCAAGGGATGTGTGTTTGTGTCGTGCTGAAACTAATCAGTGCCATAATTGTTCTGCTAACCAGCACTCATTTTCCCATCTCATCCCCACGTCCTTTCAGTTTTCAAAGGGCTGGGCAGGGCTTGGAGCCCTCAGTAACTGCTCAGTCTGTTGCTTCAGAGTCTTTACCTTTCCCAATGTGTGTGTAGTGTGGGGAGGTCTTTATTTTTATTTATTTTTTAAAATTCCATGTTTTACTTCTAAGGACCTGGAGTTGGAAAACCAAGACCTGAAGGATCGAGTGAGGGAAGTGCAGGAGGAGCAGAGGATGCTGCTGGACACCATCAGTGGGTTACAGCTGCAGCTGAGCGAGGTAAACCAGGGCTTGGAGCACCTGGAAATCTGGGACAACCACCTGGAAACCTGGGACAACCACCTTTGGTCTTGTAGCTACACTGGAACTGTGAGGGGACTGATGCAAAGTCCTTCCCTGACACCCAAAATCTGTCAGGAGCATTTGTGGCTCTGCCTCCCAGTGCCACAGGCTGCTCTGGAGTGCTGGCATTTGGAATTTGCTGAACTTCATCCGTCCATTAAATGGAAGTGCTGTGTGGCAGGGCTTTGCCATCTGCTGATTTTCCAGCTGTTACTGGAAGTGGAAGCACAGAGGGGAAAAAAAAAATCTTAAATTGGCAAGAAAGCAAAGCCAAAGGTTTTCCACAGAAGTTTCTCACCCAAATTCGAAACGTTGATTAAAAAAAAAAAATTCCCTCATTTTGGAGGTCTAAGTGTGACCAGTGGAAAGAGAATACAAAGAGAATTTTTTGTTGTGTTTTTGCTTTGTGGAGGGTCTTTCTTTGCTGTATTTCTGTAGAGGTACATTTATGCAGCTTCTCCTAAATGTAACCCATGGATAGAGAGAACGTTTTTTAGTGCAGTCACTGGCTTGTCTGAACTCCTGTTTTAAGCTTTGCCTTTAAAACATCATTGAGAAAATGTTTTGGGGGGGATTTTTTTTTTTTTGTCATTTTTGCAGGAGCAAATGTTGGCAGATGATCTTGAGAATGAGGTAGGATGTGTCACCTGCAGGTGTGCCAGGACTGGGGAGCAGGGGAAGCAACTCTCTCTTTTATTTCCTCTGCACTTTGAAATGCATAAAAGCTCCCTAAAAATGCCACATGAAGTATCTGCTGCTCTGGATCAGTTTCTGCAGCTCCACAAATAATCACCATTCCCCTGGCTCCTTTAAAGCACATTTAGAATATTCAGCACACTGATAACATTTAGCATCTCTGTAGTGACTTTCAGTAATGCAAGACTAACAAATATCAATTAATTAAACAGTAGCAGCTTATGTTGGTGCCTGTTCTTGACTCATTCTTCAAGACTCCTCCTTGAAGGAGAACTCCAGGAGCAAAAAATTAGGGATTCTTTTGGTGCTGGTCTTGGTTGAAGTTCTCTCTAAACTCCTTAAAAAGTTGCTTGAGGGTTTTAGAAACCTGTCCATTCTTTGTGGGTTTGGCTATGTGGCACTCCTTCTCTTTCAGAAAGATGAGTTGAAGAAAATCCTGACTGCCAAGGAAAAGCAGCATGAAGAAAGTTTAAGGACCATTGAAGCTCTCAAAGCTAAACTCAAGTATTATGAAGTATGTGGAGTAATTCGAAATGGGATGTGGCAATTGATAATTTGCAGTAGGAAATACTTCAGCATTTCAAATTGCTGAAACTGTTGAATGGTTTCCTCATTGCAAAAGCTTTCCCTGCCCCTTCACCCCTACTTTAACACTGAGCAGAAAATTGAAATGAATTTTCAGCTCTGCTTTTGTTTCTTTCTCTTTGCTTTTAGGGTGACTCTGCGGGGTCTGGAGGTAACTTTGGAAACAGTGAGTGCAGTTAATTGTTAGAGCTTGCTGTGCATGGTGCAGTGTTAGAATACAGGGATAAAGGGCCTTTGGTCATCTCCTCCCATTGCTGCAGTGAAATGCAGCCAGGCCCTGAGCAGAGCTGTGTCTGCTGCCACTGATCCATCTCCCAGCCCTTGGGAAATGTGCCTGGGCACTCTGCTGTGTCCTCTGCCATGAAAAACGGGCTGAGCAGGATCCCTGCTGCCCATGGGGCTGCCCTTCCCACCCTTCCCAGCCTGGCTGGGGGGCAGCAGCTCTGACACGGCCCCAGCTCCCACTTGTGTGAGGAACAAACCCATTTCCAGGAGCTGGAGCCTCCTGCGTCCAGCCCAGCTGCCAGACCTGCCTGGCACTTGTGTAACACGAGGGCTCTTGACAGATGAAATGATGTTTGGAGTGTCTGGCAGCCTGGCAGGAGGAGCTGGGGCTGTGGGGTGCAGGGGATGCTCTCCCTGCTGTGCAGACACGAGCTGGGCGAGCTGCCAGCTCTGACCCTTGTGCAGCACCAGAACCCAGCCTGGAAAACCACTTCTCTCCTCCTCCTTAGGAGGACTCTGGCCAGGCTTCCTGTGGGGATTAATTAAGTAGAAGTTGTTTTAATAGCAAGTACTTAAACACCAGCCTTCAGCCTGGGGTGACCCCGGCGACCAGAATAAGGCTGGGCAGGAAAATCAGTGTTCTTGTGATTGTGTTACTGTTCTTAAGCAGGGCCTAAACACTGTTTGCTTTGTAAATCCAGGAAAAGAAGATTTATTGCTTAAACAAGGCCAAGCGTTTGCAGTGGAATCCCAGGTAATAAAATATTTTAGCACTGGAAGAACTCTGAGATGGTCGTGCTGGGAAAGCCAAACGTGCTTATAAACGAGTGTTTATTGAGCATTGCTCCTGAGCACACAGTTTGGAGGAATTCTCCCTTTTCCATGTTTATTTTTAACTGTGGGTGCCCTCTAGAGTCCTGCCTGTGACAGGGCTGTAAATGCTGGCTCTGTCATGGCCTCTCCTAAATGTGTTTTACAGTCACTTTGTAAACTGGGGATTCGTCTCCATCATATTTTTTCTAATTTAAATTCAGCTAATATTTGAAAACTTCATTTTCCTGCCTGCTAGATGATAATTCCCTGACAATTCTGCTTGATAGCTATCAGCCTTTTAAAGCAACAATTTGGGTATAATAAACAAGGTCCAGCAGACCCTTGGGGGTGGAGTGAGATGGTCTTTAAGGTCCCTTCCAACCCAAACCCTTCTGGAATTCCTGCATGACTGCATTCCTCAGTCTTCTCAGCAAGAAGGGTTTGTTAACCGTGGCATTCTCTGCTCTGATCTCTTATAAAATCATTTTCACACACTTGAGGGATGGGAGCAAGATCTTAATAAATGAAATCTGTTCTAGCAGATGAGTGATTCAGTATGAATGCAGAGCAAGGGAAGTGGAATTACTGCATTATACCAGCCCCTGTAGGTTTTGATGGGATTTTGGGCAGGAATTGTTCCCTGGGAGGGTGGGGAGGGGCTGGGATGGAATTCCCAGATTTGCTGTGGCTGCCCCTGGATCCCTGGCAGTGCCCAAGGCCAGGCTGGACACTGGGGTTGGAGCAGCCTGGGACAGTGGGAGGTGTCCCTGCCCATGGCAGGGGTGACACTGGATGGACTTTAGGATCCCTTCCAACCCATTCCATGACTGGGGAGCAGTAATGCAGAGCTCTATTCACGATTTTTGCTGTTAAAAGCTGAAATACCTGTTTTCTAATAGGGACAAGAATTACTTAGTGGAGGGAAAAAAAAAAGAAATCTCTTGTACAAGTTATGCTCAGATCAACTGGATTTCAGACAGTTCCCATATTAAATAATGGCAGTTTCCATATTAATATTAATATCCCATATTAATATTAACTATTAATAAGTAATAAACACGTGTATGTGACCTGTCAGGGCTGTGAACTCTGATTTTTTGTGCCAATTTCCCTTCAGTCCAGGTCCCTGCTGAGGCCCCTGGAGCTCTCCCTGCCCACCCAGTCGCCCAGCTCGGAGAAGGAGACTTTAAAGAAGGAGCTGGAGAGCCTGAGGGGCAGCTTTGGGGCAGCCAAGGAGGAGATCAGCAAGCTGCAGAGGGAGCTGTCCCTGAAGGCCAGCGAGTGCAGGGCTCTGGCCTCCGAGTGCCAGAGGACCAAGGCCGACTCCGACAGCCAGGTCAGGCAGCTGGAGGACGCCCTGAAGGACGTGCAGAAGAGGATGTTCGACTCCGAGGGCAAGGTGAAGCAGATGCAGAGCCACTTCCTGGCCCTGAAGGACCACCTGGCCGGCGAGGTGGCCTCGGGGAGCGCCAAGGTGACCGAGGAGCTCAAGGAGCAGCTCCGGGAGATGAAGACCAAGTACGAGGGCGCCTCTGCCGAGGTGGGGAAACTGAGGAACCAGATCAAGCAGCACGAGCTGCTGGTGGCAGAGTTCAGGAACGACGAGGGGAGGCTGGTGGAGGAGAACAAAAGGTTGCAGAAGGAGCTGGTGAAGTTGGAGATGGAGAGAGAGGAAAGGGGCAGGGATGTCACAGAGTTGGAAGGGCAGCTCAGGGAGACGGCGGCCAAGCTGGCCCGGTCTGTGAGCGCAGAGCAGTTCGAGGACATGAAGAGCTCGCTGTCAAAGGAGGTCAATGAGAAGGCAAGGAGGTTGGCAGAGGTGGAGGGCGAGAGGGAGAAGCTGCAGGCAGAGGTTGTGCTTTTACAGAGGGAGTCTGAGAGCCAGAGAGCTCAGCTGGCACTGCACGTGAAGCCAGAGGAGCACGAGCAGATGAGGAGCGGGTTTGAGCAGAGGAAAGAGGAGCTGGGGAAGGCAATTGCTGAGCTATCACAGAGGAATGAGGCTCTGCAGAAGGAACTTGAAAGATTGCAGGCTGATAACAAGGTGCTGAAGCAGCAAGTCCAAGTGCTAAAAACCGAAATTAAAAGCCAGAATGTGCCTTTAAAAATTCATGAGGAGCTGAAGAAAACAAACGATCTGGCTGTGGGTGACCTGACAAAAAAGCTTTTTGAAATAACAAAGAAGTACAATGAAAGCAAAGCAGAAGCTGAGAAGTTGCTGGCAGAGAGGAACGACTTAAGTGAGAACATCAGCCACTTCCGAGCTGTGTACCTGTCTCCAGAGCAGCACAAGGAGGAGGTGGAAGCTTTAAAATCTAATGGGATCGAGCTTGAGAAGCAGCTTGCTGAGCTGCAGAAGAAATTCGACGAGGAGCAAGAAAAAGTGGCCAAACTGGTGGCCGAGAACACGGGCCTGAGGGAGAGCCTGAGGGATCAGTACGTGCTGGCCACCACGCACGAGGAGGTCAAAACTGTCCTCAACAGCACCCTGGAAAAGACCAACGGGGAGCTCTCAGACCTGAAGGGCAAAATTGGAGAGATAAAGCAAGAGTTCCTGAGGGTGAACGAAGAGAATGGAGCTTTGAAAAACAAGGTGAAACTCTTACAGAACCAATTGCAAACGGAGTATATAAGTTTAAAGGATCATGAAACCACGGTAAATGCTTTAAATAAAAGCGTGCAGGAGCTGCAGGAGAACAACGCCGCCATCAGGGCCGAGCACAAGAGGGGGCAGGATGAAATCTCGCAGTTGCACGCAGAAATCGAAGCCCAGAAGAAGGAACTGGACACGATCCAGGAGTGCATCAAGTCCAAGTACGCCCCGGTGGCCTCCCTTGAGGACAGGCAGCAGAGCTTCGAAGCCACGGTGAGGGAATTAAGGGCCCAGCTGCAGGAGCAGGAGCAGGGGCGCAGAGAGAGCGAGGAGGAGGCTCGGAGGTGCAGAGAGGAGAACGAGAAGCTCAGGGCTGGGGTCCTGTCCATCCAGAACGACCTGCAGCAGAACTACGTCCTGGCCGAGAAATCCCGCCGGCTGGAGCGGCTGTGCGCCAGCGGGATGGACGAGCTCAACCAGCAGCTCAGGGCTCTGCTCAGGAGATGCACGGGGCAGGAGGGGCAGCAGGAGCAGCCCCAGGCCCAGCAGGTCCGGGCAGAGCACCTGGAGGCGCTCAGGGAGGCTCTGGGGCGCACCGTGGAGGAGCTGCAGGAGGCCCTGAGCAGGAAGGAGGAACGCTACGACAAGGAAATGCTCCGAGCTGAGGAGCTGCAGCAGGAGCTGGCTGAGCTGAGGGGCTCCTCGGTGCCCCTGCTGGAATACACCCAGCTGAAGGAAGGGCTGGAAGGAGAAATCACGGCCGTCAAGTCCAGCCTGAAGGAGAAGGAGGCGGAAAGCCAAGCCAAGAGCCAGGAGGTGCTGAGGCTGCAGGCCGAGCTGCGGCTGAGCCAGCAGGCCGTGGCAGAGCTGCAGAGCCAGGAGGTGGTGGCCAGGGCGGAGTTCAGCTCCGTGAAGAGCGCCCTGGAGGCCCAGGTGAGCAGCATGGCCGGCCACCTGGCCAGCATGAGCCACAGGTACGAGCAGGCCTGCGAGGAGGCCGTGCAGGCCAGGAGGAGCGAGCTGTCCCTCAAGGACGAGAAGGAGCTGCTCCAGCTGCGCAGCTGCAGCATCGAGCAGGAGATCAAGGACCAGAAGGAAAGGTGTGACAAGTCACTGACAACCATTCTGGACCTGCAGAAGAGGATCCAGGAGTCTGCGAAGCAGGTGGAAGCCAAGGACAACAAGGTGAGGTCTGGGGGTCGTGCTCCCCGTGCTCTCGGCTCAGCCCTCAGGGACTGGGCTGCAGCTCCTGGGGTGCTCCAGCACCACTTTGTGCTCAGCATTGGGTACACCCAGGGCTGGCCCAGAGCAGCTCAAGTCCTGATTTTACATTATGCAAAGTTTTTCTAATCCCTTATATATTCTGGACATAGTGGAGTATTTAAATTCAGTTAAAGCTTCAGGCTTGTGGGGATGTCAGCTCCTCCTTCCACTGGAGCTGGGCTTGCTGGGCATCCCTGAACTTGCCTTCTGAAGGTTCACTGTTCTTCCTGGAATTTAGACCTGGAATATCCTTAGCTCCTCCCTTTTCTCAGTCCCTGGTGTCCCTGCTGACCTGCAGAGTCTGTACCTGGCCCACCCCAGTGCCAGGGAGCACAACGGGAGCCAGCATGTCAGGAGAGTAAAATCCTCTCTCAGCAAGCTGGCACAAAGAGCCTTCAGTGCTTGCTGGGCTTCCTCAGACCTGAAAGAACAGTTTGCAGTGAGACATCCTTAAATGGTGTTTTCTGTATTTGTTTTTTTTTTTTTTAAAGATAACAGAGCTGCTGAATGACGTGGAGCGGCTGAAGCAGGCCCTCAACGGCTTGTCCCAGCTGACATACACCACCGGGATCCCCTCCAAGAGGCACAACCAGCAGGTGGAACTGCTCCAGAGCCAAGTGAAAACACTCCAGCAGCAGCTGGCCGTAAGTGCCTGCACAAGGTGCTGCCTGACGTCGCTTAATTCCTTGTGTAAACAGGGAAACGTGGGTGTGCCCGCCGGAGCGGGGGTGGGACTGCAGCCTCACACTGAGCAACTGCACTGTCCAGCAGTTTGTTGGGTTTTTTGGGATTTTTTTCCTCCCTGAGTTGTTGCTTCTCTGTGAATTTTTTCTGCTTTCCTCTGCGGTTTGAGTTGCAGCACTTGGCAGCTTTTCCAGATAAGGAGGATATGAGCAGAGGGGAATTGGTGCTTATGGGATACTCGGCTCTAATCCTGCCAAGACCATTTCTGGATGCAGGCTCTGTCATTTCTTACAGCCATGTGGGGTTTTTTTCTCCTCTGGGAAGGGTGAGGTGGTAATTTCTTTGTGGCCTGGAGTTGTGTTCCTTTGCCTGCCAGCCCTGAGTGTGTTGTTTGTCCTGAGGCACTGACAGAGCAGGGGACAAGTCTGGGATTTTGTGCACAGCTTGTGTGGCCCCTGTGGCTTCAGTAAAAGCTCGTTGTTGAGGCTGTCTGAGCAAAGTGAGTGCTCCTGTTCAGATTCACAAATACATTTTTTAGAGTATTTGCAGGGTCGGTTCTTACAAGGCAAAGTTCTGAAATGGGGTGAGTTTAACCAAAAAAGTGTTCTGAAATGGGCTGGGTTTAACCAAAAAGTGTTCTGAAATGGGCTGGGTTTATCCAAAATGTTCTGAAATGGGCTGGGTTTAACCAAATGTCACGGGTTGAAAACCTAAACCACACCACCAAATAGCTGATGCTGGTGATGAAACAAGTGTGTGGGGCCAGGAGTTGGGCTGTGCTGGTCCCTTCCAGCTCAGGATTTTCTGTGATCTCAGCTCCTGGCTGGCTCTGGCAGCCTTCCACCAACACACCGGTGACTTTCCTTCCTCGATTAACGGAGGGGATAAAGCTTCAACCTGGAAATTCACCTTTGGTCGGTGTGGCAGTGCCCAGATTGAATTCAGAGGGCTGGAAGGGGCAGGAGCAGAGGTTGTAAACGTGAGGAGCTCAGCTGGTGTCCCTGTTGTGCCCCCCAGGACGCCAAGAGGCAGCACCAGGAGGTGGTCTCGGTGTACCGCACACACCTGCTCAGCGCCGTCCAGGTGAGGCCCAGGGTCCTGCCCCGGGGCTGGGGGGTGCTCAGGGGGGCTCTCAGTGTCTGTGCCCAGTGTTGGTGACCAGTTTTTGCTCCCCCAGGGCCACATGGATGAGGATGTGCAGGCTGCCCTGCTGCAGATCATCAGGATGAGGCAGGGCCTGGTTTGCTGAGGTGCTGACACCCTGCAGGGCTCGGTGTGGATACTGAATTCGGTGATGATTTAGTGATGATTTGCTGGTAAAGCTGCACTCACAGCCTGCCAGCACCAAACACCTCTCAAAGCTGAAGCGTTTTCTCCTCATCAAACACTAAAGCAGGGCTGTGGCGTTTCAGGCCTGACACTTTTTTTTCTGTCATGAGTTGGATAAAAGGTAATGGAGCATCTTCCAAAACTGTCAAAATGATGACACGGAGGTTAAAATTATTTTTGATGTCTGATTGACCACTTATTAAAGCAGGACCTGTAGCCAGAAGCTCCAGCTGATCCTTGAACTTGAACTCTCGTGGTGGGATGGTTAAAAATAAACCGTGCAGAGGAGTGTGGCTGAGTGTTGTAGCTGTGTCCCTCAATGATTAAGTGGCTCATTTGTCACGCTGGCTGAGCAGGATGTGCTGTGACACACACACACACAGGAAGGAGTTTCAGTGTCTCTTGTAACTTGGCTGGCCGAGTTACAGCCTTTATTTAATATATAAGCTTAAGATTTAGTGCCTTTGCTTCTACAAGACTTAAAGAAAATCAGGATTTTTTCCATCCCAAACACTAACCCTCCCCTCCTTCCCCCCCCAATCCCAGTGCCCTGGTCCTGCTGCTGCAGAATTTCCTTCCTCATCAGGGTGGGGCTGAGCAGCTCCTTCAGGTGCTGGCTTTTCAAACCCCAGCTGGTGGAAGCCTGAGCTGTAAACCATGTGCTTTAATCTTATTTACGGGGGAAGATGTCAGGAGCGAGGATTAATGAAAGGAGACATTTTTTAATTGCTGTGGTCTCCCCCTGAAACAAGGCTTCGTTTTTTTTTTAACTGAAGGATGGTTTCCATAAAGAAGCTTTATGGATAAAAAAAACCCCGACAAAAACCCCAACCAAAGCCATGAAATTTGTTACTGTTCAAGGGAAGCCTTTGAAAAATGAGCCTGTTAACGACAGGGGCTGTTTGAGTTGAGCACCAGTGAGTGCTGACCTCAGCCCACTCGTTAAAAGCCTTTGCTGATAACCACCGAGGGGGAATGTGGCATCCTGGTGCAGAAAAGCCAAACTTCCCCTCCATATCCCTGAAAAACGAGGGCTGGAGTCAGAGTTCCCTGCCTGGCGTTCTCTGGGCTCCCCCAGCTGCCCCTCCAGGCCTTGGGCTCCTTTGTTTTTACACCGGAGTCGTGTTTATCTCCCTTTTTTCTCCCTTTTTGGGCAGAGCCTTGTAGGACTGAGGAGGCCACGTGGGGGCTGCAGACAGTGCTGGATGTGCAGGGCAGTTTTTATATAGAAATAATATATTTACTGAATCCGTGTCTGTAGTGAACCAGATCTGCTGCTGCTTCCCTTTAGTTTTCTTAGAGGACTATTACAGGAAACATCTCAGAGCAAAGAGTTCCTTTTTAGCCAAATTCTTTTGCCATTGCATTACTTGAAACTTACCGGGAGAGGATTTGTTTTGTCCTACTAACTGTTTTGATACTGTGTTTCCTTACCCAGGGACTTCTAGGTTATGTTTTTTCCCTAAATCTCTCCCCTATTACAACATCAATAAAAAACGGTTTCTTCTTTTTCTTTGTGTGTGTGTGTATGTTGTGGTGGTCAATTCTTTTTAGGGTAAAGAAAATCCCAGTGGAGTTTTGAGCTTTAACAGGTGTGTGGGTTGTGTAAATCCTGGGAAAAGGGGGATGTCTTCATGGGGTGAACAAACCCACAGCGCTGGGGAAGGTTCCACCTCCGTGGGGAGGAAATCAGGTCACCCGAGTGTCAAATGCCACCAGCTGTGCCCTGCAGCCACATTAACCGGGCAATGGAGCCCGGAGCTGCCCTTGGCACCAGATTCCGTTGTGGAACCAGCTCCCTGGAAAGGGAATTTTTGCCTTTTTGTCTCCGGGAGCTGCCTCCGGGAAGTCGGATTTTTACTGCTTTTGTCATCTCGTGCCTGTGCCGCTCTGCCAGCTCAGAAAATTACCTGCTAATGGGGAGGCCGGCCGCGTCGTTGTCACAGCCATTAGGTCGGATGGCTTTTCCAGGACGGGGAGAAGACGCCGAGCGTTTCAGGGCCATTAAATCGCGCGGGTTTCCACCGGCGGGGCCGCAGCCCCCGGGGCAGCACGACCCCGGCTGGGATGTTCATTTCTGCCTCTGCGGAGCGGGGCCAGGGAACACGCTGCCGAGGGACACGGGACACGGGCTGCTTTGCCACTCGGTGAGCCGCTCGTTTTATTTCATCGTAATTAGTTTTACACTTGGTTAAGTGGTGGGGGCTTTGCTTATAGACTTCAGGAATACGGCGGAGAGGATTTAAAAACTCTCAGCAAGGCATCCAGTTCCGGTTTTATAACGTAATGAGGAATTTCAGAGGGAGATGGGGTAAGAGTCAGTGTGAGTTCAGAGACACCTCTGCTTGTCCTTGGCTCGCTGGGGTTTGGGCTTTGGGAGGTTTTGGCTTCTGCCCCAGTGGACAAACGAGTGAGAAGTACTGCAGGACCTCAGAGGGACACAAGTTGGACATTCAGGAGGGATTTCTCCTGAATTTCTGCTGGTGTTGGGAAGAGCTCCAGCCCAGCCCAGGTAGCACCTCTGGGTGCTGGGGGAGAAATGGGGCATTGCAGGGAAGGGTTTGGCTGCAGGGTGCAAGTGCAGCAGATCCTGCAGGGCCTTCAGCAGCTCATTTTACAGGAGCCAGGGGTTCCAGCATGGACTGTGAGATTCCCAGGGGTGATATCCGTGTTTTCCTGGAATTCCCAGAAGTGCTATCCGTGTTTTCCTGGAATTCCCAGAAGTGCTATCCGTGTTTTCCTGGCCTGGAAGGGAATGGCCCCATTTCCTCTCCTGGGCTGCCAGCTCCGAGGAACTGTCAAATCCCCCAAAATCCGGGTCAGGGGCAGCTCAGGGTGTGGATCTCGGCTCCTCAGGCTGCCCCCCTCGGGCTGCTGGAGGTTCTGGAGGTGCTGAATCCTCCTCACACAGACACACGGAGTGGGAGGGAGCACCGGGAGCTTTGCTGTTCCCGTGTGCTCCTGACACAAAACCCACAAAACCCCTGCTCCCGTGTCTCTGACATCTCTCACATCCCACTCCTGCTACAAGGAGGGAAATCAGTGGGCACTGGGATGAGAGGGAGTTCCTTGGCAAGCAGCAGAGCCTTGCAGGAGGGTGTGAGGAGGGAGGGCAGCACCTCGGGAAAGGCTGGCAGGATTCAGCCTCACCTGGAGAGAGGGGAGGCTGCAAAAAACCCAGTAATTTGGGCGGCTTTGAAGAATTCTGCCAGTCTGCTTTTCTCTTTTTCCTCTCCTGAGTGAGGACAGACACAGGCCTGAGGAAGAGGATGCAGGGAGAGGGCTCTGGAGATTCCCTGGGGTGAATCCACAACCAGAGGAGGGGACAAGGACACACCAAGGGGGCAGAGGGCGGGGTCGGGTGGGATTTGGGAAGGAACAAAACCTCCCCCGGTCACCTTTGCAGTATCTCCAGTGCAGTGGATGGGGACTCCAGGGACACATTTGGAAGTAAATGACGTGGAACAAATCAACCAATCTGTTCCTGCAGTGCTCCTGTGCCGTTGGAAACACTCCCCTGGCTGCTGGGGAGCTTTTAAGGCTTTTTAAACTTTTTAAGGGGATTTTAATCCGTTGGAATTGGGTTCTTGCCTTTCTTTTTCTAAGGTCAGCTGAACGAACCCCACCCAGCACTGGGGGAGTCTGTGCTCCATCCCTGCGGCTTCACGGGGGAGGGGACATCCCAAATCCTCCTTAGAAAAGGCTCTGGTGCCCCCAAAAGTGAGCTCTGCTGGCAGCTGGAGCAGGGCCCTGACCCAGAGCAAGGAAGGAAAAGTCACTTTGGAGCCACTTTGGGCAGTTGTCCCCTGCTCCAGTCCCCACCCAGCCCGGCCTGGGGCACTGCCAGGGATCCAGGGCCTGCCCACCCTGCCAGGGAACAATTCCTGCCCCAGATCCCATCCAGCCCTGCCCTGGGGCAGTGGGAGCCATTCCCTGTGTCCTGTCCCTCCATCCCTTGTCCTGGAGGTGTTTGGGGCTCTGTTCCCGGTGAATTTGGGGCTCTGTTCCCTGTGTGTGTGGGGCTCTGTTCCCGGCAGATTTGGGGCTCTGTTCCCGGTGGATTTGAGGCTCTGTTCCCTGTGGGTTTGGGGCTCTGTTCCCTATGGGTTTAGGGCTCTGTTCCCTGTGTGTGTGGGGCCGTGTTCCAGGTGAGTTCAGGGCTGTGTTCCAGGTATTTCTGGCTCTGTGTTTGGGATCCCCCGGGTTCAATCCCTCTCTCCTGTCGGTGCCTTTCTGGGGCAGCTGGCAGGGGCAGTGCCCGTGGGGGCACAGCAGGGCCCTGCCTGGCTGGGGTGGGGTGGGGACAGGGCTGAGGACAGGGCTGAGGACAGAGGTGAGGAGAGGTGGGGACAGGAGTGAGGACAGAGGTGAGGACAGGACTGAGGACAGAGGTCCCAGCCCTGGCACGGGGCCTGCCAGGGCAGAGTTGATGTGCCAACCCTTGGGAATGTGTTTGAACTGGCCCGGGGAGTTTGACTGGTCAGCACTTCTGGGCTCCACTTCCAGCATTCCCATCCTGGATCAGTCACCCCGCAGCAGGGAGGTGATGAAAACACCGACAGGGGTCTCCAGGCCCATCCCTCTGTGGCTGATGTGTCACAAACTGCTCTGGTTTCTGCTCTCAGCCCTCTGGGGTGACGTTTCTGTGCAGCTTTGGGGTATTCAGGAGCCCACTGTCTCCAGATCCTTTTTGGGGCCAGGAGGGCTCTGAGGTTTTCTAGGAAAGCTCGAAACTAGAGGGGGCTAGACCTGGCCTAGCAAAGCTGCTCTTCCAGCAGTGGGGGGGAAAGGATCTGGCTCATCCCAGCTCCTGTTGGATCCTCCTCTGGAAGCTGCACGTTCCCCGGGTGCTTTTGGAGGCATTTAATTGTCCTGTCCTCCCCAGGTCCTGCCTGCAGGCTCTGCCAGGGCTGCTGCTCTGCCCTCTGGCTCCTCCAGCTCTCCCAGTTTCCATCCCCGAGTGCTGAGCTCGCCCTGCAGCGAGTCAGGAGCTGCCCCAGGGCAGGGCAGGGAGCGCCAGGCCCTGGCTCTGCCCCCAAAACCCTCCCCAGGAATGTAGGAATGTGCTCATCTGCCGCGTTCCCAGCCTGGGCAGGAGCCTCGTGTTCCCCATGGAACTGAGGTGCCCAGGAAAGGTCACAAACGCTGCTCAGGGGTTTTCCTCGGGCTGCAGGAAGGTGTAATGTCACCTGTGTCAGCTGGATGCCCCCGGGGNCTCCCTGGGAGGCCCAAAGCAGCTGTGGCTGCCCCTGGATCCCTGGGAGTGTCCCAGGCCGGGCTGGATGGAGCCTGGAGCAGCCTCATCCCTCTGTCCGTGTCCTCCTGATGTCCAACCCAACCCTCCTCTCCTTCAGCCTGAGGCCGTTCCCTCGCCCTGTACCTCGTGTAAGGCCTCAAAGCGGCACGAAGGGCACGAAAACCATTTAAACCCCATTTTTCCAGTCCTCGGAACACCTGGATGTGGGATCTGCCCCGGAGGGCAGCAGCCGGTTCTGTGCTGTCCGCCGGCCCCGCCAGGCACCAACCACGTCAGGCTGTTCAACAAGCCAAAAAAAGGAGATTTCAGTGGCTCTGCCTCCCCTGGCCGTGGTTTGGGGATCCCGGGGCAGCTCTGCCGTGCCGGGCTCAGCCCTGATCGGAAACACCAAATCATCTCCAGCTCCGCGGCTTCCCCCGCACTCAACGTCCCCGACAGACTGTTTGCTCAGCTCCGGCACCTCGGCTCCCGGGAACCGTCGTCGTCTGAGGGTTTCAGCGGGCTCCCGGAGCCCCCGCAGCTGTCAGCGAAGGGGCTGCTCCGCCGCGTCCCCGTCCCCGGCCTCTCCCAGGGACCCGAGCACCGGAATCCCCGTCACGCTCGCGTTCGAGAAACCCCCAAACCCCACCCCGGGGAAAAGCTCGTTTATAGGAACCAGCGAAACGAGCCGCTGCGTTTTCAGCCACATGTTCCTCGTTTTTCCCCTTTTTATTGCTTTAACGTGTCTGCGCTGGAGCGCTGCCCCGGGAGGCGGCGGGTGCCAGCTGCACACCTGGCCGGGAGAGCCGAGCCTGCCCTTTCATCTGCAGCTCCCTGCTCTGATTGGAACCACGGCTTTGGCCCCACATCACACACGGCGAGCTCAAAACCATCCTCGGAGCTGGCCCTGTAAGGCCGGGGGGGGTTAGAGGCGGGTTTTTTTTCCCCCTGTTTGGAGCTGATGTCCTGGCAGAGGCAGGAAACCATCGTGTGCAATGTGGCAGCCAGAGCTCGCAAAGGCAGCCCGGCCAAGGGCTGTAAATTATGGCTTTAATTTCTCGGTTTACGGGCTCTTGTTGAGTGCGGATCAATAGGAAAAAGGTGCGCGGAGCCGCCTCTTTTAATTAAAAATGCTGCTGGGGCTGGGCTGCGCCGAGGGCCGGGGGAGGAGGAGGCGCCTGGAGCCGGTTCCCAGCGCGGGGTTTGTGTCCTTCCCAGCGCTGCCCCCGCTTTTCCTGAGGCCAATTCCTCCGGGAGAACCGACCTCAGGGAATCACGGAACACCCTGAGCTGGAAGGGACCCACAGGGTCTGCACAGAGCCCCCAAAATCCCACCCTGTGCCTGCGGGGTCCGAACGCTCCTGGAGCTCTGGCAGCCTTGGGAACGTGACCGAATCCCTGGGAACGTGACCAAATCCCTGGGAACGTGACCAAATCCTCGGGAACGTGACCAATTCCCGGGGCTGGCTCCAGCCCGGGCTGTGTTTGCCTCCTCACATCCCCAGCCAGCTCACCTTGTTTCCCAGAGAACAAAAACCGCGGCGTATTTCGGCGGAATCTCGTTTTAAGGCAGCTCCAATCCCGCCTCACCCCGAGCCGGGGACGCTTTCCCCGGGGCAGGATTTGGCCCCGAACAGGTGCAGCGATGTTTTCCTTCCCGAAGGATTTCCAGAGCAGGATCTCCCATCTGTGCCAGAGCCTCTTTTCCTGCTCGTGGCCCTCTCTGACACGGCCCTAATTAAAGGCAGACACTAAAACCCCAAGCCCAGTTTATGTCCCGTCATTCTCGGGAGAACGACCCATCGCGTGAGACCGTTTGAAGTCTTCGTTAACCTTTAATCATTCGAGGCTGAGTCTGGCTTTGATTTTGCTGGAAAAGAAAAGAAAGAGGATATTTTGCAAATTCTTGGGGAAGGAAACGTGCCAATCCCGCGGCATCTCTCATCGTGCTGGGAATGCTGCGTTTGGAATCCCTTTGGTGATAAAGGCTGTGGAATGAAGCCTTTTTTTTTCCATTTCCCTGCCTGGGCTCTGTCTGCTCTGCCTGAGGTGCCCGGGGCGAGGTTTTACCTTTGGCACCAGGTCATTTCTGCATTCCTGGACGTGTGCTGGGCGCTCTGGGCCAGAGGGACGGCTCAGGGAGAGTCTCGGGTACGGAATTTCCTCCGGGCCAAGCTCTGCCCACTGGGCACCCCAGGAACCACCTCCAGGTGTTCGGAGCGGCACAACGAGGAAACGTCCAACCCCCGGCACATTCCAGGGGCAAAGCCAGAGCCAAAACCTCCTCGGCAGCCCTCCCCGCCTGTTTGTTTTTCCCGGTGGGAGGTGCTGGCTGCCTGACACGGGGCTGGGAGAGCGGCCAGCCCCCGGTGCCAGGAGCCAGGGCGAGAATTCCCCGCTCCCACCCGGAGCGAGGAGGGGGAGCTGGGCCTGGCTCCAGGGCTGGCAACGATCTGCTGCCACGGAGGGCTTGGAGCGGCGCCTGCAGCTGCTGCCTGCCCGGGCAAGGTGGGCTGGGGGCCGTGTGGCCTCCTCCCAAAAAACCCAAATCTGCAGCACCCCCGGCCTCCCCAACCTTCAGCCCTGTGCCCGCATTTCCTTTCCACCGCAGCTCCAGCCCCAGAGCCCTCACAGCTGTTTCCTCCTGCAGAGAGAGAGAAATAAACGCCCTGAGCTGCGGCCAGGAGCCGAGCACTGCTGGAGGTGCTGTCGGCAGGGGAGGGGGCAGAGAGGGGAAGGTGCTTCCACCTGCCCCAGCCAGCCCTGGAAACTCGGCCCTTGGTGCTGGGACAGGCTGGGGCAGGTGGAGCTCCAGGTTGGGGACAGCTGGGGACAGCTCAGGGCTGGGTGATGTCTGGAGCCTTGGGATGTCCAGCTGGGGTGCCAGCCAGGCTCAGGGGGGACACGTTCTCCCTGAAATGTTAAATGTATGTTTCCTTGTTTCCTTCCGTCCTTCCGTCCTTCCCTCCCTCCCTCCCTCCCTCCCTCCCCTTGGCTTGGCCACCTGCAGTTTGGACATGAGCACAGGGTGGTGCTGGGGTCGGGGAAGAACCCCACTGGGCTGGATTTGGGGGCTCAGGCTCTGTCTCCCCCAATCCCTCTGGGTGGATTTGGGGGCTCAGNCAGGGCTGGGTGATGTCTGGAGCCTTGGGATGTCCAGCTGGGGTGCCAGCCAGGCTCAGGGGGGACACATTCTCCCTGAAATGTTAAATGTATGTTTCCTTGTTTCCTTCCGTCCTTCCGTCCTTCCCTCCCTCCCTCCCTCCCTCCCTCCCCTTGGCTTGGCCACCTGCAGTTTGGACATGAGCACAGGGTGGTGCTGGGGTCGGGGAAGAACCCCACTGGGCTGGATTTGGGGGCTCAGGCTCTGTCTCCCCCAATCCCTCTGGGTGGATTTGGGGGCTCAGGCTCTGTCTCCCCCATCACCCTGAGCTGGATTTGGGGGCTCAGGCTCTGTCTCCCCCATCACCCTGAGCTGGATTTGGGGGCTCAGGCTCTGTCTCCCCCATCCTCCCCTCCCGAGCCCTGCAGGAAATCTTCCCACGCTCCGTCCTGCGGGAGGGACTCGCGCTGCCACCTGCAGATGGTGCCAGAGACGGGGACAAAGCCCGGCAGAGCTGCGGAGCCGCTGCTGGGGGGGAATCGGGGGGTACAGCCGGGAAAAGAGGGGAAATGGGGAGGAAATCTGTCCCCGGAGGGCTCAGGCAGGTCCCTGTTCCGTCCTGTCTCTGCAGGTCGGACCCCACGGGTGGCCCTTTCCCACCTGAGCCCTTCAGTGATTCTGAATTTTGGCTGATCCAGGAGCGTGTCCCCCGGCTGGGAACATCCCTGGGGACATTTCCACTGATCTCTCACTCTCAGTGTTCCACAGGGGCTGAAATTCCCCGGGGCCCGGGGGATGATCCCGCTCTGGGAGCAGCTCCGCGGCCACCTGGGGCTGAGCTGCTGTTCCCTTCATTTCCCGAGGTGTCACCTCCTGTCCTCCCTCTGCGGGCACCTGGAGCTGCTCAGGGCCGGGCCCAGCCCCAGGTTCTGATCAAAACCACCCCTGGTGCTCCCGACACCGGCCTGGCGTGGGCCCGGAGGTGTTAACTGGGGTCTTTAATTGGGATTGCTGCGCTGTGTCCCCCTCTCCCGACAGGGGTGAAGCTCCTGGCATGTCCCACAGGGGCCGGAGCCCTCCCTGGGCATTCCCAGGGGCTGGTCCCCGCTTTGGCACTGGGGGAACTGGGGCTGGGGAGCCCCGAGTGCCAGCGGAGCCCCCCCGGAGCTGTGGGGCTGCCGGTGTGGGGGGCTTGGGGCAGGGCTGGCTCTGCCCCCCAGCAGCTGGGGAGGTGATTTATCCCCCGTGGAATAACTGGGGGTGGTTTATTCCCCATGGAATAACTGGGGGTGATTTATTCCTCATGGAATAACTGGAGGTGATTTATCCCCCGTGGAATAACTGGGGGTGGTTTATTCCTCATGGAATAACTGGAGGTGATTTATCCCCCGTGGAATAACTGGGGGTGGTTTATTCCCCGTGGAATAACTGGATCTGGTTTACCCCCCGTGGAATAACTGGATGTGGATGTTCCCCATGGAATAACTGGATGTGATTTATCCCCCGTGGAATAACTGGAGGTGATTTATTCTCAATGGAATAACTGTATGTGATCTGTTCCCCATGGAATAACTGGATGTGGTTTATCCCCCGTGGAATAACTGTATGTGATCTGTTCCCCATGGAATAACTGGATGTGGTTTGTTCCCTGTGGAATACCTGGAGGTGATCTATCCCCCATGGAATAACTGGATGTGATCTGTTCCCTGTGGAATAACTGGATGTGATCTATCCCCCATGGAATAACTGGATTTGATCTGTTCCCCGTGCAATAACTGGATGTGATCTGTTCCCCGTGCAATAACTGGATGTGATCCATCCCCTGTGGAATAACTGGATGTGGTTCATCCCCCGTGGCAGACCCAGCCGGTTCCCCAACGGGACAGCCCAGGGGTGGGGGACGTGGCGTTTTGCCCTTTCAGCTTGGGGCTGTTTCCTGGGAGGTGAGAACTTTACAGGGGACAGTAAGGAGCCCACGCGGGAGCCCCCCGGGCCCGCCCTGCCTCCTCGGCAGCAAAACGGCAGCAGAGGGAGCCGGCCCGGCACTAGCGGAGCGGGCTGACCCTTTCCCCCGCCCCCACGGAGCTGTTACCTTTTTAGGATCAAAGCTTTTCACATTCGGTCGCTGCTCTTGAAGGAGCTCGAGCGTTTCCAGCGCAGCCCTGAGTGATTCTGGCTCCGCTCCTGCCACCCAGCCCCGGCTCTGCTCCCGCCAGCAGCTCCTTGAAACCGGAGTTTACAAAAATAAAACCCAGATTAAAGCCGGCGCAGCTGCCCCGAGGTTTCAATCGATGCCGGTGTGATGTGCTGCCAAAGAGAGAATTACTCAGGAGTGTGGATTAGAGCTGTTTGTCTCCAGGAAGGCCTGCTCTTCAAAGCCAGGGAATTTTCCCAGCTCTGGCTGGTGCATCTTCAGACACGAGGCTCTGGTGCCCCGCTCCGAGGGCTCCAGCCTGTCAGAGATCTCGGGTTTTATCTCAGCTGCTTCATCTCCTTTCTTCTTCTTCTTCTCCTTCTTCATCTCTCCCTTCCTGCCGGCTCTGGAATTCTCCCATGCTCCTGCTCTGGCTGGAATTCGCTGGCCGGGGCTGCAGCCTCCCCGGGGCTGCCTCTCACCAGCTGTAAAAACTTTGGGCCTTTAAAAAATGTTTTTTCTTCCTGTTGGGAGAGAGGTTCCATTTTCTATTTTTTTTTATTGTTATTATTATTTATTTTTGTGGTGTTTGCCGGTTCTGAAGAGCCCAGCTCTGCTGAGGGTCCTGGTGCTGGGGGGAGGTTTGGGTTTGGGTTAGGGTTAGGGCCCTGCAGCGCTCCTGTGCCGTGGGGAGGGCTCAGGGGTCAGGAGAAGAGGGCTCAAGGCAAGGCTGGGGCTCAGCAAAGCCCGGCTTTGCCCCGGCAGGGCTGCAGCAGCCCTGGGACACTGCCCCTGGAATTCTGCCCGTTCCCCGGTGCTGCTGCTCCCCCAGAGCTGCACGGAGCCTGCTGTCCCTGTCCCTGGGCTGGGACCGTCCCAGGAGCCCCCAGGCACAGCTGGGAGGTCACAGCCCCCCCACAAGCGATGAGAGAGGGGCTGTGCCCAGGGTCACCTGGCCCTGCCCCAGGTGTGACCCCGGAGCCGAGGGCGAAGCCCAGAGTGTCCCAGCCCGCAGCTGGTTCTGCTCTTGTTTGGCTCCTGGAGCTGGCACCGACCCTGGGGGGGGTCTGGGGTCCTGCCCTGGGGGTCTGGGGTCCTGCCCTGGGGATCTGGGGTCCCTGTGGAGGTCTGGGGTCCCTGTGGGGGTCTGGGGTCCTGCCCTGGGGGTCTGGGGTCCCTGTGGAGGTCTGGGGTCCTGTCCTGGGGGTCTGGGGTCCATGTGGGGGTCTGGAGTCCCTGTGGAGGTCTGGGGTCCTGCCCTG
>VXBN01011218.1:15495-27201 GCA_013397395.1 Sinosuthora webbiana
GCTCTCCCCACCAGTACACCGTGGAGCTGCCCGGCATCACCATCCTGAGGCAATCCAACCGCTTCTTCTTCTGCGGGCACACCTCGGGCAAGGTAACTCCCCCTGGAGGGGCACGTGTCCCCCGGGATCCGGGATTCCCTCGTTCCCAGAAGCCCCAGAGGCCACGGGCCGGGCCGTTGTCCCCTCCCAGGTGTCCCTGCGCGACCCGCGCACCTTCGCGGCCGAGCACGAGTTCGACGCGCACTCGGGGAGCCTGTCGGACTTCGACGTGCACGGGAACCTGCTGGTGACCTGCGGCTTCTCCAGCCGCATGAACGGGCTGGCCTGCGACCGCTTCCTCAAGGTCTACGACCTGCGCATGATGAGGGCCACCACGCCCCTGCAGGTCCACATCGACCCCTTCTTCCTGCGCTTCATCCCCACCTACACCTCGCGCCTGGCCATCATCTCACAGACAGGTGTGGGGCGGCTCCTGTGGGTGTCCCCAGGTTTAGGGTTGGAGAATGTGGGGTGCAGCCTGGAGACCTCACAGTGTCCTCATTTTGCTGTCTAGGACAGCTCCCTCAGCTCCCTCCTGGAGCTGTGTCAGGAGGGGTTTAGATGGGATTTTGGGAAAAGGTGGTGGTTGGGCACTGAACAGGCTCTTGGTGATGGTCCCAAGGAGCTCCAGGAGTGTTTGGGCCCACATCGACCCCTTCTTCCTGCGCTTCATCCCCACCTACACCTCGCGCCTGGCCATCATCTCACAGACAGGTGCGGGGCGGCTCTTGGGGCCCTGGTGTCCCCGGGTTCAGGGTTGGAGCCTGGAGGGGAGGAGGATGAGGGGAGACCTCACAGTGTCCTCACTTTGCTCTCTAGGACAGCTCCCTCAGCTCCCTCCTGGAGCTGTGTCAGGAGGGGTTTAGATGGGATTTTGGGAAAAGGTGGTGGTTGGGCACTGAACAGGCTCTTGGTGATGGTCCCAAGGAGCTCCAGGAGTGTTTGGGCCCACATCGACCCCTTCTTCCTGCGCTTCATCCCCACCTACACCTCGTGCCTGGCCATCATCTCACAGACAGGTGCGGGGACGTGCGGTCCTTGGTGTCCCCAGGTTCAGGGTTGGAGAATGTGGGGTGCAGCCTGGAGGGGAGACCTCACAGTGTCCTCATTTTGCTGTCTAGGACAGCTCCCTCAGCTCCCTCCTGGAGCTGTGTCAGGAGGGGTTTAGGTGGGAATTTTGGGAAGAGGTTTTTCCTTTCCAAGAGGGTGGTTGGGCACTGAATAGGCTCTTGGTCGTGGGTCCCAAGGAGCTCCAGGAGTGTTTGGGCAGCGCTCTCAGGTGGATTTTGGAGTGTCCTGATCCAAATCCTGATCCTGTCCTCCAAAGGATAGGAGTTGGACTTTCATCCTTGTGGGTCTCTTGCAGCTCAGGGTATTCCATGATTCTGGGGGTCAGGGAGGTTTTGGACAATGCTCTCAAGTCCTTGGCACTCTCAGGTGTTGGGATTTGAGGAATTTTTGGGGTTGTCTTATGCAAGGACAGGAGTTGGACTCCAACCCTTGTTGGTTCCTTTCAGCTCAGGATATTCNCTCAGGTGGATTTTGGAGTGTCCTGATCCAAATCCTGATCCTGTCCTCCAAAGGATAGGAGTTGGACTTTCATCCTTGTGGGTCTCTTGCAGCTCAGGGTATTCCATGATTCTGGAGGTCAGGGAGGTTTTGGACAATGCTCTCAAGTCCTTGGCACTCTCAGGTGTTGGGATTTGAGGAATTTTTGGGGTTGTCTTGCGCAAGGACAGGAGTTGGACTCCAACCCTTGTTGGTTCCTTTCAGCTCAGGATATTCCATGACTGTGGAGGTCAGGGAGTGTTTGGACAACGCTCTCAGGTGCTGGGATTCGGGGATCTGAGGAACTTTTGCGTTTGTCCTGCTCAGGACCAGGAGCTGGACTCTGATCCTTGCCAGTCCCTCCCCACTCAGGACACTCCACGGTGGCCATCCGAGTGTCCGGCCGCTCCCAGCGGTCACCACACCCTGATTCCCACCCTCCCCCAGTTACCCCACTTCTCCCTCCTCCCCTCCCCTCAGGCCAGTGCCAGTTCTGCGAGCCCACCGGGCTGGCCAACCCCGCCGACATCTTCCACGTCAACACGGTGGGGCCGCTGATCATGACCTTTGACGTGTCGGCCAGCAAGCAGGCGCTGGCCTTCGGCGACTCCGAGGGCTGCGTCCACCTGTGGGCCGACTCCCCCGAGGTCACCTTCAACGCCTACTCGCGGGAGACCGACTTCGCCCTGCCCTGCATGGTGGACACGCTGCCGCACCTGGACTGGAACCAGGACCTGGTGCCGCTGTCGCTGATCCCGGTGCCGCTGACCAGCGACGCGCTGCTCTCCGACTGGCCGGCCGCCAACTCCGCCCCGGCGCCCCGGTAACTCCCCGGCTTCTGCCGGTGGAACGGCGCGGGAAGGGGTCGGATCGGGCAGGATCCCGCTCTTTTCTGGCGCCTTGGGGCGGCTGCCTGAGCCGGAGGCTGGAGGAGATTAGGGTGATCGAAGTGGGCGTTCACTAGGTGCACCTAGTCAGGAGTCTCCGAGGTTACACGTGGGTGNAATGGGAGAGGTCATGGAGTGTTTGGACAACGCTCTCAGGTGCTGGGATTCGGGGATCTGAGGAACTTTTGCGTTTGTCCTGCTCAGGACCAGGAGCTGGACTCTGATCCTTGCCAGTCCCTCCCCACTCAGGACACTCCACGGTGGCCATCCGAGTGTCCGGCCGCTCCCAGCGGTCACCACACCCTGATTCCCACCCTCCCCCAGTTACCCCACTTCTCCCTCCTCCCCTCCCCTCAGGCCAGTGCCAGTTCTGCGAGCCCACCGGGCTGGCCAACCCCGCCGACATCTTCCACGTCAACACGGTGGGGCCGCTGATCATGACCTTTGACGTGTCGGCCAGCAAGCAGGCGCTGGCCTTCGGCGACTCCGAGGGCTGCGTCCACCTGTGGGCCGACTCCCCCGAGGTCACCTTCAACGCCTACTCGCGGGAGACCGACTTCGCCCTGCCCTGCATGGTGGACACGCTGCCGCACCTGGACTGGAACCAGGACCTGGTGCCGCTGTCGCTGATCCCGGTGCCGCTGACCAGCGACGCGCTGCTCTCCGACTGGCCGGCCGCCAACTCCGCCCCGGCGCCCCGGTAACTCCCCGGCTTCTGCCGGTGGAACGGCGCGGGAAGGGGTCGGATCGGGCAGGATCCCGCTCTTTTCTGGCGCCTTGGGGCGGCTGCCTGAGCCGGAGGCTGGAGGAGATTAGGGTGATCGAAGTGGGCGTTCACTAGGTGCACCTAGTCAGGAGTCTCCGAGGTTACACGTGGGTGATGGTCACAAGTTTTTCATGCAATTATAAGTTTGGTCTATTTATATATCAGGGGTTAATCCTCCAATTATAGGTTCAATTAATGGAGTAGTTTACTCCAAGTTTGCCCCCCACCATTCACTGTTGTCTACATCTTGTCCCTCTCTCTCCTGATGCCTTGGGGTGGCTGCCTAAACCAGAGCACAGAGAAAATTAAGTGGAGGCCTTCACTAGATGCACCTTGGGCAGTCAGAAGTCTCTGATTTTACACATGGGTGATGGTCACAGGTTTTTCATGTAATTGTAAGTTTGGTCTATCAAGGGTTAATCCTCCAATTATAGGTTCAATTAATGGAGTAGTTTACTCCAAGTTTGCCCCCCACCATTCCCTGTTGTTTACATCTTGTCCCTCTCTTTTCTGGTGCCTTGGGGTGGCTGCCTGAGCCAGAGGCTGGAGAAAATTAGGGTGATTGAAGTGGGTGTTCACTAGGTGCAGCTTGGGCAGTCAGAAGTCTCCGAGGTTACACGTGGGTGCCCCAATTTACTGTTGCTTAGATCTTGTCCCTCTTTTTCCTGATGCCTTGGAGTGGCTGCCTAAACCAGAGCACAGAGAAAATTAAGTGGAGGCCTTCACTAGGTGCACCTTGGGCAGTCAGAAGCCTCTGAGGTTACACATGGTCACGGGTTTTTCATGAAATTTTAAGTTTGGCCCATTTACCTATCAGGGGTTAATCCTCCAATTATAGCTTCAATTAATGGAGTCATTTATCCAAGTTTTCCCCCTACCATTCACTGTTGCTTACATCTCTGGGGGGCCTGAGATCATCAGGTGTCCTTGAGTTTCAAGCCTAGAGAAAATCCTTTTGTCTAAATAAGATGGGACAACAGCAGCTGACAGGCTGTGGAGTTTTAGGGCTGTACACTAAATCACCAGAGGATCTGAAAAACACAAAAGCTAAACCCTAAGGCATCATTCCTGCTTGCCAGGGAGACACCAGATGAGTTTCCCGCAGTGGAGGGGTGTGAGGACGGTGGGACGTGGTCCAACCTCCCTCCCTCCCTCCCACTCCCAGTGGGATCCAGACCTCTGCTCTGCCCATGGGGAATCTCCTTTTCCCCCTTCCTACCCCAAAAACACCGTGCTCAGCGCTGCCGCCTTGGCTTGCCCCTCCTTGGGATGGAAAACAAACTGGGGAAGGGCTGGGGAGGGGGGAAGGCTCATGCCCAGCCTCGGGGTGGGTCCCTGAGCACGGCCTGGGTGGGTCAGAGGTCCTGCTCTGAGCCTGGGGGGTGTTTCCAGGCGAGCCCCCCCCGTGGACCCCGAGATCCTGCGCACCATGAAGAAGGTGGGGTTCATCGGCTACGCCCCAAACCCCAGGACCAAGCTCCGAAACCAGGTACCCGCTCCCAGCAGGGGGATTTGGGAGGGTGCAGCTCTGCAGCCTGGGATGGGACAGAGCTCTCTGCCTGCTCAGGGATCCCCGAGGCTTCAGCCACAGGGTGGAATTCCCTTGGGGTGGTGCAGGCAGCGTGGTTGGGAGGTGGCAGCTTGGAGCAGGGAAGAGGGATGGAGTTTTCCCAGCTCCATCCCTCCGTGGCTCTGCGGGCAGGGAAGGTCTGAGCTGTCCTGTCGGGAGGTGTTCATGGCGTGTCCCTTGCCCTTGGGAAAACACTGCCCCGTGCTTTCCCACTGTGACAAATCCCTGCCAGCAGGAAGGTGCGGAGGCCTCGTGGAGGTCCAGGGGAGGGCCCCACTCCCTTTCTGGTGGATCCCTTTGCTCATTCAGGGAGGCAGGAAAGCCCAGGGGGGTTGCTCGTGGGGTTTCTCCCCACCTCGGGGTTCAGCTGCTCACCCCTTCTCTCTCTCTCTCTGTCCCTGCTCCAAGATTCCTTACCGGCTAAAGGAGATGGACAACGAGTTTGACAACTTCAGCCAAGTCCCCGAGTCCCCCATCGGGCGTGAGGAGGAGCCACACCTCTACAGGGTGGCCAAGAAGTACAGGAAGGTGGTGGCCTTTGTGGGGGGCTGCTCTGGGGCTCCGTGGGGAGCTCCCACGGGGGAGGGCTTTGTTTCACCTGTCACGTCTCTGCTCAGGTCACCATCAAATACTCCAAGCTGGGGCTGGAGGATTTCGACTTCAAGCATTACAACAAGACGCTGTTTGCGGGGCTGGAGCCCCACATCCCCAACGCCTACTGCAACTGCATGATCCAGGTGGGAGCTGCCCCAGAGCCCCCCTGGGACCCCCCAGAGCCCCCTCTGACTGCTGGGGTCTTTGCCAGGTGCTGTATTTCCTGGAGCCAGTCCGCTGCCTGGTGCAGAACCACCTGTGCCAGAAGGAATTCTGCCTGGGCTGCGAGCTGGGCTTGCTCTTCCACATGCTGGACCTGTCCCGAGGAGACCCCTGCCAGGTCTGGGCTGGGCTGGGCTGCCCGGGAGGGTGGCAGAGGAACGGCAGTGATGCTGGGCAGGCAGATGGAAACTCCTGTCACTGGGGCTGGGTGACGTTGTTGCTCTTGCCCCATCCCCAGGGCAGCAACTTCCTGCGGGCTTTCCGCACCATCCCCGAGGCCTCGGCGCTGGGGCTGATCCTGGCGGACTCGGACGAGGCCACGGGCAAGGTGAACCTGGGCAGGCTGATCCAGAGCTGGAACCGATTCATCCTGACTCAGCTGCACCAGGAGACCCAGGAGCAGGAGGGACCCCAGGCCTACCGGGGGGCTGGCAGCAGGTGAGGGCCCTGGCACGGGGAGGGGACAGGGAATGACCCAGCTGGGGAAGGGGGATGTGTCCCCAGAGACCCCACCCATCCCTCGGGTCCCCAGAGACCCCACCCATCCCTTGGGTCCTCAGAGACCCCACCCATCCCTTGGGAAGCTTTCTTGTTACTCATGGCTCTGAGGGATCCATGGGAGCTGCAGCTCCCCCCGTGTTTGAACCCTGTGCTGAGCCTCTGCCCCCCTAAAACCTGTTTGGAGGCTTTGCCAGCTGAGCTTCCCGAAGGGCTTGGGCTGATTCCCCGAAATCTGCTGGAGTCTGGGAGCAGCCTGAGCTGTGGGTCCCTGCTGACCCCAGTGCTGCTCCCCCAGCAGCTTTGGCTCCTCGGGGGACTCTGTCATCGGGCAGCTGTTCAGCTGCGAGATGGAGAACTGCAGCATGTGCCGCTGCGGGAAGGAGACGGTCCGTGTGTCCTCCACGCTGCTCTTCACCCTCTCCTACCCCGACAGCACCGGTAAGAGCAGGGCCCAGCTCCCTCAGCTGCGTGGGGTTTGTTATCCACGACTTTTCCAGCCGGAATATACCCACAGCCAGGAGCTGCCTCAGCCCCAGGGGCGGCTTTCCAACCAGCCGAGCTTTTGGCTGCACAAAAGACACGTTTGGGGCTTGACCTTCTGGCTGGTGGTTGCGAGGAAAACCCCAGAGGTTTGGCTGAGCTCAGCCGGTCCAGGTTCGTGTGTTTTGGGAGGTGACGTTATTCTCCTTTCCCTCCCTCCAGAAAAACCAGCCAAGGATTACGAGTTCGCCCAGATTTTGAAGCGCAGCATCTGCTTGGAGCAGAGCACGCAAGCCTGGTGTGAGAACTGTGAGAAGTACCAGCCCACGGTGAGCCTGGCAGGGGGACACGGGGCACAAGGGGGGCAGTTTCTCCCTGAGTCACCAAAAAACTTCCTGAGCCGATGCCAGAGGTTCCTGGCCCGCCTGGCAGCCGTGGGGTGTTCCCTGGGCTCTGTGAATTCCTCTCGCAGGGATGAGGATTCAGCAGGGAGAAACAACCCCCCCCCCCAAGGAGCTGCTGGAGCAGCCCTGTTGTCCTGGCAGTGCCCCCACGTAAAAATTACCCCCTGCCCGCCTCCCGGGGGGCTTTTAGTGTTTTGGTTATTAGGAGGCTTTAGGTGGGAATTTTTACCAAGGATGAGATGAAAGATATCAGAAGAGGCCCTTTTCCCCCCAGGAGCTTTGTCCCAGGCGTTTATTCTTCCAAATTCCAGGGGGGGAAAAGAAAGAACAGGGAAGTACAGGGGTCTGATCTAGTCTCCCACTCTGGGAGGACGGCTGGCACTCGGCCAGTTGGGTCAGAGAAGGAAGGAAGGGTCATTCTGTGCGGTGAGGAAACTCCAGGGGGGTCAGAAAGGGAGAAACCATTCCCCCTAGAGAATTACAACACTCCCCAGGCAGGGAGGGGAGGAACCTCTGCGGGCCCACGTCCCAAATCCTGCTGGGAGCCTCTCATTTCCACCTGCCCCTGTCCCCCCGTGCAGGTGCAGACCCGGAACATCCGCTGCCTGCCGGACGTGCTGGTCATCAACTGCGAGGTGAACAGCTCCAAGGAGGCAGATTTCTGGAAGACACAGGCCGAGGTGGGGGAAGACACTCCGGGGCCGGTGCTCGCGGGGCTTGCTGAGGTTTTCCCTCTGCCCTCTCCCCCTGCACCCAAGCCGTGCTCACAGGGGACCTGGTGCAGCTGGGCTGTGTTTTGGGGCACGTCCTGCACCTTTGGAGTTGGAAAATACGGGATGTCCTGGCGTGGCAGAGCTGGAGGGACTGCAGGAGTCACTTTGTCCTTCCCCCAGCGCCCCCCTCAGTGTGACCTTGGGTTTCCTTTGCTTTTTCCCCATTAACATCCCTCTTTTCCCTGCTCCTGGCGTGGCTGTCACCCACGTGTCCCCAGGGCCAGCCTGTCACCGTGTGCTGACGCTTGCCTGTGTTTCGTTGCCAGTATTCCTTTCAGAAAGCCATGATGAAGAGGGGAGGCTTTGACATCACCAAGGGAAAGGAGATCTCTCTTGGAGACTGGTAGGTGGGAATTCAGGAGGAATTTCTTCATGGAAAGAGGTTTGGGACCTGCCCGGGGAGGTGGTGGAGTCACCACCATCCCCTGGCGGTGTCCAAGGAGTGACTGGATGTGGCACTCTGGGCTAGGGCTGGCCAGAGGTTGGACTGGATGGTCTTGGAAATCTTTTCCAACCTCAGGAATTTTGTTCCTGGGATTCTGTTCCAGCAGTGACACCTCCTGGGTGGTTCTCTGGGCTATTTCTCATCTAAATTATGTTTGTTCGATGCCCTGCCTGTCTGAGGCTGCACCACATCCCCTTTGTCACCCACTTTGTCACCCCTTCTTGAGCCTCCCAACCTCGTGTCCCTTTTCTAACTGACAAAAGCCCCAAAACCACGTTGGCTGAGCACCTCTCCCAGAATCCTGCTCCAGCTTCCCACAGAAATTTTAGGAATCAGCCAGGGAGCGGGCGGGTGGGAATCCTGGCCTGGGTGACATCTCCCTCCAGCTCAGCCTTCCACGATCTCCTTCCTTTTCCACGACTGCAGGAAGGATCTGGGGAGCCCTGACACGGGGCATTCGTATCCCTCCGTGGAGGAACTGAAGAACATTTGGATCCCTCACGCCATCAAGATGAGGTTGACCAAGAGCAAAGAGCTCGACGTGAGCAACTGGAGCGAGACCGATGAGGTAAAAGCGGCAGAATCGCCGTGGCTGAGGTGACAGAGAAGCCACGTGGGGGCTGTGGGAGCCAGAGTTGCCTCAGAACCACTTTCTGCCGAGAGAGATGATGAGATAAATTCAAGGGGGCCACGGAAATGTCCGGGCTGGTGGTTTGGGGGGCTCGGACATTCCCGGTTTCCTCCCGCAGCTCAGCCCCACGGACGACCCCGAGTCCGTGTACGTCTACGACCTCATGGCCACCGTGGTCCACATCCTGGACTCCCGCACCGGGGGCAGCCTGGTGGGCCACATCAAGGTGGGAGAGACCTACCACCAGAGGAAGGAGGTGAGGCCCCTGCAGGACCCCCCACCAGAGCCTCCCCGAGGGGTGTCACCCGCGGGATCCGTCACTGCCGGGTGTCTCAGCCAAGCACTGAGCGTGGCTGAACGTGCCAAGAGCTGCTGGGGCCCCTCACGGGGAGGGAAGGGCTGAAGAAAACCCTCTTCCCACACCCACTCAGGCCGGTTCCTCCCGGCCACGGGCACGCTGCCAGCTTGTCCTTGTACTTCCAGGTAAGGGCAGGGACGTCATCTCCCTTCCCGAGGAAAAGGGCTGGTCTGGGCAGTCCTGGTTTCTGCTGGAGATGCCCAAGCCAGGAGTTCCCAGAGTGTGTCAAGGCTCTCCATCCCTGTCTCTTATCTCTTGCATCTCCCTGGAGTTTTGCTCAGGACCTGGGGCAGAGTCCAGCCCAATCCTTTCACGTCCTGGGCAAGCAGGGATTTCCCCACGGTGTCCCAGGAAGGGCGGGGGTTCCCACATGGCACGGTCACACCCTCCTTTCCCTGGTAACTGGGCAGAGGAGTCACTGCTCCGGCCCGGGGGGGCCCCTAAGGCTGTGCTTTCCCCCCCTCCCCACACGCAGGGAGTCACACACCAGCAGTGGTACCTCTTCAACGACTTCCTCATCGAGCCCGTGGACAAGGTGAGAGCGCCGAGGCCACGCCGTGGCCACCCCGTGGGGGCCACCCAGCCCTGCCCCTGAGCGTCCCCCATCCCCTGCAGTGCGAGGCCGTGCAGTTTGACATGAGCTGGAAGGTGCCAGCCATCCTCTACTACGCCCGGAGGAACCTCAACGCCAAGTACAACCTCGTCAGTGAGTGTCCCCCCCGGCGCGTGGAGGCGGCGGCGGCGGTGGAGCCGGCGCCGCCGCGGTGGCACCGCTGAGTTCCTTCCCCTTTTCCCTCTTGGCCTGCACAGTCAAGAACCCCATCGAGGCCAGCGTCCTGCTGGCAGAGGCCTCGCTGGCCCGCAAGCAGCGCAAGTGCCACGCCACCTTCATCCCCCTCATGCTGAACGAGATGCCCCAGGCCGGGGACCTGGTGGGGCTGGACGCCGAGTTCGTCACGCTGAACGAGGTGAGCTGGGGACAGCGGGGACGGGGATGGCCCCTCTGGGGGTGTTGGTCACCGCGTGTCCCCTCCCCTGGTGGCAGGAGGAGGCGGAGCTGCGCAGCGATGGCACCAAGTCCACCATCAAGCCCAGCCAGATGTCGGTGGCCAGGATCACCTGCGTGCGCGGGCAGGGCCCCAACGAGGGCGTCCCCTTCATCGATGACTACATCTCCACCCAGGAGCAGGTAGGGGGTGCCCAGCTGGCCCCACGCAGGTCCTCAGGAAGGACATGGAGCTGCCCCACTGGTGGCAGTGACCTCACCTTGGCACCTGTGTTCTCTGTGGTGACCTCACCTGGGCACCTGTGTGTTTCCCGTGGTGACATCACTTAGACACCTGGGTGGGGGCACGGCAGGCCTAGGCGGGAAGGTCCCGTTCTCTGTGGTGACCTCACCTGGGCACCTGTGTGTTTNGCGTCCCCTTCATCGATGACTACATCTCCACCCAGGAGCAGGTAGGGGGTGCCCAGCTGGCCCCACGCAGGTCCTCAGGAAGGACATGGAGCTGCCCCACTGGTGGCAGTGACCTCACCTTGGCACCTGTGTTCTCTGTGGTGACCTCACCTGGGCACCTGTGTGTTTCCCGTGGTGACATCACTTAGACACTTGTGTCCTCCATGGTGACCTCACTTAGACACCTGGGTGTTCTCCATGGTGACCTCACCTTGGCACCTGTGTGTTTTCCGTGGTGACATCATTTAGACACTTGTGTCCTCCATGGTGACCTCACCTTGGCACCTGTGTGTTTTCCGTGGTGACATCACTTAGACACCTGGGTGTTCTCCATGGTGACCTCACCTGGGCACCTGGGTGCTCCCCATGAACTCCTCTGTCCTCTGGGTGCACCCCATGGACAGCTGGGTGCACCTGGGTGCTCTCCAGGGACTCTCTTGTCCCCTTTGGTGACCTTACCTGGAGTCCTGTGTTCTCCACGGTGACCTCACTCGGACACCCAGGTGCTCCCCATGGACTCCTGTGTCCTCTCTGGTGACCTCACCTGGACTCCCATGTCCTCACCTGGCCACCTCTGTGCTCCATGGTCACCTGGGGCTGTTGTCCTGCATCACCAGCCCCCTCCCCAGGGTGCTGACAGAGGAACTGGGGAGGGGGCAGAGCCCCTGGGCCCTGCCAGCCCCCTCCAGGCGCTCTGCTCTCGGCAGGTGGTGGATTACCTGACCCAGTACTCGGGGATCAAGCCAGGCGACCTGGACGCCAAGATCTCCTCCAAGCACCTGACCACCCTCAAATCCACTTACCTGAAGCTGCGTTTCCTCATCGACGTGGGCGTCAAGTTTGTGGGCCACGGGCTGCAGAAGGACTTCCGTGTCATCAACCTGATGGTGACAACCTGAGCCCCCCCTCCCTGGCCACGGTGGGGGGGCTGGGGTGGGGCTGGGGGGGGGTCGGGCCGGGTCCGCAGCCCCCCCCGGCCCCGGCAGCAGCAGCCTGGCCCCTCCCCAGGTGCCCAAGGACCAGGTGATCGAC
>VXBN01011219.1:4145-16201 GCA_013397395.1 Sinosuthora webbiana
AAAGGGAAAGGGAAAGGGAAAGGGAAAGGGAAAGGGAAAGGGAAAGGGAAAGGGAAAGGGAAAGGGAAGGTGCTCTCAGTGCCTGCCTCACTCACTCTGTTAAGGAAGCTCACGGTGCTGGTCCAGCTGACCCAGGGCTGGCTCAGGCTGTTGCACTCCCCTGCCCTGCAGAGCAGAGCAGCCCCCTGCACCCGGCTGGGAACGGCCCCTGGCTGCTGAGCAATGCCCAGGGCACGACTTGTTGGCCATGGCCAAAACCTCTTCAGGGATTTTAACGAGTGGGACAGGGAAATTCCCACGGCTCCAAACACTCCTGGGCTCTGGGTGGCCTCTGTGACCACCAGAAGAGTCACCAGCTCCACGTGGTTCCAGCCACCATGAGGACTAGAGCCCTCGGGTCTATGAAACAGGAATTTCTCATTGGAATTCTTTCTTTCTCTTTTAACCATGGGAAGATATGTTTCCTGGCATAATTTGGGCTTTGCAAGTAGGAAAACAAAACACTAAATAATGTTTTAATCTAATTTTCTTTATCTTTCATTTTTTTAGCTGTGCAGATCGCAGTGATGGGTCCCTGACTTCTCCCTCCAGCATCAGCTGCTCCCTTGAGGGCACGAGACCCTGGAGGCTTTGGTTGGGTTCATCTCACTGACCAAGGGAAGAGCTGAAAGTGTCCCTGGGATTGGCTCTGCAGCCCCTGGAGGTGGCACCAATCTGCAGAGGGGGCTGGTGCCCCTCCAGGCCTGCCAACCTCCCCTCAGCTGAAAGGGGAAGCTCAGAAGACCAGGTGAAAAGCAGGTGAAAAGCAGGTGGGGTGAAACCCATTTCCTGCTGGGACCATCCCTGCCTGTGTGGGCAGGGGACAAGGGAGAGACCAATTCCATTCCTCTTCCTGCCCAAGGTCCCTCCGGGAAGACCATTTTGTGTTTCCTCAATAAAAGCCGATAAAACAGAAGAGAAACATCTGCGGCTCCGTTTTAGCCCTCATTTTTCATCCCCTGGAATTATACTTAATAAGCATTTTATTTTCCACTCGCTATCTTTTATTTCGGATTTTACTGTTCCTGATCTGTCATTGTTGTTGGGAAGTCAAACTGTACCAAAGGCCCGATATTTTTCTGGGAAATGAGCTGCTGATTTCCAGCTTGCCCTTCTGTCAGAGGCTTTTCCCTTTCACCCTCCAGCAGATCCAGGCCCTGGGCAGAGCTCAGCCCCAGGGCAAGGCAGGATCCCTGTGCACAGGATGGTTTTCAGAGCATCCCCTGGCTTTGGTTCCTGCCTGGGCACAGGGAGAGCTCGGTGGGTGCTGAAAGTCACATTGTCCCTCACAGAAATTTGTATCCCAGCTCGTGGTTTGCTGCTTCCCACGAACACAAATGTCCCGGGAGCTCCCTCCTGGTCCTGCCTCACAGCAACGCCCCTCCTTAAAAAATATCCTCATTTTACACCTGGAGGAGTGAATTCCCATCATTATCCAAAACCTGAGAGACCTGGGAACAGACGCTGCAATTCCCCATCCCGCGGGACAGACTCAGGCTGCAGACTAAACACTTCTGGAAGGACTCACTGCATTTCTTTTTGCTGTTTGGGTTTTTTAAATTCGTGTTTGTTCGTTTGTTTTTTTGCTCCAGCCCTTCCGTGACGATCAAAACTCACTGGTAACGCAAGAGCATCTAATGAGCTCAATTAGAGACGTGGGCCCCCCGGAGCGAGGCACTTCATTCCTGCCAGGCTTCCCGCACACACCCAGGGCTGCTCTGCGGGGAGGAGCAGTGGACCAGCCCCGGGAGAGGGGGATAAATCTCCCCGCATCGCTCCCGGGAGGGAGGGGACCCTGACACGGCCTTTCCCGGGGTGGGTGTCCACGCTCCTGGCTGACAGAGCTCCCCGAGCTGCCGCTTCACCTGCACACATCACACCCCTTCTGCGCAGGGGAATCCAGCCCCCAGAACAGGGGAAATCCGACCCTCTGGATCCATTCCCTGGACCCAGAGCGGCTCTCAGACCTTCACAGCCCCACACGTTCCTCCTCCCCGCTCCTGAATTCCATTATCAAGGGCAGCTCCATCTGCCCCTCCTGCCTGACCCCTCTGCAGACTCTTCTCTTCCACCCCCAGACCAGACCCTGCTCAGAACCTTCTCCCCTGTTCCCTTCCCCAAACCTCTGGGAGAATTCCCATGGGGCAAGTTTAGCAAAGCCCCCAGAGCAGCAGGAGAGCCCCCAAAGCTCAGTCCTGCAGGAGGTTTCCCATCTCAGCACATTTCCTTTCCACATTCCAGGAGATCACAGAAAGGAGACAGGATTTCTAACTGGAGAGGGAAAATCAGCCTTTTCTCAGGGAATGGGGCACCCCAGCACCCCGGAGGAGTTCCATGGGGCAGCACTTCTGCTTTAGGGTTTGTTAATTCCCCAAGGCCTGACAAGTCCTCCAGTGATCCCACCAGCCCCCTAAGGGGAAACTGGCTCTTCTCCCTTCCCTGAAGTAATTTGAAATCAAAGCTTTTATTAATAGAATCCCAGAACCTTTTAGGTTAGAGAAGGCCTCTGAGATCACAGAGTCCAGTGATCTCAGTTTCTCCTGCAGCAATCCCCTGCCAGGCAGAGGACAAAAGGTGCCAACCCAGAGCCCTCCCAAATTTGGGGCGCTCAGGTGAGGTGTCAGAGCCACAGCACGGGCTGTTCTGAGGGTACCACGTTCCTGACACACAGCTCGAGCTCCTCCTCACCCCAGCTCCTTGTGGGGACACCCCTTGAAGGGTTTTGGGGGCTCCACGACCCCCTGAGAACTCTCCCCCGCTGGGAGGAAAGCTCCGTGCTCCTCCAGGGCTGTGGCAGCAGCCCAGGGCCAGCAGTTTGTCTCGCAGGCAGCCCCCCCCTGGGCTGTGTTCTCTTACCGAGAGGCACAAACAAAACAAATGTCTTGGAAGGGGGGAAAATGCGCCGTGAAATTGCTGTGGCTGGTGTCAGAGCAGCTCCTCAGCAGGGAGAGCAGTCACTGCAGCACCATCAGCCTCGTGTGGGGCTCACACCAACAGGCCAAATAAACGCCCCTGGACCTTCCCCAGGCCTGGCTGGTGATTCAGCCTGCAGCTCTGCCCTCCTCCCCATCAGCACACACCATCTCCTCGCCTGCAGCCCCGTTCCAGAACGTTCCAGGGGCTTCTGTCGCCTCCAGCCCCGTGACAGGTTTTCGGGGCGCCTCGTGCTGTGCACCCCGAACCTCAGAGGCACAAGGAGGGGAACTGCAGGGACAGCTGGGCCTGCAGGGGCTGGGGCAGGAGGGCTGAGACCCCGGGATTGCTCTGCTGTCACACCCAGGGAGGTCACAGCCCCAGGACAAACGGGGAGTCTGAGCCCAAAACTGTTTATCCACAGTCAGGCACGGGGGACTGCGAGTCTCCTGGGTTTGCTCACTGGAGCAGCTCTGGGGAAGGGGAGGTGTCCCCTTCCAGGGCTTTGGGGAAAGGGATGTGTCCCAGGGCTTTGGGGAAGGGGATGTGTCCCCTTCCAGGGCTGGCTGCAGGACACATCTCTGCATTTCCCACTTTGGAGCAGCAGTGCAGACCCCAGAGCTCAGCCCTGCGGGATGCACGGCACAGCCACAGAATTGTTTGGACTTGTGGAAGGGTTTGGTCTGGAGGGGACCTCAAAGCTCATGAGTTCCACCCCTGCCAGGGCAGGGACACCTTCCAGGAGACTGAGCGAGGGACAGAAGGACATTAAAGTTCTAATCACGGCGGAGGTGACGCCTTTGGCGGGTCCAATTAGAGCAGCGGGAGGAAAAAAAAAATGAAACAAAGTGTTCAATAAAGGCTGCAAGACTGAAATAAGGTGGAGGTGACACTTGGGGGGGTCCAGTTTGGGCAGCGGGAGGGAAAAAAAAAAAAAAAAGAGCAAAGAGTTCAATAAAGACTGGAACAGTAAAAGAAGATGAATTGAGAAATTCAAACCCCTTTATGATTGATTTGAGCGTTTGTGTAAAATTCTCACGGACAGGACCACACGAACTCCGCAGACCGGTGGCCCAGACACCGTGTTTGCTCAAAACAAAAATCCCCAGCCGTGCTCCCGGCGAAGGCTCCCCTCCCACGGGGCCGTGCCTGCCCCGCGTTCCCTCTGCTCTGATTAATCGAGGAGGACGGCAGGATTTCCCGGGAGGCGCCAGCCGGCCTCATTGGATGCAAAGCTCGAAGCAAAGCCTGATTATTTTGCAGGGATTGGGTTCGATTCGCCACCTCTTAAGGCGCCCTGGAGCTCCCCCAGGACCTGTCTTGAGTGTTGGCTGGGCCCAGTTCAGCTCTGGGGCTGCAGAGAGCTCAGGGCACTCAGGGACTCCCCGAGCTGCTCCTGGCTGGAGTGAACTCTTCCCGGGGCACCTGCACCGCTGCCTGCAGCCCTCGGGGGCTCCGGGGGCACAGGGGACCTGAATCCCCTGGGTGGGGTGTGCTGTGGGCAGCCCCAATCCTGCAGCCCCAGCAGCCCCAACCCTGCAACTCCATCCCTGCAGACCCACCAGCACTGCTGCAGCCCCAGTCCTGCAGTCCCATCCCTGCAGCTCCAACCCTGCAGCTCGGGCATCCCCAACCCTGCAGCCCCAGCCCTGCAGCTCCAACCCTGCATTCCTGCAGCCCCAGTCCTGACCCTGCAGCTCCAACCCCAAACCCTGCAGTCCCAGCCTGCAACCCCATCCCTGCAACCCCAACCCTGCAGACCCAACCCTGCAGCCCCAGCCCTGCATTCCTGCAGCCCCAGTCCTGACCCTGCAGCTCCAACCCCAAACCTGCAGCCCCAGCCCTGCAGTCCCAGCAGCCCCAGCCCTGCAGCTCGGGCAGCAGCAGTGCAGGGCAGCTCCAGCCCAAATTTTGGGCTTGGCCTTCCCCTTCCCCGCACAAGTCCCGGGGAGTGAGGAGGAAAACCCCACCGGTTTCCCGACCTTCCCTCACAGCCCGTCAGCATCTGGAGCTGTTTATAAACTCCCACCCCAAGGGCACGGCCGCCCCTCGGGGGTAACAAAGAGGCAGCTGAGCTCGGAGATGTTTCACAGGTGAGCAATTCGATCCTCCTTTTGGGAGAAGCCCCACAAAATCCGTCCCGTTCCTTTCCCCTCAAAAGCTGCGCTTGTGTGCTGAGCCACCCTCGGGGTGTCACCAGCGGGGTGGGGACAGCCGCAGTGACTCTGCCGGAGCACTCGGGGCGGGGGGGACAGGTATCACAGGGTTTTTTTCCACCTGGGTTCCATAAATCAGAACCTCAGCACAGCTGCTTTTACTGCACCTTTTGTGCAAACGGCTTCCCAGATGGATTTGTGTGGAAGGAGAAAAACGGAGTCAAAGAATAACTGAAGTTGGAAAAGACCACTGAGTCCAACCATTCCCAGCACTGCCAGGGCCACCACTGCCCCACGTCCCCAAGTGCCACATCCCCAGGGCTCTGACATCCCCCCAGGGATGGGGACTCCAGCCCTGCCATTTCCATGCAGGAATCCCCCCAATATCCACCCTGAGCCTCCCCTGGCCCAGCCTGAGGCCGTTCCCTCTCCTCCTGTCCCTGTTCCCTGGGAGCAGAGCCCGACCCCCCCGGCTGTCCCCTCCTGGCAGGGACTTGTGCAGAGCCACCAGGTCCCCCCTGAGCCCCCTGTGCTGGGAGGGGACACCCGTGGGGACAGGAGATGGGTTCACACGAGGGGAGGTGAAGGGAGAGGAGACCTGAGAGCGGCAGGATGTGAGCAGAGCAGTTCTGAGCTGGAGAACATTTATCCAACACAACGGATACAGGGAAAAGCTTTTCCCCGTGAGGACACTGAGGCAGTGCACAGGGAGGTTTGTTCTGTCCCCCTGGGCCCATCCAGCCCCTCCAGCCCCCTGGTGCAGGCAGGGAGATCCCAGCGCCCCTGAGCCCCTGTCAGGTGGGGCAGGAGATGGGCAGGGACGTGTGCTGGGCACGGGTCCTCTCCCAGGGCAGGGACAGATGTGTCACTGTCATTGCTGAGGGGCTCAAGGGCCCCAGGGCAGACCTGCAGCTGGGGCAGGACCTGTCACCACAGACTCACACAACAGATTGGGCTGGGAGGACCTTTCAAAGTGCATTTAACCAGAAATCCCCGTCACAGGCTGGTCTGAGCGGAAAGGAACTTCCCAAGAGCAGAGACACCTTCCACTGGACCGGGCTGCCCACCCAGCCTCAGCCTGGATGTTTCCATCCAGCACTCACCCCTCTGGTGAGGCAGGAGGAGCTTGGAAACACCCGTGAGGACAGGAACCCCTCTCCACACCCACCAAGCTCCCCGCAGCCCGGCCATCGTCTGTGGCATCAGCCCCAGGTCCTGCCTGGCTCACGGGGGATTTAAGTGTGATGTGACCTTCCTGCAGACTCATTTCCCTTCCCTGTGGCTCTCCCTGCCCAGGATAAACGGTGGCCTCACCTCTGGGAGCCCCTCTTGCCCCGTGTGACACAGCCCTGGGTCCTCAGCCTCCATCAGCACAGCCCCCCCTGCACACCCCCCCTGCCCAGCCACACCAGCCTGGCTTTCCTCCCTTCCCTCCCTTCTGCAGGAGAAACCATCAGAAATCATCCCCCCACGGCTCCACTCCCACGTCTGCAGCCTCGCCCTCCCCACCACGAGGCTTTCCCAGCCCCACGCAGCCCCAGCTGGACCTGTGCGTGGGATGGACCAGAGGGATGGGGGCAGCCACAGCAGGGGCTGGGAACGTCCCCTCAGCCCTCGTCCCTCAGCTCCCACCCTCAGCCCATCCAGGGGCTGAAATGGCCCCACAGCCCTCGTTCCTCAGCCCACCCAGGGGTTGGGAACGTCCCCACAGACCTTGTCGCTCAGCCCATCTTGGGGCTGGAAATGTCCCCCCAGCCCTCGTCCTTCAGCCCATCCAGGGGCTGGAAATGTCCCCCCAGCCCTCGTCCCTCAGCTCCCACCCTCAGCCCATCCAAGGACTGGGAACATCTCCTCAGCCCTTGTCCTTCAGCCTGTGCAGGGGCTGGAAGTGTCCCCCCAGCTCTCCTCCCTCAGCTCCCACCCTCAGCCACAGCAGGGGCTGGAAATGTTCCCCCAGCCCTCGTCACTCAGCCCATCCAGGGGCTGGGAACATCTCCCCAGCCCTCATCCTCCTGCCCATCCAGGGGCTGGAAATGTCCTCCCAGCCCTCCTGCCTCATCTCTCCACCCTCAGCCCATCCAGGGGCTGGGAACATCTCCTCAGCCCTCGTCCTTCAGCCTGTGCAGGGGCTGGAAATGTCCCCCCAAGTCTCCTTCCTCAGCTCCCACCCTCAGCCACAGAAGGGGCTGGAAATGTTCCCCCAGCCCTTGTCCTTCAGCCCATCCAAGGGCTGGGAACATCTCAGCCCTTGTCCTTCAGCCTATGCAGGGGTTGGAAACGTCCCCCCAGCCCTTGTCCCTCAGCTGGGCCTGGAAATGTTCCCCCAGCCCTTGTCCCTCAGCCCACCCAGGGGCTGGGAACATCTCCCCAGCCCTCATGCCTCAGCTCCCACCCTCAGCCCATCCAGGGACTGGAAATGTTCCCCCAGCCCTTGTCCTTCAGCCCATCCAGGGGCTGGGAGCATCTCCCCAGCCCTCCTGTCTCATCTCTCCATCCTCAGCCCATCCAAGGGCTGGGAGCATCTCCCCAGCCCTCCTGTCTCATCTCTCCATCCTCAGCCCATCCAAGGGCTGGGAGCATCTCCCCAGCCCTCCTGTCTCATCTCTCCATCCTCATCCCATCCAGGGGCTGGAAACATTTCCCCCAGCCCTTGTCCCTCAGCCCACCCAGGGGCTGGAAATGTCCCCCCCAGCCCTCGTCCCTCAGCTCCCCCCCTCAGCCCATCCGGGCACGGAGTTCACTGCCAGGAGGTGTTACCAGAGGGGATTTTGACAGAAGCTTTTAAAACAAGGGAGCTGTACTGAGCTGGAGATTGACAGGAACAAGCTTTTCATAGTTTTGTTCCTTTTTTCCTTTTTTTTTTTTTTTTTTTTCCAGTGAAATGTGTTCTTCTGAAAAAAAAAAATTCTTCTAGCAGGAGAACTACCTTTCAATTTGTCCTCTCGCACTTTTGGGTTGAGAAGAAAGAGGTCATTTATATATATATATATTTTTTTTTTTAAGGAAGCAAAAGGAATATAAAGTCCACTAGAGGGAAAAAGGACTCATGAATATCTCGGTAGCAAGGTATTTTTTATCAAAAGGTGGCCAACTTTAGAGACATTAGAAGTCGTGTTTTAAAATGACCAAGTGGAAAGGTACAAAAATGAACAAGTCTTGTGTGAAAATGATGAAGGGAATTTCGGGCACAATAGAAATCATCTGTGAAAATTGCCAGGAGAGCAGGGAAGACATTTCTGTCTCCAAAAAGCAAAATAAAATGCTGTTCACAGTAATTCACACTAATTATTAGCCTTAAGTAGTACTAATTTTTTACCCAGCAATAATTACTATTTAAGGCTCCAGAGCTCTGGGAAAAAAAAAAAAAAATCTCTTTTCTGGGTGTGGTAAGATCCTTGCAGAGGAACCTGCTCAGCGTTTGAGGGCAGCCTGTTGAGGGAGAAGTTTTATTTCTCCTCTGCACCAGCACGGACAGACATAAATATCACATTCCTATTGATGCAAATAACGGATTGCTGCTGTCAGAGCTGACAAAGCCACTAATTTAAGGAGAGTTTCCCTCTCTCTCACACACACACAGATGCATTTTTCAAGGGATTTTTTTTTTTTTTTTGCTTTTCCCCTGGGATCCGAGTTCCCNTGGGATCTGAGTTCCCAAACCAGGTGAAAAACCCGCCAAGCGATCTCAGGTGTTTGATTGCACCTGTGAGGAGCCCGTGGGAAACACACGCCAGGAATGATGCAAAGGACCAGGGCAGGAAAAGCTGCGGCAGGAACCGGCCCTGCTGCCACCTGGGGGTCCTGTCCCCTCCACAGGGCCTGACTCCTGCCCCCGGGGGGTTCTGGAGCCAGCTGCTGCTCCCAGCTGTGCCCAGCTCTCCATCCTCACCCCTGAGCTGAGCTCTGTCACTGCAGGGGCTGCTCTGCCCTCTGAGGGGAATCCATCCTCACCCCTGAGTTCTGTCACTGCAGGGGCTGCTCTGCCCTCTGAGGGGAATCCATCCTCACCCCTGAGTTCTGTCCCTGCAGGGCTGCTCTGCCCTCTGAGGGGACTCCATCCTCACCCCTGAGCTGAGTTCTGTCACAGGGACTGCTCTGCCCTCTGAGGCTCCCCAGGAGCTGGGCACAGCTGGGGCCCGGGGTCCTCCTAAAATCCATATAACTAATTAATATACTTTACATCTCACTCCATCAGTGCTCCCCACAGCCCTGGTTTTCCGTGGGGTGCTCCTGAACGCCTCAGCACTGTCCCCTGGGTGTCCAGGTGAGGACCAGGGGCCGCTCCAGCAGCCACAGCCTTCCCCAAAGGCAGCCCCGTGTCCCCGGGGGTGGAGCTGTGCTCCCGTTCTGTCCCCGCACTGCCACCAGTGGGGCTGCTGGGGACACAGGGCAGGAGCTGATCTGGCTGAACAGCAGGTGAGGAAAACACGAACATTGTTCAGTTCTGCCCGTTGCTCAGTTCTGTGTTCAGTTGTTCAGTTCAGGAATCTGGGCTCTCCATGCAGGCTGGGCCATGGGGACACTGCCCAGTGCCACCCTGGGGAGCCCCAGTCTCGCCCAGAACTGCCTCCCCCAGCCAGGATCATCCCAAAATGCCAGAGGGGGACACACCAGGAGTGAGGAGCTGGCACTGTGGCCCACAGGGTGCACAGCCAGCGGGGATGGAGCTGGGAATTGCCAGGCTCGTGTCTGCACCCTGGGTCCCTGCAGGGATGGAGCTGGGAATTGCCGGGCTCGTGTCTGCCCTCCTCAGCCCTGGATCTCTGGGTCCCTGCAGGGATGAACTGGGAATTGCCAGGCTCCTGCCTGCCCTCCCCAGCCCTGGATCTCTGCAGGGATGGAGCTGGGAATTGCCGGGCTCGTGTCTGCCCTCCCCAGCCCTGGATCCCCGCAGGGGAAGGATCCCCCAGGCACATCTCCGTGTCCATCCCGAGCACAAACACCCCAGAATTACCCAGAGAAAAGGCTGGGGGTGTCCAGCAGCACCTGCTGGGGTGGGGCTGTGCCCGCAGGGGTCGGATGCCACTTCAGGGCTGGGCAGGTCCCTCTGGAGAGCCCAGGACGAGAAGGGCAAAGGGTGAACGGCAGCTGATGGCTTTGCTCTCCATCGGACCAGAGGTGACAGCTGTACCCTCTACACCTGTCCCCCGTTCCCAGTGCACTGCCCGCGGTGGAGGACCGGCCATTTGCTCTTTTCCCTGTCCACTTTCTCCAGAGAAATCAATCGGGCACCAGTCAGTCAACCAGGCGGTCAGTCAGCGAGGCAGCCAATCCCCACCGCGCGGAGAACGGCTCCTGCCGAGACCTGGACACGCTCCCAGAGGCCCCCGGAGCCTCGGGGAGAAGCTGCAGCTCTGAGGGAGGCTGAGAGCATCCCCCAGCCCGGGGCACAGCCCCTGCCCCTCCGGGCGCCCATCCCACACCAGCCCGGGCCGTGTCCCGGTCCCGGCGCGCTCCGAGCCCTGGGGCAAAGCTCGCCCCGGCCGGGGACGGTCGGTCCCTCCTGGGGGGCCGGGTGTGCCCTCCCCCACCTCTGGGGCTCGGAGGAGCTGCTGCTGGTGACATCTAGTGACGGGGAGCCACCCGGAGCTCCGGCACAGCCTCCCCCTCCGGGCTCCGGCGGGATGCGGGGCGGGCACGGAGCCGCCCCCGGGCGCCCCTCGGTGTCCCCGACACTTCCAGACGCCCCACGACCTTCTCCCCCCCGCCGGCCGCCCGGGGAGAACCGGCGCGTCCCGCCCCCCGCCTCCCCGCAGCCTCTCCCGCTCTGGCGGAGCACAGGCTCGGTGTTGGGTTCGCTGCCTCACCGGGGCACGGGGAGGGGACAAAATACCCCGCGGGGAGGAGCCGGGGTGGCCGCCGGGCGGTCCCCAGCCGCTGCCGGGGGCTGCAGCCCCTTCAGCCCCGTCTCCTTCTCCCCGGGGCCGCGGGAATTCCGCGCGGGAGAAGCGCCCGCTCGGAGCTCGGAGGATGGCAGCGGGATGCTCAGAGCCCGGGAGCTGCAGCCACAGCCCCGCGGGCACGGGGACAGCGGCTCCCAGCCCCGCCGGGGGACGGGGGCCGCCTTTGGGGCCGCACGGGGATGGGGGAACATCTGGGGTCCTGATTCCCTGCTCTGGGCGCAGGAACAAAGCCCTGAGGACAGCTGGGCTCCGGGGGACGAGGAAACCCGCAGCGGGGACCCCCGGAGCGCGGCCGGGTCGGGGCTCAGGACGCGGGGCCGGGGCTGCACGAGGCGGGGGCAGGGCTGGGGCTGCCGCCCCGCACACACCTGCCCCAGCCCCGGCACCTCCCAGCCTCGGCACGGCCGCGGGGTTCCCGGTGCCGAACCCGCCCCAGCGCAGCCCCTCCGAGCTCCTCTCCCCACCGAGTGCCTCAGCCCGCGGGCGGATCGCGGCGTTCCCGCGGCCGGCAGGACCATCCCAAATGACAGCAGGACGGAGCCCGGCGCCCGGCTCCGAGCGCAGGGGGCGGCAGAAAGCGGGTGACGAGCGCGGGGTCGTGCAGCGGTCTGCGCTGGGAAGGACCTTCGCGAGCATCTCGTTCCAAGCCCCGCCAGGGCAGCGGCACCTTCCGCGAGCCCGGGCTGCCCCCAGCCCGTCCCGCCCGGCCCCGGTGATGCCCCCCGGGCTCATCGCCGCTCCCGGAGCGCTGGGGAGCGCAGCCCCCCCTGCCCGGGGGTGCCCCAAAGACCCCCGCATGCGAGCCCGGCGGAAAGTTGTGCCCCCGCTCCCCCCGCGCCGCGCTACTCACCCAGGAGGATCAGGGTGCAGAAGCAGAGGATGCCCCTCATCCTCCCGCTGGGCACGGCTCGGCCCCACCGACTGGGCTCGGCTCGGACCCCCGGCCCGGCCCGGCGCGGCTCGGCGCGGCTCGGCGGTGCCGGAGGATGCGCGGAGGGCTGGGCAGGGCGGAGGGAGGGAGGCGGCCCCGCGCCCCGGCCCGGCC
>VXBN01011223.1:0-10097 GCA_013397395.1 Sinosuthora webbiana
TGCAATTCCCCCCCAGGTCAAGGCCCTTCTCTGGAGCCCCCCCCTTCAGCACTAGTTTTACTTTATCCATGAAATGTATCTCGAAGAGTTGTTCTCGGCCTTGGTTCCCAGGAGGAACCAAGATGGCACAGAGCCTTGTACCCCCCGGGACTTAGAGCTCTGGAATTTGTTTTGTCTTTCTGCCTAGGGAAAGGCCATGGAAANCATGGAAAAGTACTGGGAAAACTAGCTACTAATACAATAGGTGACAGAGTTACAAATATATGTGTGAAGAATACAGAGAACATTGAAAAGAAAAAAGGCAAAACCCAAACGGCATAATTTCCCCCTTTTTTTAGAGACTAACAAGACTCTATCTTGTTTAGTCTCTACTCCATGTTTAACCATACCACTGGTTTATACAGTCAGTCATCCCACTGGTTCTTATACAGATGTCAACTATAACTACAGCTACTATGAATACTTTTTTATCCAGGCTCAGTTTGGTAACCATAATGTGAATGTATTGGAGATACTCAAGGTTCAGTGAGCTCCTTTGAGAGCTACCTGCTATAGAATGAGTTTGCTTTCAAATTTCAACCAAATCCTTAGCAATTCTTTCACTTTGATCTGCATAAGAACAACAAGCAGTGTTAATGATTTTGTGGTTAGCAGGAAATTAAAAGCCATTTTGTTCTGCAAAACCATAGAAGACAAATCCTGGACTTTTTCTTGTAAGGCCAAAATTGCATCTGAAGTTTGCTTTTCAGTATGTTCAGTAGCGCTTAATATGATTAAATATTATATTTGGAATCACAGCCCCATGGGCACAGGCTCGATCTTTATCTAAGGGCAAAACTTACCAGGCCAAATTTTCATATCCAATACCACTCTGACAAGTTGTTCTTATGAAGAGTCTTTGGATGCATTTTGGACTAGAGCTACATGCAAATTTTTAAGGCCAAATTTGAATCATGGTTACTATCTGTGCAGATAAGAGGTACAAAAGAACACTTTAAATCACATTTTCTTGATNTTTAAATCACATTTTTAAGGCCAAATTTGAATCATGGTTACTATCTGTGCAGATAAGAGGTACAAAAGAACACTTTAAATCACATTTTCTTGATTTGTTTCAGTATCTGTTTTCCACTTGTCTCAGGAAGAGAGGTCTTCTTAACTCTGGAGCAGTGAATTTGGGGTTCTCTGCTAGCACCTCTGGTTTTGGTGAGGGTAGTCAGGACTTGGAATGGTCTTTTCCACTTAGTTTGTAAGGTTACTGTCTCTTTATTTAACAGACTCCAGGCTGGAACAGATGGGCAAGTTTGTCCTGATAACATGACGAAACTCTGGAGCTTCTGCAAAGTGGGACTTAAAAGCTGTTAAATACCTCAGTAAGTCAATTCTCCCCCATATGAATTTCTCCCATAATATACACAATTTGATATGGCCAGCCATGCAATATTTCATAAGGACTCATGTTGTCTTTCTGCCTTGATTACATGCACATTCTCAGCAAAGCTATAGGCAAGGCTTGAACGTATGTCATAGATATTTCTGATATATTTTACTAATCTGTGTTCTGAGGGTTCCGTTCACACATTCAGCTTTACCACTCGCCTGGGGTATATAGGGAATTTACAGATCCCAAACAATTCTCAACATTTGACTAACTTTCCCTATCACTGGGGGACTAACCCCAAAGGAACCTCAAACCTTTGGATTTATATGATTGAGTAAAACTTTCACCACCTCCCTTGCTGTGTTAGAGCAACAGGGGTAAGCCTCAGACCATCCACTAGAGGTGTCAACTAACACCAGTACATACTTGTTTCTTTCTTTGCTTGGTAACTCAGCAGAATCTATTTGCCAAAAATCTTCAGGAAAATCTCCTCCCTCTGTTATTTCTAGTACAAGTCTTTTGCCCGTGTTTGGGTTGTTTCTGGTGTAATAGGTCATTCACTTTCCTTGATTTCAGTCTTTGTGCCAGAAAACTGATGGTCATTTTGATCACACTTCAGGGCAAACCTTGACAACATGATTTCCTTTTGTGGCACCACTACTAAGATGCCTTTTTCTGCAGCCCCTTTTACTATTTCATCAGCAATATGATTTTTTTTTTAATGCAGGAGTTGTTGAGCTTTGCAGTGCATAAAAGCTGATTCTTTACATTCCCAAATTCTCTGTAGAAGTGCATGGGTCATTTCAGTGTTCAATTCTATTACCTTGAATAGTTGCCAGTCTTCTTTTTTTCCAGATGACTTTGGACAGTTTTAGATCTTTCATTTATGTAATCAATTAAGCCTTTTATGATGATACATTTGATGGCAACACCTTTTCCCTGGTTATCTGGTTCGTGGTTGTCACTGCATAACTGTAGGAGACAGAAAGATAGAAACTTCCACAGATACTGAAAGGTTTGATTTTCAACCTTGGGATAGGCTTGGATTGATGTGATAGTAGGGGTACACAGACATTAAGCAGAGAAATTGTAAACTTATGTTCCTATAATTGCAAATAAGAGTATGCCTTAGATAAGTAGGAAACTGTATTACATAATATGGTGAAGAGTTTTATAGTGCAGCAATGTAATTTTATAGAGTAAGCTAAGAGTTTAGATGTTATAATAGAGGCATATGTGTGTATGTGAGGGAGCAGACCATTGGCTGAAACACAGACACAGTGCGACAGAATTAAGCAAAGGTGATAGGTTAGAAAAACAAAATAAACTTTGTGGCAACTTTCCATTGGGTCAGAATGCTATATATTGCCTTGTAACGAAGAAACTTGTGACTACTTTTTGCCATGGCCGATTTGTTATTTCTCTAGTGTCTCACGACCTCTGAGGCTGATGTTTATCTGAGTAATAAATTGTTTTTAGCCCGACCGTGGTCCCATCCCTTCATTAAGGTGTTGATAATACATAACCTGTCATCTGTTTGCCATCTCACATGAAGCTGCTCTCATCTGCATACAGCTTCCAGTCTGGCACATCCTTCAGGTCTGGTCTGCTGGAATAGGCTTCTTCCATGGTCTGCAGTCATACTCAGTTACATTTTCAGTTAGTGTTGGGAACAGAGACATACCAGGATTGACAGCAAATATTTTCAGAATAACATTACCCTGCTTCAGTAGGATGGTATAGGGTACATGTCATTGATGTTCACAGAACAAACTTAAAGTGGGTTGCATGCAACTGTTGGATGTAGCAATTCTTGGCTGCTGGTTGGATGCAGCAATTCTCAGTTGCCGACTTCTCCAGTTCCTTTGCCAGCTGATTTCTGAATACAGTTGGGCTGTTCCTTAAACCCTCAGGCAGGACTGTCTTGGTGAGCTGACTCTTTTCCCCTTTTTCAGGATTCTTCCATGTAATAGCAAAGAGTCCTTGGCCTTTCTTATTCACAGGGATACAGGAGAAGGTACTTTTAAAATTTATTTCAGCAAACCATCATAAACTATCTTATTTTCTTCCTTTTGCAAAATTCCAATGGATCTTTCTTAGGAGAGTTTGGCATTTAAAGAAACGGATAAATTACTCAGTGTTTTTCCAAATCATATTTTAAAGGTTGGAAGAAAGGTCTCGTTTCTCTTCCCTCTCTAGCACTAACAACCCTTACAGTATCTTGGTTCAGTTTCTATTTTAAGGTATTTGTTAACACAGGACTCTGCTTACTTACAGCTTGTTTTAAAGAACCCCGAAAAATGGCTTCTTATTCTTTGGACTCGGTGTTTCCCTTCTGAGTACTTGGCAGTGCAGACAGAGCATTCGCTGCCTACCGCATGGGCCGGGGACTGGCGCGCAATGAGGGGACACCCACCAGGGGACACCCCCAGCGCACCCGCGCTCGGGCCGTGCTGCTGCTCACAGCGGCTCTTGGGTCTCTCTAAAACAAAACTCGTTACTATGGAAACTGCGATAGAGTCGCACCCGCCTACAAAGGTGACATCAGCTTTCTCGTGGGACTCAGCTCTACCTTTTCTCCTGTTCCCGCAGCAGCAAAATCGGTGCCGCCCAGTGGGTTGACGCTTCCGCCCGTAGATTTCACACTCCCGGTGCCTCCCGGCAGGGCCCAAGGGCAGCAGGCAAGCAGGGCCGTGGCTGCGCAGCAGCGGCCCACCCCGGCCGGAGCAGGGGCCAAGCAGCACAGGGGACAGGGAGGACCAGCTGCTCTGAGAATAGCCGAGGTGACTCATGCCATTGCCCTGGGGTTGAATATCTAGCATTTATTCGTGTTTTCTTTCCCGTGCCGTGTGTGCACTTTGTCAATAAAGAGTTGTGGGGTTTTTTTCACTTTCATCCACTGATATTTATTTTTCTCATTGACAGAAAGGAGTTACTGAAACCCTTTTCTTTAGAGGAATGTCTTGGTTTGAAAGACAGGTGTTATAAATGCATATTATAAAGGTGGCTTTTTGCAAGATGTGTGCTATATGATTAATAACGTTGTGGTAAGGATATAAGTTTTTATTTCTGCTATTAGTAAAGAAAATTAGACATAGTGGTAGCAGTTGATATAGTATGCTTAAACTGTCTGGTCAGGATAACATCCAGTGAACATGTAAAGAAGACTCTGCTATTGAGATACCAAATATCAGCATCTACCATCTGAAGAAAGTATGCACCAAGGCCCAAACTGGAGGTGATAATGAAGACACAGCCAAGAAACATGCATGCTCTAAAACAGCAGACCCAAGGAGAGACCATGCAAAACAGTTCCTGGAATATGGAAACTAGTTTATGGAAAAATATGAATATTCAACAGATTGATACAATAGAAAGGGTATTTAAAGAATGACTTTGATGTAGCAGGGTGTGGACTTGGCTGAATGCCAAGTCACCTGGCCGGCCATACTTTGCTTTTTTTATCTCTTAATTTTCTTATTTTCTATTAAACCTATTTCTTAAAATTTACATAGAAAGTGAACCTCATTTTGCACACAGGTCTTTGCTAAGGAAAGCAAAAGCCTCCCCTGGAATGGAAAACATGACCCTCTTCTGTTGGGATAGATGAAAGTTTGACAGGAAAGTTTCACAGATATGTATGCTTGGCAGAAATCTCTTTGAATGTGGAACATGAGAGTGGAATAGAGATGGTAGTAAGTTTTGATATAGAAGAATAAAAGATATCTAAATTAAGGATTGCTGAGCCAGTTGTCACTGGACAACTAAGAAGGCAAAGGTTAAGTCGAGTTGGAAAGAGGTTTTATGGCTAGAGCAAAGGATATGTTAACCACAAACAAAGATGTTTTTAGCAAGCAGAAAGAGGTCTCAAGAAAAGCAAAAGATACCATCAGCAAACAAAAACATGTTTTTACCAAGTAGAAAAAAGGTCTAAGAATTTTCCACTGCAAGAAAACAGAAAAACAACTTTAAGCTTAAAATGTAAAACAGTAACTCGATGTGATTGGATAGTACTAACCATAATATGGTAATAATAGTAGTTGTGATAGGCTATAGGTAAGTGTAAAGGTATTGCGTATGATGCTGATTGGTTTTTATGTATTAAGATGCTCAGTAAAGAAAACTATATAATCCATTGTAACCAGAACTAAAGTGGCTTCAGGTTTCGCCTATAAGCTGATGCTGACAGCTATAGGCTTCTCTCTGTTACCCATGACCCATGACTTCTGTGACTTCAATTGATGAAATAAACAGCACCTTTAAAGAACCGCCTGGAGTCCTGTATCTCTCATTCAGGCTCTTACACTCTTCCCTCCGAATTATCATAACTTGGAAATTAAGGGGCTTTCAGGCAAAGATAAAGGAGGGGCTCCAATGGAGCAGTAACCTGGGGGAAATTACCCTAGTGACTGCTTTTCTAATTGTGATGCCTGGAAATAGAACAAAACCTTTTCAAACAATGTTAAAATGATAATATAAAAGCAAACCCTTACTTAAAAGCCTTCAGGTACACAATATGATGAAAACCCGAGCTGATTTAGATTCATACAATTTTATAAGATTGGACAATTAGTATATCTAACAAATATTCAATTAGAACAGTTGGTTAGGTGATCTCCCCCCTGGGTTCTGCCCATTGGACTTGCTCCAGGGGCTTTCTTGTTATGTCTTGTAAGTTCTAGTGGAAAACAAAGTGTCCTTACTAGCCTAAAAGCAAAACTAAACAGAATTTCAAGAATTAATCAATAAGAGCTTGCTCACTGTGGGAAAGAAAGTACTAGAAGTTATACCTAGGTATTTAACAGTCTAAAAAGCTACAAATGCATGAAGAATACATAAAAAGCTAAAAAATTTTTAGACATCATTTGGACAATATTTGTTAAATATACTAATTAACTGTTAAAAATAACCCTATAATATTGGCTTTCGCATTTGTGTATTAGTCTTTATGTGTTGTTATTGATTGTAAGTATACCACAATTTATAACCCCTTTTAGCTGCTTGCTAATAAAACCTAATTTTTCATTTTAAATATGCACCATATAGCCCATGGAAATAGTAGTGTGATAAACATATTATGTTAATGTATATACTTCATAGCTAATAAAAATAATAGTATAATAAATGTATTGTACTGTAGGCCTTAGCAAAATATAAAATGTTAAAATACTTCTATGTAACCAAGAAAACTGTATAAAGCAATTAAGTTGTTTCCCACATCTGTTGACTGACCTCTCTAAGTGATAAGATAACCGTGACACAAACCAGAGCACCGGAGGGCAATTAGAAAATACCATGTTAAATTTAAAGAGGACATACTAAATCCTTATCAGAGGATGTAAAACAACAGAATGGCGACACAAGGAGGAATAAAATATATTCACTTGACACACAGGATGTCAGGCAGATAAGCCAGAGTATGAAGGAGCCGAACAGAAAAAATTTCATAACATCAAACATTTCACAGGAATATTTGAATAATTTATGGACTCCATGAATATGCATGTAGCTCAGTAATGTAACAGTATAAATATAACACTGTCGGGGGACTACTGGGGTCTTCTTTGGCTGTTTGCCAGGAACACTCCAGTGCTGGACTTTTGTCTCTTATTTTATTCCCTATAAAACTTTTTAAAAATTTTGTAGTGTTATTTCGTTTTTCACATTAACTGACCTTTAAAAAATTGTAGAAATACTGTATCACATGTGCATATAGCCATATTGTATTGTGCACCTGAAAGCCTTCAATTAAAGACTTGCTTTAATATTGTAATTTTAACATTGTTTGGAAAGGTTTTATGTTTTATTTTAGGGAAGAGGGGTACCTGTTTCGGGTTTGAAACTGGCCAAATACCAGGCACTCACAAAACCTGTTTGCTCACCTTCTCTTGCTCTCAGCTGGGCAGAGGAGAGAAAAAGAAATTAATGAAGGGCGCATGAGTTGAGATGAAGACTGGTAGAAAACACTTGAAGGGCAAAACATGTCCAAATTTAAAGGTATAAAGAAAATTTTTTATTAAGTCAGCGGAGGATAATGAGAAGTAAAATAAGCCTTTAAACCATCCTTTTTCCCCCCAGCCCCTTTCTCACCGACAGCACAGAGAGACAGGGCATGGGGGTTTTGGTCAGTTTGTCACCTGAGATTTTTTCTGTTCGCTCAGAGAGGAGTCTTTCCTCTGCTATACTGTGAGGTCTGTCACAACATGAGTCCCTCCCACAGGCAGTCTTTTCAAAAACTGCTGTGACATGGGTCACTTGTCCACAGGGTGCAGTCCTCTAAGGATAGGCTGCTCTAGTTTGGAAGCAAGGGGCTTCTATCTCTGGGAGCAGGGGCCCTCTCTCTCCATTTGGGTCTCCCACTGGATCACAGCTTTCACTGGCATCCACCTGCTCTGGCCTGATTACTTTTCTCACCAGCTGCAAGTGGATCTCTGCATCTCCTGTGGACCTCATGGGACAGCCTGCTTCACCATGGTCCTCATCATGGCCTGCTGAGGAATCTTGGCTTCAGTGCTTGGAGCACCTCTTCCCCTTCTTTTTCCACTGACCTTGGTGCCACCACGTTGTTTTGCCTCACATGTCCTTACTTACTCCTCTTCTCTGACTAGAAGAAAAACTGCTCCTCCTAGGTACCATTGCCAACAAGTTCCACCAATTCAAAGATTCTTGTAGGATCCCACAGTGCCAAGTTGATCTCGTCTAGCTTCTGCATTGGGGTGTCGCTTGCCATGTTTCTGCTGCTGGTCAGGCAGCCCTGCTGCCACCCCATGGGAAGTGGCAGCCACCGCTGCGTTGGCGCTATTTAATGACTCTTCTCATGCGGGGCACCAGAAAGGAGATGCCACCGCCCCTGCCCTTCTGCCCATGGCGCAGCTAGCTAGGGGCGGGCCAAGCAGGCAAGGCTCACCACAGGCCACAGCAAGATGGCAGCATCCAAGGCACATCACCACGCACCGTGCCAAGATGGCCCCGGCGGCAGCACCTTATTACCCCTGGAATAAACTGAATGTGTGCTGTTTTTATTTTCTTCTTAAATATGTCATCACAGAGGCATTATTAACCTCTCTAATTGGGCCAGCAGCATGTCCATCTTCAGAGCCATCAGAGATTGGCTCTGTGGGACATGGTAGGAGCTTCTAGCAGCTTCTCACAGAAGCTACTTTTGTGGCCCTACCCTGCTACCAAAAACCAGGCCGTGTCAAATCAACACATCAGGAGCATCCTGGAATTCTGCTGGCCCAAACCAAGGGAGTTACAGCATTTTCTACTGCTTCTGATATTCCTTCAGAGTTGTCTGGTTCCAGTGTTTCCTGCAACATAAAGGTTCTTGCCTCGACGGCTTTAGTCTAAGGTACCCATAATTGTATCTCCCCATTTTTGAATATAATATGAACCTCCCATTTACTTAATAGGTCTCTTCCCAAAAGAGAAATTGGACACTCCAGCATATATAAGAATTGGTGTGTTATCCATTGCTTGCCAAACTTGAAATTAATAAGTTTAAAGAATGCTCATTTTTCTGATTTCCCTGTTGGACCAACAACATTTACAGTTTCTTGGCTTGAATTTCCTTGGTTCGTATTTAATACTGAATAAGTAGCCCCAGTGTCTATTAAAAAGCAATTTTTTTCATTTTCTAGCTCTATGGTAACCTGGGGTTCAGATGGGGTTTCCAACCCCACTTCCCCTTGTTGCCTAATATCAAAAGGCCAACTCTTTCAACAGTATTAAAATGGTAAGATAAAAAAGCAGATTGTCTTGGTTTAGATAGACAGGTATTTGTCAGGGAGGGTTGGAATCTCCCTTGAAATGTAAGCCCCCCCCCCCCCCCCCCCCCCTCNTTGTATTACAGAAAAATAAGCAAGCAAATAAACAAACAAGAATCTTAGAAAACTCTGACAGAGTTAGAAATACAACCTGACACCCTGTTGGTCAGGGTGTTGGAAGCAGTCTAAAGTAAGCCCTCCTGGAGTGGCAGATGTGGTTCTGTTGCAGTAGAGATGGTCTCGTTGAAGAAAAAGGGGTCTAGCAATGGTGAGATGGACCCGGTCTTCTTCCAGTGATCCGGTGGAAAAACTGGATACTTCAGTTGCACTGTGGCTCTTTTTTTTATCTAGGTTAAGATGGTTTGGTTTCTCTTTTCTGTGTAGAACAGCTTAATGGTCTATTAGCAGAAGTTGTTCTCATGGAGTAGTGAAACAATGAAGAGAGATAAGTAGCACTCCACTATCTGATAAGTGACACTGACTCATTGGGGCAAAGATAAATAATTCTGCTCCACCCAGATGGAATAGAATAACATGTTCTTTACAAAACCCATGACACATCTTTATTGGAAGCTTCCAGGTGCTTCCATAGTTATGGGCTATGCGCATGCCCAGCATCGAATTTCTACAATTTTCATAAGTTCAAAATTTAGCATATCTAACAAATGTTGTCCAATTAGAAGAGCAGTTGGTTAGGTAATTTTTCCCTGGGTACTGCCCCATTGGAGCTGGTCCAGTGTGGGAATACACAAGACAGAGAGTAAGACAGACTTAATTAGCATAGCTAGTCTGGTGACTAGGATGCCATGGCAAGGACAAACAGAACTTTGAGCTTATGAGAACATGGGATTAAACCTCCTTAAGGGAAAAGGTTCAATCAACCCCCTACAATAAAGATGTTGTAAAATGCATAAGTTGCGTGGATGGTCTTTTAACCTAATCATTGTAGT
>VXBN01011225.1:5479-19505 GCA_013397395.1 Sinosuthora webbiana
GGGAAGGAAGGGAAGGAAGGAAAAGCCCTGCCCAGCCATCCCAGCATCACCCCGGGGCACACCGTCCCCCTGCAGAGGTGTCCCCTCCCTGTGGGGGCTCAGCCTGGCAGCAGCAGGGGGGGTCTGCACACACAGACGTCCCCAAAAGGGACCCCAGAAATGATCCCTTATCTGACACCGCAGGGGCGACACAGGGGGACAAACGGGGACACCCCTCAGCCCTGCCATCCCTCTGGGCCGTCTCCACGACAACGCAGCGTCCCCCAGCCCGGGAAGCGGTGACAGCGGTGGCACACGTGGCCGGTGGCACACGTGGCCGGTGGCACACGACGCTTCGGCAGCGCCGGGGGCTGCCGGGGCCACACCCGGGCTGGGGACATCACCGGGGGACCGGAGCGGGGCCAGCCCGTCTGCAGACCTCAGCCGCTCGCCGTGACTCCAGGCGTGTATATTTACAGCAGCAGAACAAAGAGCCCATAATCTATACAAAGCACACAACAATGAGCGTGAATAAAGAGGCAGCCGGAGAAGGGAAGGCAATTTATTCTAATTCTGCTAATTTCAGTTCCAGCACAATTAAAAAGGCTCTGATAATATTCAGAAACAATCGCCGGCTAACAAATCGTTTTCTCCCGCTGTAAATGAAACATTGTTAGGCTAATTTCTTCCTTCACGCCTTCGCGGCTCTTGGGCTTCTGATAAAGTTAACCCGACGCTCGCCTGCGCGGGGGTTTGGCACCTCCAGCCCTGCCCAGGGAGGGGTGGAGGGGGCTGGGAAGGGATGGGTGGGACCAGGAGGGCACCCAAGGGTGCTGAGACCACCCACGTCCTGCCTGGGAACAGCAGGAGGAGGATGAGGATGGCTCTGGGTACCACAGCAGTGTGGCCTGCAGGGATGATGGGCGGCTGACAGCATCCCAGCCGTGCTCCCTGGATGGATCCCAGATCCCACCCCAAAACAGCCATCCCCAGCCAGCAGGGAAATGGGGATGCCCCATAGAAATCCACCTGGATGCCCCATATAAATCCAACTGGATGCCCCATACAAATCCAACTGGATGTCCCATATAAATCCAACTGGATGTCCCATACAAATCCACCTGGATGCCCCATACAAATCCACCTGGATGCCCCATACAAATCCAACTGGATGTCCCATACAAATCCAACTGGATGTCCCATATAAATCCAACTGGATGCCCCATACAAATCCAGCTGGGGTTTGAGTCCTGTGGTGCCACCGAGTTCCTACAGGGATGATGGGTGGCCAACAGCATCCCAGTACTGCACCACTGGGGTCTCTGGATGGAGCCTGGGATGACCCAAATCCCACCCTGAAATCTCCATCCCCGGTCAGGAAGGAGATGGGGATGCTGCATCTAAATCCAGCTGGGGTTTGGGTACTGTGGTGTCACCCAAGGATGATGGGGAATCAACAATCCCAGAACTCTGACCCCTGGGTGCATCCTGGAACCACCCACATCCCACCCCGAAACACCGAGGCCCAGCCACGAGGGAGATGAGGATGCTCCACAGAAATCCAACCGTGTCAAACCTGGCATGACTGGGGGCCAACAACATCCTGGAATCATCTCACACAGTCCCTGGATGCATCCCAAACCCCACCCCAAAGCACAGGGGACACGGGGGACGCTCCAGATAAACCCAACCACGTGAAACCAGGGGTTTGGTGTCACCCAGTGCCCACAGGGGGCGGCCAGAATCATATCCTTGGATCCATCCCACTCCCCCAAGGGACGCACTGCCAGCGCTCCCAGGAAAAAAAAAAAAAATCAAAAAAAGGCAAAAAAAGGGAAAAAAAAAAAAAGGGAGTGAGGGAGAGGGAGCAGGAGCGGAGCGTCACTTGCCCGGGATTGCTGGGAGCCCTGCACAGTTATCACCGCACACAGCCTCCCTCGGCTGGCCTGATCTGTCTATTCTTCATTAAGCAAATACGCTGAAATGGAAATGAAAACATAATAGCTATTTGATTCTCGGCGAGATATTTTGCATATTGGTTCGGTGCTGATAGTGGAATTTCATCAACTCCCTTTTTTCATGCTTTAAAAACTGAATTACTGAGGCTGGTTTTACAGAGAGAGGGGAAGAGCCAAAAAACGCTCCCTTCCAAGATACTCCGCTTCGACGATTAACTCTTCTCCCTCCCTCCTTCTCCCTCCTTTTTTTTTATTTGATAACGAGCAAGGATTTATTCTTTTTTTTTTTTTCCTTTTTTTTCTTCTTTTTTTCCCTCAAAAAAAATAAAAAAAATAGGCAAGTGACTATTTTAGTGACTCTAAAAACTCGCAGGAAAGCTGAGGCGATGTGCCCGTGGCACCAGGGCTGGGCCAAGGGTGGGCATTCCCAGGGAAACCCGGCGTTATCCAGGTAATGATTTGATCACCGCGCTCCAATTAAGGTTCTCCCCGGGGCGGGAACAATAAAGCTTTTTTTTCTCCATTCTTTGCGCTCTGCTGGTAAATTAAATAAAAGAGGCAAAAGAATATAGGGAATCGAGGAGGAGGAGGGGAGGTGGTGGTGGTGGTGGTGGTGGTGGTGGGGGGGGGCTTTTCCAGGCTGCCAAGAGCGAGACCCTGGGCGCTCGGAGAGCCGGCACGGAGACAAGAGCAAAGTGATAAGAGGCCTTGATAACAGATAGAAAATAGCAACAGCCACAGACTTTCCCACCGGCTCTGGAGCAGGGAGGAGGAGGAGGAGGAGGAGGAGGAAGAGGAGGAGGAGTTCCCGTGGTGGAAAGCAGGTCCTGGATCGGGAACACGTGCAGGGCCGGTGGCAACCTGCCTTCGCCGTCAGGTCCAAGTGTTTATTTTTAAACACGAATTTAAATAAAATTCCCCGTCCGACTCCTTCCAATTCCCGTCTCTGGAAGCGTTCAAGGCCAGGTTGGATGGGGCTCGGAGCAACCTGGGCTGGATGGAATGTGTCCCTGCCCGTGGAGGGGGAGGAAGGAGGTGAGCTTTAAGGTCCTTCCAACCCAAAGCCTTCTGGGAATCCACGATCCTTATTTCTAAAAATAAAAATTCCTCCAAGTCCCACTGGGCAGGGGATGAGTCCAAGGAAGGCTCCGGGAGCCAGGGAATGAGGGACAGAGCCCAGAACCAGGTGGCCTCACATCCCAAACTTTCTCCCCAGGCACCCCAAAGCTCAGCCTTGGCTCTGCATGTCACTAGGGGGGGGACAGTGGGGACATCCCAGATGTTCCAGGGCATCCTGAGGGATATTCCAGCTCCACCAGGCAGGCAATGGAGAGATCCAGTGGATCCCTCTTCCATCCTTCCAGCTCCTCCTCATCCCTGCGCTGACACCATCCTCTTCCAACTAAAAAACCACAATAAATAACAACAACAAAAACAATAATAATAATGACGATGACGATGAAAAACCAACTCAAAAGCAAGCGGGCAAGGCTCCAAACCAGGTTTTGGGATGCACAAAGCATCACCAGGATCCTCATCCATCACCTCGTGCTGGAAACGTGGGAATTCTATCACTTCCTCGCTGCCCCTAAATCACATCTCCTCCTCCCAAATCGTGGAGCCAAGAGCGAAGGGCTGCGGGAACAGGCCGGCATTCCTCAGGGGGAGATGCTCCTGGAGGCAGTGCCAGCTGCTCCTTTAGGCAGGGTGGGCTGGTGGGATGGGGAGCACCCCGGGATTCCCCAGGCTCCGGTGGCTGTGCCGCGCCCGCCCCGCCGCCAGAAACACCCGGAGAACAACCCGGGCTGCAAATCCCGGTATCTGATGGGCCACCCGCCCGCTCTTCTCACCCAATTCCTCCCTGGGCCCTACCAATGTTTGTTTTACCAACGACCTCGGCTGCTCCCCAGCCCTGCTCCCTGCCCGATCGGGAATGCCAAGCCCGGACAAACGAGGTTTCGGCCCTCCAAGGTCCCCCCTGGGTGATGCTGCGCTGAATTCCAGCAGTCTGGAATCCCTTTGGGAGGAAAAGGGGCTTTTTCTGAGCACAGATCAGCCCTCCCCTCTATCAGCCTGGCTGCAGCATCCCAGGCCGGGCTCTTCCCGTGTGGATATCTCCCCGTGAAAGATCAGCCCCGTGCACGGAGCCGATAGCGGCTGGGGCCGGCCCCAGGGGGGCTTTATCTCCAATTTGGGGCCCTTCTCCATCACCTCCAGATAAAACTCACCCCGACCCTGCCCGTGGTGCCCTGGGGGAAAAGGGCAAGGGGAAAAAAAAATAAGTGTGGTTGGAGAACTGGAAGGTGCAAGGGGAGGGGATTTATAATGTATTGATCGTGATTTGGTATTAAATTATTACTGGTTTATCCAGGAGGTGGTGGGGATGCTGGGATTGCTGAGGAGGGGATATTATTTATATATTAAATTTATAGACTTATTCTATTTTTGTGTTTAGGCCTAGTTTATCCAGGAGGGGAACAGGGGACGGAGGTGCTGGGTGAGGCTGTAATTCTTGACGGGGAGATGCTCCAACTGCTCATGAGGCGTTTTATAATGATTAATATCATTACATTTGTAATCTACTAGGCCTAATTTATACCAGGAAGGGAATAAAGGGTGGTGGGGGAATAGAGATGGTGGGGGCATGGAGGGGGTGGGTGATGCTGCCACTGCTCATGGGATGGCATTCCCAATAATTGCTAAATTTATAATAATGATTACATTTATAATACACTGCTATGGGTTTTCAGTTTGGTTTTCAGTCCAAGAGGAATACTGTTAATAATGGAAATCCATTACATACACTTAGGCCTAATTTTTCCAGGAGGGGAACGAAGGACAGAGAAGGAATGGAGGTGTCGGGAAGGCTGGGATTTCTCATGATGGGATGGGAATGGGGATGGAGATAGGAATGGGAATGGGACTGGGATGCTCCAGAGAAAGCCAGGGAGCTGCTCTGTCCCAACCACCACAGCCTGCTCTGCTGGAAGGTCCCTGCCCCGGAACGGGATGAGCTTCAAGCTCCCTCCAACCCAAACCCCGAAACCACCCCTGGGACGCAGCCCCCGGAGCATCCCTCGGGAGCATCCCTCGGCGCTGTGCCGCCCCGGGGGAGCCCCCCAGGGAAGAGCAGAGCCGGGGAGAGGCCGAGCCTGAGAAAAAGCAGCGCTGCTGATAGGGGAGGGATTGGTTTCAGCCGGAGCTGCTCGCGCTGCCAAGCCCAGGCGGGATCGCGGCGGGTGCAGTTACTGAACATTCATCACTGCCTGAACTCTGTAACTTTATCAGCGGCGAGCGGCGCCAGCGCCGGCCCCGCCAGCCCCGGCTCCGATGGGCCGATAAAGCACCCGGAGATCCCGGGAGATTGGGGCGCTCCGGGGGCCGCCGTCCCCCACGGGAATCAACCATTCCCGGAGGATCAAACCGCGCGCCAGGGAGGGGAAAAAAGAGCCGGGGGCGGGGGGGAGAAAGCCAGGGACAATGACAATGGAGTGACTTTAGGTTTCAGATGGGCTCGATAAGGGCCTGATAGATTTGGAGAGAGGAGAGAGTGGAATGGAGCCGTCCCCGGCGCAGCAGATGGATGGGATTGCTCCGGGAGGAGGGATGCGCTGAACGTGGGGCTGGAGAGCACACGGAGCCACGGGAGCACGGCGGGGAAACTGAGGCAGCTGCTGAGGCTGGGAGAGCAGGACCAGTCCTTACTGGGGGGGGACTGGAGCTGTGTCCATCCAAACCCCATCCAAGAGGTGTTTATCCCCGTGGTGATCCGGGATGTGGGCGCTTCAAGAGCAACAAGGTGGGAAAGGAATTCCATCCACGAAGATCAGGCTCCCGGCACGCCACCCCTGCTCCCTGCCGAAGGGCAGAACTGCGGGAAAAGCCCTCAATTCTCCTTCAACGCTTCTTCTCCCACCTGGAATAAAGACATTCCAGGCAGGAGTGGCTGGGGGTGGGGATGTGCTCAGGCAGCACCGGGAGCACATCAATACCAGGTGACAGCGAGGACAGAGGTCAAGCTCTGGGCTAATCCAGCGACAAATTACCCCGGAGATGCCGAGCTGCAGCCATGCCCCTTCCTGTGGGAAGCAGCTCCAGGTCCTGCCGGGTCCATCCCGCTCCCAAAAGCCATGGGAAGGGAACAGGGATGGTTTCCAGTGTCCACACCAAGCCTTTCAGTCTGTGACAGCCCTGGGTGACGACAAGGCCGGAGGGATGGGGACAAGGATGGGGACAGCAGCAAAGATGCTCCGGCTGGGATGTCCCTGCTGCTCCCAAACCCCAATCCCAGCTCCCAGAGCCATCCTGGAGCACTCCAGGGCAATGAGCAGGAACCGTGGGGGCTCCAGGGGCAGGGAAGGACCCTCAGAGGGCACAGCCAGGTGGGGTGGCCCACCTGAGAGCAGCTGGCACATGGAGATCCCGGGGCCAGCGCTGCTCCCAAAATCCTTCCCTGCCTTCCCAACCCTCCTCTTCCTCCAACTCCAAGCCCTTCTCCTGCCCGGCTCTGTGGACACAGAGTTTGCTCCGTGCAAACGTGCCTGTGCTGCCTCTCTCTCTTTCTTTTTTCTATTTTTTTTTTTTTCCTGTTCTTGGCATTTTGGTGGAGCGAGATAAGAGCGAAAAACAACAGAGCTGCTCGGAGAGTGAAAAAGGGAGATAGATAACGCAGATACCGACTCCTACACAAAACAGTCCTGGCTTTATCTCTGCTTTTTATCACAGTTCCCCTAAAAAAAAAATAAAGAGAGCAGCCCGACTGGAATGGGGCAGCACATTAAAAAATGAACTTTATACTGTTTGCTCTTTAGTTTTATATTTAGATGAAACAAAACTCAGATGCTCGCGGTCGATACCTTTTTCCAAACCAAAAAGTCTGGGAGCTCTGCTCCAGCGGGGATGAGTGAGGAAAGTCAAGGAGCTGAGTATGGGATGAGGCTGCTCCAAAGTTTCCAGGGCAGCAGGACCAGGGAGGCTCAGGCTGGAGGTGGATACAGAAATGGAAATGCTTCCCGAGCATCCCTGGGTCCTGCCAGCTCGGGGACAGATCCCACCTGAGGTGGCCCAGCCACCACCAGGATCCCAAAGCTGCCCGTGATGGGAGCAGGTCCCTGGATGCAGGAGCAGCATCTCCATCCCAGCACAGGGACCTGCCTGGAAGTGTCCTACACCCCACCCATGTGACTCCCCAAAAATCCTTCATCCCCCCGATTCCTGTGGGCACCTCCCAGGGCTCTGCCTTCCTGCTGGGGAAGGGCATTTTGGAGCAGCAAAAACCCAACTCCCAGGGCACGGCCAGAAAGAGGGAAGGAAGGAAAAGAAAAAAAAGAAAAAAAATGGACTGGAGGTTTTTCCCTCCCCTCGCACTCCCTTCCCTACCTTCTTTTTGAAAAACATAATTTATCTGTGTATTATCAAGAAATCCAGACACTTTAATCAGTGAGCTATGAAGTCAGTATTTCCATTCTTATCTAGCGGAGGAGTGGAAATGGAGAGCAGATAGGCAGCTCCGAGCCCGGCCGTGGTGGGGAATGTTAATGGGAGGAGCGGCGGAGCCATTGGCTACCGAGCTGCCGCTATCGCTGCCATTATCGGGCCCTTATCGCGGCAACCATCGCAGCGCAGTAATGGGGCCAGTTCAACTTTCCGCATTATCATAGGAGCTGCGAGTAGCATGAGAGGCCTCGGCTGGGAGACGGAGAAGAGAGCGAGCGGCCGAACTTCCCGGCGGAGCAAAGGGAGGGGAGGGGAAAAGCGGCTCTTCCTCCCCCGCCGTGCCCGCGCTGGGATGGGGGATGCTGTCCCCTTGCTGCTCCCCAGCGTTCCAAAAGTCCCGGGGATTGACCCCATGGAGCATCCCGAAAGCGACGGGTATCAACCCTAAAGGCACATTCCCGAACCCCAGGCACTGAGCCGGAGAATATCCCCCAAAACCCCAGGCACCAACCTCATTAAGCATCCCAAAACCGCGGGTACCATCCCAAGGCACATTCCCAAAGCTACAGGGACTGACCCCCTGCTGAGCATCCCCAAACTCCTTCAAGCATCCAGAAATTCCTGGGCACTGACCCCAAGGGCTCATCCTTAAAGCCCCAGGCACGGAATCTGTTGGGCATCCCCAAAGTCCAGCGTGCCAAACATCCCCAAAATCCTGGGCACCGACCCCAAAGCCCATCCCTAAAGCAAGGGGGTACCGACCCCATCAAACCATGGGTTTGCATTCCCAAAACTGCAGGCACCATTCCTACATACTCCCAAAAATCTCCAGGCACTGACCCCGTTGAACAACCCTAAAAATGACCAGGCACTGACCCCACTGAACATCCCAAAAACGCAGGCAACCAATCCTCAACACTGCCAAAGCTCCAGGCGCTGACCCCACCGAACATCCCAAAACCCCACGCACTGACCCCAAAATCTCCAGGCCATACTGAGCATTCCCAAAGCTCTGGCGACCCCGACCCCACTGAGCATCCCCAAAAACCCTCCGGGCACTGACTCGGAGGCGCATCCCCAAATCCCGGGGTCACGCTCCCGGCCAAGGCCGAGGGAAAACAATGGACCCGCGTTTCATCAGATGAACAAATTAAGAGGAGCACATTTCCTCCGCGCGCTATCGAGCGGGAGATGTCAAGAAAATATGTTGATGTGAGAAAGAGGAGATAAAGAATTATTTTGGAGGAAAAAAAAAAAAAAAAAAAAAAAAGCCGTGGAAGGCTCTTATCTGGAGTGACTCATAGGCACACACTCCTTAACCCCACTGCAGCCCAAGGTCAGCAGTTGCATTCCTTTCGGCATTTCAGCCCTTCCAAAAAAACATGTTGCTGCAGGAACAATGTGGAGCCTTTGCCGGGCAGCCATCGGAAGAGGGAACTGTATTAGCCCCGAAACACTTGAACTTTCCTGATAAAAGGAGCAGCAGGACACAGCCCGGCCAAAAGCCCTGAGTCAGGCAGCAAAAGCAGTCATGGGATGTGGCGCAGGAAAAAAAAAAAAGAGATCCTGGCCTCCTGCTCTTCTCCAAAGTGGGGGAGCGGATTTCTTGGCCCCACAGGAAGAAAAATCCATGCCCTGGGCATGGAGCAGCGGTGGAGTGCGGTGCAGGGCTGGCACAGAGGCATTTTCCAATTCATCTTCTTAAATGTTGAATTCCGAGAAGCTCCAGGCTCCTTGCTCCGGTTGCTCACATCCCTCTCTCCGGGCAGCATCGGCTCTCAGGCCTGGCCGTGCCTCTGAGCAAGGTCTGGGCTGGTTTTCCCTCCACAGCAACGCCCCATCCAGTGTTTTCCAGGGCGGATCATGTGGGGTTTTTTGCAGCAGGATGGACGGCACGCATGGAAAACATCCTCAGAACATCCTCAAAACATCCTCTTCCCTTGGCCAGCACGGCTGCGTTTGACCCCAAATCCACCAGCAGCTCTATCCCCAGCCCTGCTGCTCCCACTTTGGGCAGCGTTGTCCCGTCCTTTCCTTTCCCAGGGATGTGGCCGTCCCCTCAGGGCCGGGAATGTCCCGGGGCACGGAGATTCCTGCGCTGGGATGGATGGATGTGGTGATGCCTTTGGGGCGCTGCTGTGGCCGGCGGCTCCGCTGGCATCCCAGGGGCTGCCCCTCTCCAGGAAACCTCGGCTCACCTGTGCCGTGGCGCTGCCTCCTTGCACAACTCCTGCAACACCCGTGGGGAAAGGATTGCTTTCTTCCCAAGCCCTGATTGCCGAGCTGGCCTCATCACAACTTGGCCAAAGGGGAAGCTGCAGCTTGCTAGGTGGCCTCGTGATTCACCGTGGAAAATAAGACCTTGCCCAACCTCGCCACTTCGGATGCCGAGGTGTAAATCCCGGCTGGAGGCGGCTTTCCCCGGGATGCCAGGGACGGTCCAGCGGTGTGCCCGGGCTGGGGACGGCGTGGGGGTGTCCCCTGGGGGCTCAGGAGGCGGAAGAGCTGCAGCAGACACAAAACCAACCCAGCCCTGGCACCCACGGGCGCTGGAAGGAGCAGCCTGGCAGAGGCTCCCTCCCCGCCCCGCGGCCCCGGCAGGGACGTGCGCCGGGCTCTCGGCAGAACTGGTTTGGCCGTGGCCAGCCCGGCTCCAGCCCTCGCTCCCCGAGCATCCTCCTCATCCTCCCTGCCCGCTGCGGGGATGGGGATGGCCGGGAAGAGCCATCCTGGGGTTTACCCCCAGCACGGTGCCAGAAGGGCTGGCAGGGTTCCCTGGCATGGAGGGGTGAAGGGCATGGCCACCAGTGCCATTCCTCCATCATCCATGGCGAATGGATTTCCTGCTCCCAGCTGTCCCCACGGCCACCAGCTGCCAACCCTTTCCCCTGGGGCTGGGGCCTGCAGGGATGCTCACACCTGGAGCTGAGGAAGAGGAGGGAAACTTCTCCCAGCACCGCCTGAGGCTGGCGCAGACCCTGCACTGAGCAGGAACGTCCCTTGTGGGAAACACCTGGGGACGGCTGGGAGAACTCCTCACAGTGGGCTCTGCTGGGTGCATCCCACCAGCACCCCACTGGGTCACTCCCCCACCCTGCCTGTGGGGACCACGATGGGTCCCCAGCCCTGGGAGCCCCCGATGTCACCCGCAGCACGTCCCAAGAGGCCGGTGACAGACGGGCAGAGCCACTGCGGGGGCAGAGGTGCCACGGGGCTTTGCCAGCTGCCAGGAGCCGGCGATGCCACCACCGCGCCAGGGCTGGCGAACGCCGCGGGCTGTTTGCACAAGAGGGGAGGGGTTGGCAGGCAGGCAGCGCCCGTGGGTGTAGCAGACATGTGGGACACGGCGATGCCACCCTCGGGATGCCAGGAGCGGGGATGGCGGGGCTGAGGGATGTGCAGAAAATCCCGGTTTGGGGAGCGCAGCCGGGAGGGATCTGCCGGCACCCGGCTCGTCCCGGGAGCAAACCCTGCCCACCCCACGGAGCACCCCGGGGGTGGCACCTCCCCAAACACCCCCCGCCCACCCCGACCCGGATGGGGAAACTGAGGCACGGACGGAGGTGGCGGGGATGGAAAAGCGCAGCAGCTGCATCAGAACTGCCGAGGGGGAAAAACGGGCAGCGAAACGAAAACAAAAACAAAAGCAGCAAGCAGAGGAGGTTTGAAACAGCGTCACCTGAAAGGGAAGGAGCGACTCAGGGAGGGAAGGCAGCGGGAAGGAGCGGGCAGGAGGCGTGCCGGGAGCATCCCACGCCACCGGCTCACCACGCCGCCGCTAAAAATAGACTGGCTGGCTTGGCCACTGTCATCTGGAGAAGAAACGCGATTTTCCAAAGCTCCCGGGAAGGACGGCGCTCCCACGGCCACCCCCTGCCCGGCTCCACCGTCCCCTTCCCGGCATCGCCGCCGAGCCCACGCGGGACCGGGGAGCAGCCGTGCGTGCGAGGAGGAGGAAAGGAAAAAAATAAAAACCACCCAGCCCAACACACCCCATCAAGAGACGGCGGCTTTAGCAGCGCACATCGCGCTCCTTATCTGACACCATCTAATGGCAATTAAAGAAAATCCACACGCAAAAAATGTGACGGTGTTTTTTTTTCACCACCCCCTCCCAGCCCGTGCGTTCGCTCGGCGGAGCAGAATGGGAGATAATCATCAAAAAAAAAAAAAAAAAAAAAAAAAAAAAAAAAAAAAAAAAAAAAAAAGTCAGAGCTCTCATCAAACTAATGCAACATCTGCAGCCGATAACAGGCGCTGGGAGAGCTCGGCTTCTCAACCCAGCTCGTTCCACAGAGCACGTGGAGGGGGGGAAAACCCACCCCCACCACCTTGAGAAATAAAAACACGCATGCAACTGCCCCCCCCATCAGATAATTAAAGTGCCTGCGTTAATCACATTTGCAATGGAACAAATTGTTGGAGCCCTTTTGCCCCTCTTTGCCGTGTTTGTTGTTGTAGCGAATCCTGCTCCGGTCTGGTGGGGAGAGATAAGTGGTCCTTATCAACGCTGGCAATCTCTATCAGGATGGAGATCGGGGCTTGGCGCTTATCAGGAGCTCAGATCTACTGCAGCTGAGCGCGGAATAAAAAGGGAAAAGGAAAAAAAAAAACCCCAACCCCGCCATAAAAAAAAAAATAATAACCACAATCAGGCCCCTGCAACTATGACAAAACATTCGCTTCCAGCTCGCTTAGGAACAACAACAAAAAAAAAAGAATAAAAAAATACGTGTATTAAAAGAAGGAGGGAGGGGGAGGCACATCAGCGCGATGAGATCAATCTCCCGCTTATCGGGCTCCCCCATCGCAGGACCCGGCGCTGCGAAAGCACCGGCAGCTGCCAGAGCCTCGCTCATCAGCTGGGCGCCCGCGCTCCCATGTTTGAAGTTAATAAATATAACAGGCTATCTGGGTTGGAGATCAGCTCCTGCTCCCTATCAGCCCCTCACATCTATCTACCAGCAGAACAAAAGACAGACACACACACGCGAAAAAAAAAATTAAAAAAAAAATAAACCACCCCATAAAGCAGCAGCAGCAGCTGCAGGAAAGTTGGTGGTACAGGCAAGGATGGAAAGAAACTGTCCTCTGCGGGCAGGAACCCCCCCCAAAAAAATGAAAGGCAGAGATGCTCGGGGTGTTTTCTCTGCTATCAAAAGCCACCATCGCGATGCAATCGGCTCTGAAAGCCTCCCCACCGCGTGCCGGGGGGAGGCAGCGGCACCCCCGGCCCCTCCATCCCCGCACGGCTCCAGCCCGGAAAGGCACGGAGAAGAGGAAGGTTAAAGCAGCCGGTTAAATATAGTCCGGTGTGTGATCTTTGTCTTTTATCTGCGCTGGCGATCGCCCGCCCGCTCTCCCGGCGATCTCCCCGCGAACCTTAATCTGCGCCTCGCATCGGGCTTCAAAAAAAAAAAAACCCAAAAAAAAAGAACAAAACCCCAACCCCACAAGAGAAGGCAAAGCCAGAGCGAGAACATCGCGTCACCCAGGAAAATAAAATCAGCAGATAGCAATCTGGAGGAGGTTTTTTTTTTTTTTTTTTTAATGCCCCAGCCGAGATGATAAGGAGGATAGACTTTGTGGAAACAGGTCCGGTCTGTACATGAGAGGAGTCTGGTTACCGGAGCCCTGATTCATGCATACCTTCCCTGATGGAGCAGCGGCAGGGCGCTCTCGCCGCGCTCGCCGCCTCTAATGACTGTTTTCATGTTGACACATACAGGAAGGCTTCCAAGCTCTCGGCTTTTAATCAGTTTTGGCCATCGCCGGCGGCCTGAGATCAGCCTCCCACTTTATCATTTCTTCACATCTCTGCAGAAAAGCAGCAGAGGAAGGAGATACGCGAGGAGCCGCCGCCGCCGCCCGGCCGAGCTGCCACGGCCTCGTCCTGCCCCAGTTTGCCCAGTAAAGTGGGCGCTGGGATGGGGCATCCCACCCGCGGCAAGGCTCCCACCGCGGGGAGCGGTGTCATTCCAGCGCTACCGCTCGCTCCGGTCTGAACGCTCCCGGTTCAACGAGCTGGAGTTACCCAGGCAGGGCTCGCAAGGCTTTTTTTTTTTTTTTTTTTTTACCGAAAAAAACCCCCGGAAGTTGGATAAAGCCAAAGGGAGAAAAGTATCCCGAAAAAAAAAAAAAAAAGAGGCAGCTGGGACTATTTTTAACTCTCCCCGGGTAAAAGTCTAGCTGAGCGTTATCACCACGGCAATCACCCCAGGCAGGGAAACAGGTAGGTGCAACTCAGCCTTGCAATTATTTCAGGAGAAAGATAAAGGTAGATTATCACATGGTGGCCAGCCTTCCCTATCCTCCCATCTCCCTCTTATCACCAGCTTCCATCGACTCGAGGGGGAAAAGAAAAAAACACACACACACACACACCGGAGAGGAAGGAGAGAAGCCAAGCTGAGCCCGGAACCGAAAAAACTTCCAGCACTTTGCAGGATTTCTCTGCCTCGCCGGTACATCCTGGCTGGAGCAAAACAAGAGCCCGGCCCATGGGGCTGGATCGTGGCCAGCGCGACCCTCGGGAATCGCCATTCCACAGGCAGGGACAGGGATGCGCCCAAAGTCCCGTGGGATCCTGCGGCCGATCCTCATGGCCACGTCCCACCCGGGCTGGGATGCCAACCGGGAGTTGGGGGGGGGGG
>VXBN01011225.1:20552-58107 GCA_013397395.1 Sinosuthora webbiana
CACGCCCACCGGATGGCGCGCGCGGCGGGGGGCGGGGCCGCCCGGGGGCGCGGCTAACGGCGAAGGGGGCGTGGCCCGCGGGGCTCGATCCCTGCGGGGGCTCCGTGGTCCCCGCGGGGTCCCCGAAACTGTCCCCAGCCCCGCTCTGGGAGCGCGCCGTGAGGCTGCGCCCTCTCCTTTGGGTCTCTGACCCCACCCCGTTAGGTCGGACCCTCCTTTTGGGTTCCACGACCCATCCTCAGCATCCCAAAGTCTCCCTTTGTGGCCCTCAGTCCTTCTTTGGGTTCCCCAAAGTCTCCCTTTGGGGTCCTCGGTCCTTCTTTGGGTTCCCCAAACTCCCCTTTGGGATGGCTTGTGACGTCTCTGGAAGCTCCTGCACTCAAGCATTCCCCCCGCTGCGACCTCAGTGCCCTCACTGGGTCCCAATTCACGTTTCCCAGATCCTCAAAGCCTCTTATGGGGCCCCCCAAACTTCCCAGGGGCTCTCTTTTGGATCCCTCAGAACCCGTCCCATTTCCAGATGAATGGTCCAAAACCTCCCACCTGTGACTTCCATGGCCACCGTCACCCTGGCTCAGTGTGGGTGTCACCCCAGGACACCCTGGGGATGGTGTAGGGGTGCTGGGGTCTCCCCTTGGCATCGTCCCAGCCAAGTGACCTGTGGGCATGAAGAAATTTTGGGGTGAAATGTGGGTTAAACAGGAGCCACTTAGATTTTGGATCCTTGATGGGAATATTTGGGAATATGGGAATATGAGAAATAACAATTTCTCCCAAACTGGACCTCGCCCATGGCTGATTTTGGATCAGGGGGATTTGCCAGTGGTGATGGCTGGTGCTCCCCAAATAATGGAGTTTTTGGATCAATGGAGAGGGCTGGTGGGCAGAGCTGGGTCATATCCCTTCTCCATCTATCCCCGGACATGGGATGTGCTTTTTTTCCCCCCCTTTTCTTTTTTTCTTTTTTTTAAAGGGTTTTTAATTAACTTCCTGTTTCAATGGTGGGATAATGAGTTTTAAGCAGCACATGATTCCAGTAAAGAGGTCAAACCGGCAATGAGGATGTCAAAAGAAATTAAGTTAGGAATTAAGAAAAGATCCAGGGGAGAAGAAAAGAACCCTGTGGAAGGAGGGGAAATGCTGCTGAGGACAAGGTTCTGCTGGTTCCCCCCCCCTCCCTTGGCTGACCACCCCCCAAAACGATCCTGGCGGCGCCTTTCACCTCGAGTGGCCTCGAATCGCCGCCTTCCTGGAGACCGAACCCCCGGGGGAGCAGCAGCTCTGCTCCCGGAGCCTTTCCCTTCCTTCCCTGCCCGGCTTTGCCAGGCCCGGCCCAAGGAGCCCGGAGCGCCCTCTGCTCTGTGTCAGTCCTGATGGTTCTGATTCCAAAATCCACCCCGATTTTTTCGGGCGTCTCCAGCCTCCCCCCGGCTCGGCTCCGGGGATTTTGGGGCTGGGGGGCGCCGCGGGTCCGGCCGGTTCCTCTGGCGCATCCATGGACCTCCCGTGGTATTCACCTGGAGTGTTTGCTTACGCCAAGATAATTAGACGACCATTTAATTAAACACAGCATCATTAATTGCAGGGATGTGAGGGGCTGGGGGTGAGGGAACACCCAAATTTCCTCTCCCCTGGAGGCAGCAGGGGGATGGGGCCCGCCCCCGGCTCTTTGTGCTGGAAGAAGCGGTGGCAGCATCTCGAGGGGGCACGGGGACATTGTCACACGCACGAGGGGCTGCATTCCCCCCCAAAAAAAATATCCAAAAAGCCTCTCTGGAGCCGGTGGGCGCTGCCGCCCCGGCCTGGGGAGCGAAGTGAACAGGTTGCAGTCCTTCCCCTGGCACATTCCTTGCCAATGTCCCTTTAATTCCCATTTTGGCACCATCCCAGAGCCACTTAGACCCCCCCTACCCCACACCCCAGGCCTGAAAATTCGCAGTCTCAACCACCACCCAAGGGAGGGGACATCCCCAAATCCCGCGGCCCCATCCCCAGAGGGGACACCCATGGGTGCCCCTGCACGGGGACAAGCGTCACGGCGGCGGTGACAGCGGCAGGGCTGGGTGTCTCCCCGCTCCCTCCCCGGTGCCGCGGTGTTTGCGGAGAGATTGTTACAGGGGGAGCCGAATAAATAGCGTGTTTTCCCGAGGAGTGAATTACACGCCTGCAGAGCAGAGATAATGCGGGAGCAGCCGTTCCCCCCATTGTGAGCGAGGTGACATCTTTTTATGGAGCTGTGTACATTTGTATTAGTGCCAATTAATCTGGCCTGATATTATTAGAGACGCGGCGAGAGGAGGTGGCGGCGCAGGAATGTCAATGGGGGAGAGCCCCGGCGCTGCCTCTGCCGGGTTTCAGGGCTCAGGGGGGGACCTTGGGGGGCTGTGCTGAGCCCCCCGAGGGAGCTGAGTGCCCGTGGTGGCAGCCGGTGGCACTGCCCGCTGGCACGCTCTGCCAAGGCTCCAAAACCAGCTTTTTTTTCCAGCTCAAAATATCCTATTTTAGTTGTTTTTTTTTTTTTGTCCCAAGAGGGAGAAGAACTGGCATCACGGTGCCCCACCTGCAGAAGGGCCCTGCCACCTGCTGGCAGGACAACCTGGCCCTGGGTGTCACTTGTCACCAGCCTGTGGCTCAGCCTCGGGTGGCTGCCAAGAGCCCGGGGTCCTCCTTGCCTTGGGGACAGCTTGGGCACGGATGTGACACGGATGGGACACGGCAGGAGCAAAGCCTGGGCACGGCTTGGGCACGGTTTAGGCACGGCTTGGGCACGGCTTGGGCATGTCCCTCCATGACTTGGGCACGGCTTGGGCATGTCCTGTGCAGGGAGGCTGCCCTGGAATTCCGGGCTCCCGGGAGCTGCGGTGGCAGCGTGGAAGGGTTGGGGATTAAATCGCGGCCGTGAAATTGTTTAGGTTTGAAAAGCCTCCAAGATCATCGAGCCCCAGCACTGCCAAGGCCACCACTGAACCCTGTCCCCAAGTGCCACATCCGAGTGGCTTTTAAATCCCCCCAGGGATGGGGACTCCACCACTGCCTTGAGCAGCTGTGCCAGGGCAGGACAAACCTTTCCATGAAGAAATTTTCCCAGTATCCAGCCTAAACCTCCCCTGGCACAAATGATGCTGGGTGCTCCTGAAACCAGGTGGGAATGTGTGGATGAGCAGCCCCCACATCCCAAATCCAAGGCTGGGATGTCTCAGTGCTTATCTCCCCCTCCCTCTTATTGACCTCCTTCTGTAGGAACGATGTTCTAACTCCCCAAAGGAGCAATCCAACCAATTCCTGGGCTTCAGGAGCATTGTTGCTGGCAGGACACGGGCATCCCTGGGGGCTGCATGGCTCCCCTGCTCCTGTTCCCACTCTTCACAGCCCCCAGAGCTCCAGGTTTTCCTGCATGAATTCAGCATCAGGGATGCAGGATCCTGCTGGTGAGTCTGGTCCCTGTCACGTACCCCGGGGAGGAAGGTGGGAGCTGGGCTTTAAATTCCTGCTGTGCAAGGAAAGGCCAGATTTGACTCAAAGGCAAGAAAAAAAAAATAAAAAAATTCTAAATCTTCAGCCCCTGCTCGCAGCGTGACAACCATGGTGGATCCCGTTATCCTCCAGGCTTTATGGAGAGGCTTAAAGCACCTCCGGCTCAGAAACTTGGATGTGGGGCTGAGAAAAGAAAGGCTGTCTGGATTTGGGGGGGGGCGGGCGGGATGAAGAGCAAACAGCTTGAGGAAAATTTAGGGTGATGGCAAGAAGCCAAGAAATCCCACCCCCGAGGGGCTCCATCAACGCCAGGCACCTCCCACCAGACCCACCCTGCTCCCCCTGGGGCTGTGGGGCTGTCCCATCCCTGAGGATGTGGGTCAGGGTGCAGACTGGCCCCAAATCCCAGGGGGGCTGCAGGGCTGGGACCCCCCAAATGTGCTGGGTCCCATGGGAGCCCCCCTGGGCTGCTGGCCCCCGCTGAGCAGGGAGTTAATCCCCAGCCGGGAGAAGCTGCCCAGCTTTGCATCCTCGCTGGAATTACAGTGACAGGGGCCTGCAATCTTCCAAGTGACAAACGCTGCCGGATAATGCAGGACTCAGCAAACCCGGGGGCTTTAGGGGGCTCGGAGGAGCCGATGGGTGCGGGGGACTGAGGGGGTGGGATGTGGGTGACAGCAGGGGGAAAGAATGGGGGGAAAAAAACGACTCACATTTAGAAGGGAAAGGATTAATTAAATAATTCGGCCCCCAGAGGTGTGGGGACAATGCCAGCATCTCCCTGGGGAGTGGCATTCCAGAGGGAGCTGAGCCCGAGATGGGCATCACTCCTTTCCTGGGTTCCATAAAATGGGTGCAGCTGTGGGAAAGGGTCCCTGCACCCATCCCAGGGCCCTGGGGACGGGTCCCATCCCTGCAGCATTCCCCTGGCTCCCAGGAGACTCATTTCCAGGTGCCCAGGTGATGAATCTGGAGGTGTGGGAGAGCTCTGGCAACAGCCAGGCATGAAATTTCCCTCCTCCGCCCCGCAGGTTTGCTGCCCTGGTGAAATATAGCGCAGGGAAAACATAAAAGTCCCATTTCCAGCTCCATAATATTTCCTGCCAAAACAAAGTAAAATGTGCCGCCTTAAATTTTCTGCAAAATTCTTTTGAGGTTATTTTTTTCCCTAAATTAAGCCATACTAATTATTTTCAGCCACTTTATCTCCACTCTGCAACACACCAGGAGGGTGCAGGCGGCAAGCATTTTAAGCCTCCATAAACAAAAGAGTAGTTTGGAAAATAATTCTATCAATTAATCAAATTAATCCTGCAGTTTTAGTTACAAGCCCCGAGTGGCGAGGATCCCAGCCGGCGGTGCCGAGCTATCTCTCACTGACAGCGGCTCCGTGTTGTGATTGCGGCAGTAATTAAAGGATGGAATACACCGCCTTTGTGGCGGCTCCTACCCCGGCCCAGCGGGGCCGCGGAGGTCAGCTCGAGGACAAAGTGGGGACGGGAGAGCTGGGCCTTCATCGGCACCATCATCATCATCACCATCATCATCATTCTCACTATCATCAGCATCAGCAGCAGCACCATCTATTGTCCTCGCCATCACCAACACTGTCATCACCATCACCATAAAATGGGGATGAGCAAAATGGGTCCTCACCAGCACCATCATCATCATCATCACCATCATCATCACCATCATCATCATCATCACCATCATCATCAGCAGCAGCAGCATCCATTGTTGTCATCGCCATCACCAACACTGTCATCATCACCATCGTCAAAAAATGGGGATGAGCAAAATGGGTCCTCACCACCACCACCACCATCATCATCATCATCATCCTCATCATCATCTTCACTATCATCATCATCAGCAGCACCAGCATCCATCATCATCGCCATCACCAACACTGTCATCATCACCATCGTCAAAAAATGGGGATGAGCAAAATGGGTCCTCACCACCACCACCACCATCATCATCATCGCCATCATCATCAGCAGCAGCAGCAGCAGCAGCATCCATCATTGTCATCGTCATTACCAACACTGTCATCATCACCATCGTCAAAAAATGGGGATGAGCAAAATGGGTCCTCACCACCACCACCACCATCATCATCATCGCCATCATCATCAGCAGCAGCAGCAGCAGCAGCATCCATCATTGTCATCGTCATTACCAACACTGTCATCATCACCATCGTCAAAAAATGGGGATGAGCAAAATGGGTCCTCACCACCACCACCACCATCATCATCATCGCCATCATCATCAGCAGCAGCAGCAGCAGCAGCATCCATCATTGTCATTGCCATCACCAACACCGCCATCATCACCATCATTAAAAAATGGGTATGAGTCAAATAGGTCCTCACCATCACCATCACCATCACTGTTACCACCTTCACCACAAATTGACCAAACTGGGCCATCAACACTTAGTCATGACCCAACTGAGTAACCCCATCACCCTCACAAACTGATGATGACCAAACTGGACCACCACCATCCCCAACTGATGGTGACGGGACCAGGCTGATGGTGACCAAACAGGCCATGGCCAGTTGGTAATGACCAAACTGGGCTGTGACAATCGCCAGTTCATGATGACCTAACTGTGCCATCACCATCACCAGCTGATGACCACCAAACCAGGCCACCACCACCGTCACCATCATCATCACCTTGGGTTTTTCCCCTCAGGGACAAGACTCTCCTGCCATGAGCAGCACTCTGACAAAACCCGTGAGGAAGAGGAGCTGCAGGAGCATCTTCACCTTTGAGAAGCTCCAACACTTGGCAAACCATTGAGGTGACAGCAGTGGCACCAAGGTCCTCCTCAGCCCCTTTACAGAGGACGCCTCAAACACCCCACAAACATCACGCGGACAGGGAATTTCTGTGAAAATATTGGAATATATTTGAGAAGATTAATCATGGATGACTTTACAGTACCACCCCATGTTTTTATCTCATACTTTATTTAACAATATTAAAGAGGCACTTTAAAGCACACGGACAACATCATAAAACGGCGTTTTCCTGCTCTCTCTCTCTCTCTGCTTCTCTGGACAAAATATCAAAATAAAAACTTTTGACAGAACACATTGCACCCAAGGTAAATTACCTACAATAGTTTTTTTTATACAATACAAAGAATTGTAAAGATACATATTAACAGAATAAAGCCTCTTTTTTTTTTTTTTTTTTCCTTTTAACTCTAAAACAAAACAAAATAAAAAAAATCATTGCAGGACAGACGCAAAGTACTCTGACTGTTCATATCACATCAGTGCATTACTTCACCTCCTTGACTTGGGAGTATTTCAATAAAATCTTTCCATGTCCTCATTTGCACCTGAGATTTCTTTCTGCATCCAAAAGTTCGGTTGTAGAACGTGCTCGTTTAATGTGACGTAACCTTTTCGACACTATGGAGTACCAGCATAGAGGAGTTTTTTTTCCCTAAAGTTGCATTTTTTTTCCCTAAAGTTTTTTTTCCCTAAAGTTGGAAACTTTTCCCCTAAGTTGTATTTTTTCCCCCAAGTTGGACTTGTTCCCTAAAGTTAATTTTTTCTCCCTAAAGCTGAAAGTTTTCCCCCTCGAGTTGGCTTTTTTTTAAAAAAAAATTTCTCTTTTCCTGCCCCTTTTTTTTTCTTTTTTTTGACAGGTAACGGCTTCTTCCTACCAATTATTTTTTTTTTTTCAATCAAGGAAGTCTGTATTCACATTACAAATGAAGAATAGCACCAGTAACTGCATAGTACAAGCGGATACCTATAGAGCCACTACGTCAATACAGTAAGAGAGTTTAGAAGTGATACCGTTGAGGGCACTCGGACAGTACCGGTTTTCGCTGCGGTAAAAAAATTGGCACAGTTTTCTCGTTGCACACACACACACACACACAAAAAAAAAACCAACCCGAAAAACAACCCCACAAACAAAAAGAAAAAAACACACACGCGCGCGCGCGCACGCACACACACAAAACCAACCCAAAAAACCCTAAAAAAAAAAAAAAAATCAGAGTTTGTCACAAGTGTCAAGGTGCAGTTTGCTCGCGGGGACGCTTCTCCTCCTCCAGTCCCATCGTCTACAGTGGTCAAAGAGTGGCAGCATCCTCTGGAGGGCTCCGACAGCCCCAGAACCCCAGAGCTAGGTCGTTCTTCTCTTGACGATGTAGAAACAAAATCCTTAGGGATGGCTGTCAAAATATAGGACACTCGGGTCTTAATTTAATTTTTTAATTGTATCATCGCTCAGGCCAGCTCCCAATTAAATGAATTGTACGGGATTATTTGTGCAAAATCTTCAAGAAAAAAAAAAAAAATTTGCTTTCTACAGTGTACTGCACCTTATGAATAAGACGTCTACGGAATGAAGTTCATCTCTTCAAGTACTTTGTACAAAGATAACACAGACACAGACTCAAAAGGTTCTGAGATTTGCAAGTATCCTTATAACCTCAGCACTTCTGCAATAAAGCAATTGCTCTCGACGATTCAGTCTGCCCAAAGCGATTACAATTTCAGTTCATGAAAATCATCAGCAACATCAAAGTTCTAGCATTTGCATGATAAATCAGGTGAATTAAAGTAGATTAGTAGACACAAAGCAAACTATTTCACAGAGGCTGCAGTGCAAGTTCATTTAAGCTAGACAGAGAAATCATGCTACACAAACGAATTTAATGCTTTGATAATTTTCTTCCCTTGCAAACCCCATGAAAGCAGCTGAGGATCACCATAAGTCACTTCCATAAATTACTCTGAAGTATCTCTTCTTAAAGGAATTTTAAAGCTGGTTAATTTCTGCCCAAAGAGTTGGCTGAGCAGGTTGTTCTGGGACTCGGCGCTGCGGTAGCTGGCCGGCCCGGCCGCCTTGGCCCCGCGGGGGCCGTGCCAGGAGCCACGCGGGGACGGCGCCGGCCCCTTGGCCAACACCTGGTGCAGGCTCTTGCCCAGGATGGCCTTCCTGCGCTTCACGTCCCCGTTGGCGTGGCGGAGCTCCCCTTTCTTCTGGTTGTAAGGGTCCAGGGCCATCTTCTTCAGCTGGGGGCTCGTCCTGGGCTTGGCTCCCCCCAGCTTGCTGCAGTGCGTGTCCCTCCTGCCGGGGGACAGGGCGGGGGCCTCGGCGTTGCTCCAGCTGCCGCGTTTGAGCTCCGCCGTGCTCTCGCTCCTCGCCGGGCACGGTGGCCGGGCTTTCTTCTTCTTCCCGTCTCCTTCCATGTTCTCCCGGGAGCCGGAGCTGCCCCGGTGGCTCAGGGACTTGTGTTCTTTCCTCCTCTTGGGGTGAAGTTTGCCCGTGGCTCTGCCCGGCTCTGCGTGGCCGTGTCTCGTGGTGTTGGTGGCAGCCTCACCTCTGGGCTGGTGGCCGCTGGATTTGCCCGGGTTGCCGCCTTGGTCCTTGGCGTTGGTGCTGCTGTCCATGGCCTCAGGCACGGATTTCTCCTTCCCTGAGATGGGCTGACCCTCCTCGGTGCTGCTGCTGCCAGGGCTGCCCGCACCGGGAGCAGCCTCAGCACCCACGGTCTTCTTTGGTGGCACTGAATCTTTGGAAGCTCTGCTGAGTGGGGGTGACGCTGTCTTGTCCTTTGGGGGCAGGGGCTGGTGGGCACCTCCTGGAGACGTGGGCTTGGCTGCACCTTCCCAGGCAGAGGCATCGCCGGCACTGGGGTTGCCCCATTTGTGGGTCTCCGTGGATTGTGGAGACTCTGCCTTAGGGGAAGGAAGCTCTGGGACCTTCTTGGCAAGCTGGAGGAAAGGGATCCCATCCACGGCGTTGGCGTCTGCGCCGGGATTTTCCAGGATACGGGCCCTGTATTCATCTTTGTTGCCTGTGCTTGTTTTCTTATGGGCATCGGCACAGCCATGTTTCTGGGTCAGGAGGGGAGGGGACAGTTTTTGGTCGGTGGCCTGGTGACAAGCCAAGCCAGCAAGGTCCATGGGAAACTCAGGCGAGTCCAAGAAAGGAAGTGGTTTTCCATCAAAGGCTCCTTTCTCCAGCTCCTCGATGGACAGGCCAGCGATGTGGCCGAGCTCGGGGCTGCCCGCAGCAGCCGGTGGCAGAGGTGGGGACAGGCAGGGCGGTGGTGGCAAGGGGTCAAACGGGGACTTCTCCATCTCTGCCAGGAGCTCCGAGAAGTCACCCACCAGGACTTCGGCTTTCACGGAGGGTTGGGGTGCTCCCAGGTCACCAGGTGCTGTAGGGAAGGACTCAGTGGGAACCTGCAGGCTGGGGCTTCCAGCTTCTACCAGCTGAAGGTCACTTGTGGCCTCCAGATGGACCGGTGACCTGCGTGGTGGGATTGAGCTGCCATGGTGGGCCACCTTCCTCTTCTTGCTGGGCGGCATTCCCTCCCGGAGAGATCCGTCCTCCTTCACCCTCTCCCTGCAGGCAGCGCCAGGCCTCATGACCCCTCGGAATTTGAACGTCTTGCTGCCGCCCGCCAGGTGCTTCTCCATGTGCCGGTCGTACTGCTCCTTCTTGGAGAAGGTGTAGTTGCACATGCTGCAGATGAAGGACTTCTTGATGACGTGCATGACGTCGGCGCAGAGCTCGCAGGCGTACAACGTGGTGTGCTTGATCTCCTGCTCCTCCACCACGCCGTGCTCCTGGCTCAGGTGGCTGCGGAGCTCCTTGGTCTCCTGGTAGAACATGGGGCACTTGTGGCACAAGTAAATCTTCTGCAAGCTGTGCACGACCAAGTGCCGCTGCAGCTTGAAGGGTTTGGGGAACTGCTTGCCGCAGTGGTGGCAGTCCCGGGAAGGATCCTTGCAGTCTGGGTGCATGGGGACAGATTTTGGGGCGCTTTCGCTTTTTGCCGCATGCTCCGGAGACGGGCTGGAGGACGCTTTGGAGGAGCTGGGCGCGGGTGGCTTCACTTTGACGCTGCCTTCCAAGGGCTCTTTCGTCGCCTTCTCCTGCTCAACGGGCAACTCCTTGGGGCTCCTGCTCCCTCTGCCGGGGTCGCCGTACCGGGAGGACCTGCTGGGTTTCCGACACATGATGGTGTTGAGGAAGTGGGTGACGGCGGCGTTGTCCTCGCCGAAGCAGCCCGGCAGCCCCATCACCGACTTCTGCGCCTGCCCCTTGCGCGCGAACTGCGTGGCGTGCTCCCGCAGGTGCTCGTTGTACATCCAGACGTCGGAGATCTCCTTCAGGCACATCCCGCACGCCCACAGCCCCGCCTTGTTCCTGGCGTGCTTCTCCTTCAGGTGGTCGCGGAGCTGCTCCCGGGAGCTGAACTTGCGCTGGACGCACATGTAGCAGGTGGGAGGAGGGGAAGGGTTGTGGGAGAGCTTGTGGAAGTCCAGCTCCCCCAGCGTCAGGAACCACTGGAAGCAGACTTTGCATTTGTACTGCTTGTCTTTGGTTTTGATGGTGATCTCCCCGCGGTTTTTCCCCAGTTTCCCGTCTTCCAGCTTGCTCCTGTGCTTGCCCGACTTTGGCTTCAAGCTCGCGGCGTTGTCCTCGCCATGGCCGGGAAGATCCTGGAGGAAGCACACGTCTCTCATTTTCAGCTTTGCGTTAAGCATCTCAAGGTCGATGGTGTGAAATTCGGGGGAGTCCGAATCCCCGTTTTCCTTGGCGCTGTAGGACTCCTCTGCCAGGTCGGGGGGCTCGGAGTTCACTTCTTGGAGCGAGTGCTCATCCTCAAGGTCCATCAGGGGCTCAAACATGTCCTCGGCAGAGAGGCTTTCCCCGTCCTTCTCCAGACTGCCCCAGATGCTCAGGCTGGGGACGCTGTCCGCGTGGCTGTTTTGGCACAAGAAGGTCAGCATGCTGTCCTCCAGGTCGATGTCCTCCTTCCCTTGGTCGGTCGCCTCCTGGTCCAGCCTCAGCTCGATGCTTTCAGATCCATCTGGAGCAGCATCTCCGCTCTTGGCCTTGCTGCCATGACACATGTTCAGCATCAGGGCGTCGTCAACGGAGATGGTCTCGTACTCGCAGGGGTCCTCCCTGGTGACACAGAAGGAGCTGGTGTCACTCAGGTCAGAGGCCAGGCGGATGGTGAAGAGGTCGATGGCCCCCGCTGGCTGCAGGCCGGCCTCGGGGACAGGTCTGGGTTTCTTGCTGCGCTTCCCGTACACCCGCGTGCACTTCCTCCGGGCAAACTGGTCATCCCTGGGGAACAGCTGGGAGAACGTGGAGTCATCGTCGAAAAAGCTCTGGAGGTCTGAGGTGGCCGTGCTGTCCTCGCAGTGCTCCCTGCCTGGTGGCACGTCTGCCTTCGCCCACCGCTTTGGCTCTGCAGGAGGAGGGCTGGTCCCCGGCGTGGGCTGCAGAGCACCGTGCCCAGAAGCACTTTGGGTGGTTCCCAAATCATGGTTCTCCAGCAGCAGAGCCCTTTTGGCAGGAGATGTGGGGCCCTGCAGGGCACTGCTCCAGTTCCTGGTGTCACTGCCTGCCGCAGGACTGTCCCCTGCCCCAGCATTCACGTCCTCGGTGCCACCAGCACCACGATGCTGCTCTGTGCCCACCTTGCCCCATCCCTTCGCCACTCGCTTCACAAACCCGCTAATCCATTTTCCGCAAGCCGGAGTGTCTTCCACTGCACCTGGATCTTCCAGCTCCCCAGGACAGGTGACAGTGCCTGTGGCTGTCTCCTTGCTGGCCATCTCCTCCAGAGACCCCATCCTGCTGCCCAGGTCTTCGCCAAGCTCAGCTGCACAAGGGGGCTCTTTGGGGTTTTGGGACTCCTGGGCTGTGCTGGTCCCGTTTTGCTCCTCTGTGGACACGCAACCACCTGGCTCCTGCAGGTTGTCCATGATCCCGGGCAGGCTGGAGCTCTGGGCAGCAGGACCTGGCAGCCCACAGGGACCGCCAGGCTCATTCCTGCTGGGAAACACCTTCGCTTTCCTTCNAGGGCAGCGAGACCTGGGCTCTTCTCCAGCTCACAGGGACCACCGGGCTCACTCCTGTTGGGAAACACCTTCGCTTTCCTTCGCCTCACTTTCCTGTTGAGCTGCTTCTCAGAATTGCTGTTCTCCTCTCCAAGGTCTTTGCTTTGGCTCCTCCTGCCCTTTTCTGCTTTCCTGACCTGCCATCCCAAATCCAGCCTCCCAGGCGCTGCCTCTCCCACTCCCCCCATCTCCGGGCACGGTCCCTTTGCCTTCCCCTCCCTCTGCAGGACCCGTGTGCGGTGCAGCTCCTGGGACATCTCCAGGGAGATCACGCTGAGGTCGCTGAGCACTCTGCTGACCACCTCCTGCATCTGCGTGCTGGGCTCCTTCTCCAGGTCCGGCAGTATTTTCTTGGGAATGTGTTCAACGGTGGAGGTCGGCACCTGTGAGCTGCAGGTTTTGTCTTTGGCTGACGCCTTCAGGCTCCTCCTGGGCACCTTTTGGGCTGATTTTGATGTCTTGTGAGCAGGAATCAGAGGGGACCTGGGAGCCTTGCCGGGCTGTGGCAAACCACCATTCTTCACCTGGTGCTTGACGGCTTTGTGCCTGGTCAGGCCAGGCTTGGACCGGAAAGTGGCTGAACAAATGTCACAGGTCACCGGGAGTCCATTGGGCTTTTTGCCTTTGTGGAGTTCGTTTTGGGATGGGTCTGGAGTACTGCTGGGTGTGTAGTCCTCTCCTTGGCCCACGCTGTTCAACACACAGCCCCCAGCTTCTGCAGCCCCATGGCTTTGGGATTTCTCCCCTTTCAAACTCTTCCCTCCACTCTCTGTGGTTTTGGAAAGACCAAGTCTCACCTCTGCTGCCCCTGAAAACTTGTGGCCATTTAATTCAGCAGGACCAAGATCTCCAAGCCTTGTAAGACCTCTGCTGATGGCAGCTGACACGTCCTGAACAGCAAAACCATTGGACAGAGTCTCTGCTTCACTTTCATGGTTATTCCTGACATGGGAGCAGTTTTCAAGCTCGTTCTCTCGGTTCAGGTTCACCTCCCTTTCTTCCGTGGGCAGAAGATCCGCTGTGGGCTGGGTTGGATAATCCTGGGTCTCTGCAGGGGTGGAGTTAATGACTGTGTCTGGGATGGCACATCCTTGGTTTTCTTTCAAATTTGCCGGCACAGCACCGGTGTTTTCGGGGATCTCCTTCCCACCCTTTTGGTGGAAAGGCGGCGAGCAGGGAAGAGGACAGTCCTTCCCAGGGGGTTCCTGGGGACCACCCATCTCCAAGGCAGAGCCCACCAGACCATCGCCATGCAGCAGAGGGCAGGGTCTCGCTGCCCCCTCTCTCCCAGGTGATTCCTGGAATTCCACACCATCAGGGAGGTGATGAGGACGTTCCTCAGGCGCTTCCATGGGCGCAGCCCCGCAGGGATGCAGCGAGGGAGGGAAGGTGGGTGCCCTTTCCCACGTCCCTTGCTCTGCTGGGCTCAGGGTGTGATGGCTGCCGGCCTCGGGAGGACAACTCTTTGTGACGAATGAACTCGGTGCTGCAGGCAGGGAGGAGATGTATTTCTTCTCACCTGAGAGCTGGGTGCCAAAGCTGGGGACCTCTCCCCCCTCTTCCTCACTGCCCTGCAAGCATTTGAGGTGGGAATATTTGGCTGGCAAGAGCAGGCTGGCTGGGGATTCCGTGTAATGACAACCACTGAGGGACAGCTCGCCATTCCCCTCTCTGGGAACATCTGCACCGACTGAGCTGGCTTTTATCTCCGTCCCCAAGCTGTGATCCTGGTGGAGATCCCCCTCAGAGGGACCAGGGGGGCTGGCAGGACTCGTGGGAGCACTGCCCTGGTGCTGTGCCGCCTTCCCCGCCCGACTCCTTCCCAGCCTCTCTCCCTCTTCCCTGCCCAGCGTTTCTTCCTCCAGCAAACCACGGCCGGGATGGGATTGCTCATGTTTCCTAAATGCCAAGGTCGTAGCGTTGTTATCTCCCTCCTGCTCTTCCCCGAGCTGATCAGCTTTCCTTCCCTGCCCCGGCAGCGAGGTCACGGCGGTGCTGCTGGGTGCTGAGAGGTCATCAAGCTCCTGGGAAACACCATCTGCAGGGATATTAATGTCCCTCAGCCCCGGGCCTTCATCTGCTAAGTGCTGCAGCTCCGTTACGTTATTTTGCAGCTCCGGCTTTGCCGACGTGGGTTGTTTTGCATGGTAAGAGCCCTCTGCATCCAACGACTCCAGCTGCTCGCATCCACCGGGAGAAAGCACCTCTTTCCCTGGAGAAGCCACATTCCCAGAGCTGCTTCCAACGGGGATATCCCCTTCCCCTTGGGTGTGATCCTCCCCTTCCGAGGCACCGCCGCTCTGCTCCCTGTGCTCTGTGTGGATGGTGGCAGAGGGCAGGCTGGGAGCCAGCAGCCCGGGGAAGCACGGCATCAGCAGCTCCTCCTCGTTGTTCTTCACCGTGCGGGCCACGAAGAGCTGGAGCTGCTGCAGAGGGTTGGCAGAGGTCTCCTGGGGTGCCACCATCGTCTCCTGGGAAGGGCTGTCGCTCTCCTTGGGCACGCTCAGCACCTCGAAGAGCAGCGCTTTGGGCTTGCTGGCTTTGTCACTGGCTGCAGGGCTGTGATAGGTGCTGGGGCTCCTCCTCTCCTCCGTTTCCTCCACCAGCACAGGCCCACCACCACCCCCTTTGAGATCCGCAGCATTTTTTGCTGTTTTGGGGGGCTCAGTCCTGCTTAAGGGTTTTTCTTCTGTGTCTGGGACCTCTTTGACATGAGGTGAAAAGGTCAGATCCAAGGCTGGGGCAGGGCCTTGCTGAATGCCAAACTGAGGCTTAGGGTCTGGAAGATGGGCAGCAAACTTCTCCAGCTCGGCAGGATCGGTGTCTGCTTTCCCTGGCACTGGGAAGCCCTTGGCATCACACTGGCATGGCAGGGATGGCAGGGGGTCTTTGGTCACTTCTGCTGCCTCCATGGTCTCGGGGAACACGGAGTCGGTGACAACAGGAGAGCTCTTTGTCACAGGGCCGGTGTAGATGGGAGCCTCTGTTTGCTCAGTTGTGCTTGAGCCAGGTAGATTTTTGGAAGAAGACCCACTTTCCACCTTCCTGAGGTCTCTTTCCTCCCTTCCCTGGAGCTGCTCGCTGTTGTCTTTGGAGCAGAAATGGTCTGTGGCCAGCGGGGCTGGGACGCACATCGCGGTTCCCAGCGAGCCCAGCTCCAGCGGGCACGGCCAGGGCTCCCTGGGGCTCTCGTAGTCCTCACGGGCGGCCACCACGTCTGGCTTCTCCCCTGCCAGCCTGTCCCCAACGCAGAGGCTCGATCTGCCCAGCTCAGCTGCCAAAAACAGCCCTTTGTCCTGGCCTGGCTCTCCCGCCAGCGCCGGGAACCGCTCGGCCTCCTGCGCCCGCAGGTGCGCGGCCACGTTTGGCTCGGATTTCTGGAGGCTGGCGGACACCTCGGAGTCCAGCTTGCTGGTCTGCAGTTGGCTTTCCAGCTCCGTCACCAGGCGCTTGATCTCCAGCTCGTCGTCCGAGATGTTGCTCATGAAAGCCACGTTGTAGTCCGCCATCCTGTCCGGCAGCGGCAGGGACAGCTGGCCGCCGGGGACAGCTCCTTCCTCGGGGAATTTCTTGGCCGCCGGCTTCTCCACGGAGAGGCTGTGGAACTGAGTCATGTCCTCTGGCAGCATGGGGGCCACCTCCTCCATGAGGGGCCAGTCTTTCTCCGGCAGGAAGGGAGGGTAGGGCTGCTCGAAGGGCAGCGCCTTGCGGGAGGCGTTCCCTGGGAACGCTGTCACGTATCCATCCTTGCCCTCGTAGGGATCGAACTCGGACACGGGCAGCTCCCCGAATATGGACGAGGAGTCGAAGCTGAGAGGGGAGGACACCTTGCCCTGCGGCATTTCCGTGGCGAAAGGGGAGATGCTGGAGTGCTTCTGCTCGAAGGAGCTGGCGCTGATGTCATCCCGGCACAGGTACACGTCATCCATGTGGGAGGGGCCCAGGGCTGGGGGCTTTGGGAAGAGGTTGTCCTCGTAGTGACCGGGGAGGCCTTTGGGATCAAAGAATGCGTTCTCACTGCTGACATAGGGATCGGGTGCCTTGGCACTGAGCATCATTCCCACTGCATCCCCCCCATAGGTGGGAGCTGGTGTGGGATAATCCTTCCCACTGTCACAGAGCCCCTGTCCCTTCACGTATTTGATTCCTCCCTCTGAGCAGGTGGCACTCCCGTGACCAGGACTCGATTTGTTATCGCTGTGGGGCGGAGCAATCACCTCCTCCGTGTGGTATTTCAGCCCTTCACTCGGGAAAGGGGCAAACTGCTGCCTCTGGTGGTCCATGGTGAGCTCAGGGGAGCCCTGAGCCTGCAGGGTGGGTTCTGCTGCCTCACCAGGGAGCTTTGCTGCTCCTCTGGGCTCTTCCACCCCCTCCTTAGAGGAGAAGCTGGCAGGGCTCGTGCCCGGAGTGGCCGTGCCGGGCATTTGCCTCTCCTGGGGCTGCGGTGACGGCTCCTCCTTTGCACAGTCCATGGCAGCAACATCTGGTTCAGTGCTCGGCCGTGCCCTGGAGCCTGCCAGCAGAGGTTTGGCTGAGCCAACCCTCCTGCTCCCTCTGGGAATGTCCTCTTTGCTCTCCTGGCTGGTCTTTGGGCTGCTGTCCTGGGGAGGGCTGAGGGGAGCCCTTGGCACACGGGCTGGGCTGCCCGAGCGCCTCCTCCTCTGGGTGCCACCCTTGTCACCAGCCCCACCAGCGCAGGGTGGGCCCGTGCCCACCTCTCTGGGCTCGCTGTGGTTGCTGCCAGCAGATGAGTGGCTGCTCCTCCTTCGGGCTCTGGCAGCACAATCCGCTTTCTCAGCGTCCTCTTGACTCGGGACATCCCCGTCCTCCTGTGCCTCCCTTGTGTGACTGTCCCTTTTCCGGCCGTAGCTCCAGCCTGGGTCTTTCTCTCTGGCCCTCTCACTCCTGCCCAGGCGTTTCCTGCTGAAGCTGTACTTGCTCCTTGCCATGAATCCCGTGCCACGCTTCCTCCTGCCCCGGGGCTTGCTGCACTCTGCCCCCTCCTCATCCGAGTCGGACATGTAGTCGTATTCCCGCAGCCCGCCCTCCCCGGCGGCTGCCGGCGGCCTCTGGGCGGCCTGGGGGGCCTGGGCCTGCTTGCTGCTCTTCACCTGCAGTTTGTGGAGCTTGTTCTTCTGCTGCACGATCTTGTGGATGAGCTCCTTGCTCCACGTGCCGCTTCGGGGCTTCCGCTTCTTCCCGTCCTTCATGGAGAACCGCGGCGGCTTGGAGCTCTTGGCGGCCACGCCCGGCCCCACCTCGCTCCTCATCGGGGGGTCCTGGCTGGGTTTCCTGGGGTGCTTTTGGCTGGAGGTGCTGGCTGGGGGGACGCTGTTCTTCCTGCCTGCCCTCAGCCTGGCTGCCCTCTCCGCTCCCTCTGCCGCGGGATCCGGCTCCTGCGGTGCCACCCTCCGTGCCACCCTCCCTTTGTGAAGGTGCTGCTTTCCTGCCCCTCTCTTCACCTGCTCCCCTCCCGGGCGGCCATCTTCACAAAAACAGCCAGCCTTGGCCTCCCCTGCTGCCTTCTCCTCCGCTGCCTGCTTGGATCTGCTCTCGGAGGCCGGGCCCTCCTTGGCCTTGTGGGCCATCCCCCCGCTGGCCGCCTTCACGCCGGGCAGCTCCTCATCGGTGAACACATCGATGAAGCTGCTGTCGATCTCCGGGTTATCCGACTGGTACCCCAGGCCGTTGAGGGCCTCGGTGATCAGGCTGTCCAGCTTGGCGTCGTCCATGTCCAGGTCGGAGGCGCTGAGGGGCAGGGAGCCGGCGGCCAGGCCGTGGAAGAGGCCGCCCTTCAGAGCGTCCTCCTTGCCCTCGCTTTTGCCTTCCCCGTCCAGCAAGAAGTCGTCGCCCTTGTTTAAGGCCAGCAGGTGTCCCTGGGGGTCTGGAGAGAGCGCCAGGCCGGGGGGTTTGGGAGGCTCTGGCAGGAGAGCTTTCCGTGCCTCGGCAGCTCGGGGGGCGTCCCGGGGCTCCCCCTGGGCAGAGCAGAACTGGCGGTGCTGCAGGAAGGACGACAGGTTGCTGTAGTTCTGGTCGCACTGCCTGCAGGTCAGCAGCACGTCCAGCTGGTCCAGGCTGGCACTGCTCAGGGAAGTGGCCAGCAGGTGATGGGAGGAGTAGGGCGGCGGAGGCTGCTCCCCGTCCAGCCCGTCCGAGCATCCCTTGGCCACGTCCCCGCCGCCGGGTTTGTGGAACGGGCTGCCCGGGGCACATTTCAGGAGGGTGTCGTCTTTCAGAGCGTCCGCAGGGAAGCTGAAGGACTTGACAGAGTCCTGGGGGTGGTAGTGAAGCGAGCTGGGACTCAGAACCTCGGAGGGGTGGAAGGCTTTGCTGGCATCCTTGGCGTGGCAGGGGTGCTGGAAGAAGGGCGAGGGGGTCAGCGCTCCCGACATCTGGCTGTCCTCGAAGCCGGGGTTGAGTGGGCTGCTGGACATGGGGGACAGCGACGAGCAGGTGCTGCCACACGTGGGGTTGGGGACAGGGGACGGCAGCGGGGACTCGCAGGGGGAGGCAGCCACCAAGGCTGACGGTGGCAGGACCAGCCCTGAGCCCGACGAGCTCCTTGAGGGAGGAGGAGCTGCTTGAGCCACGCTGTAGAACAGGCCTTTGCTTCTCGAGTCGCAGGCAGGAGAGCCTGGCTCCTTCCCACTGTCAAAGGGGAAAGCTCCCGCCACGCTGGGATCTCCCCTCTGGAGGCTCTCTCCTGATAACAGCTTCTTGCCGTGATACCCCGGAGAATTGCTTATGGGGGGCCCTTTCTGGGCTTTCCCCTGCCAGTCCGACGTGCCCAGGGGGAAGGGGAGCTTCTGGCTGCTGATGTGTCTCGACAGCTCCAGCCTGTTGGCACCGGGCACCGCAGGAGGGAGGTGCATCTGCTGCCAAGGCAGCCTGGCATTTTTCTGCCTGTGCTGCCTCTGCTCGGGGCCAGGCTGGCACTCGAATGAGAACTGGTTTCCAACAGGGTTTGAATAAGGTGCTGAATTCTGGTCCATGGGAGAAAACGCCTTCGCGGCACCTTCCCAAGCTTGCACAAGCCGGGGGTGGGTGGGTGCCGTAGTGGGAACGCTCGTCTCGAAAGGCACGGCTCCTGCGCCGCCGCCGCTGCCCGCGGGGGAGCTGCAATAGGCCTTGCTCTGAAAGTGCACTTGGGACAGGGAGTTGGGCGGCACGGCCCTTCTCAGGGGGCTGCCCTGCGCCAGCAGCCGCGGCCCGGGGGCGCCGTCCTCGGCCGGGCCTTGCCTCTTCCCCACCGGCTTCGGCACGGCGGCGGGCGAGTGTAAACTAGACGGAAAAACAGCTCGGTTTTCTTGGAAAGTGCTTGGGGTTTGGTCGATAGCACCAGACGACGGGAGAGCACCAGTGGGCTCGGCGGGATGCTCGGCCCTGCCCTTGCAGCAGGACAGGGCTCCGTGCTGCAGGGCCGGCGGCGGCGGGTGCAGGAAGGGCGGCGGCGGCGGCGGCGGCGGGGCGGCGGGCAGCCCGTACAGCCTCCCCTCGCTCTCGTAGGAGCCCCCGCTCAGCGGCTCCTCCGGCCACTCTCTGGGCGACGAGTGGAAGGCGAAGGCAGCGGGAGCCAGCTGGGCGCCGCCGGTGGCCATCCCCACGTCCAGGTAGTCCTGGCCGCCCGCGGCGCCGCGGAACGGCTCCTTGCCCGCGTCGTGCAGCAGCTGGAAGGGGAACTGGCACGGCAGAGCCCCCAGGCCGTGCACAGCGCCTTTGCCGCCCTCGGAGAACGAGCTGGGCTTCTGCACCGAGATCCCGTAGGTAGCACCGGCGAAGCTCTTCTCCGGGGAAGGCCAGGGCTCGGCCCGGTTGGCCTGGAATTCTAAATAATGTAGCTGCCCATGGGTGCCGGGGCTCTTGAGGGGGATGCCGGCGGCGGGGGGCTGCCCCTTGGGGCCCAGGGAGGGCCCGGGCTGTGAGGTATAACTGGCGGAGCTCCGGCCGCCGGAGGCGTCGGGGAAGCGGCGGCCGAAGCCGAGATCCTCGGGCCGGAGCTCGGCGTCGCGCTGCGGGATGCCGGGCACGTGGAAGCGGTAGCCGCCGGCCGCGGGGGTCGCCTCGGGTTTTTTCGGCGGCGTCACCTTCTGCTGCGGGTAGGCGATGCCGATGGTGGGGCTGGGCCGGGTGCCGGCGATGCTGAGCCGGTAGAGCTGCTGGTGGCCCCGCTCGCCCTTCCCCGAGCGCCGGCCGCGCTCCCGGGCTCGGCCCTTCCCCGGCGGGGACAGGGGGCTGCCCTTGACCTCTCCCCAGGCGCTGTCATTGCCGAACTTGGGCTTGCACTGCAGCGATTTGAAGTCGATCTTCCCCGCTTGCTGCGGCCGGATCACGGCTTCCCGCTGGCTGTGGGGCTCCTTGTCCTTGGGGCCGGGGAAGGGGGACGTCCCCTCCCCGCCCAGCGCCCTCCCATCCTTGTCCCCGCAGCCTTCGCAGCCCAAGTCCTTGTCGGGCTCTTTGGGGCCGGCCTCAGTATCGCCGATGGTGTAAACATGCTGGGTCTCTCCAGTCATGATACCGAGGAGGGGACAAGGCTTACAGAGCCCCGCTGTCCCGTCCCGCTGCGAGCTGCCGTGCCCCGGTCACGGGCATGGTCCTCCCCCGACGGGCACCGGCGCGGGCGCAGGGGCGGCAGCTCCCCGGGGCCGGGCTGCGGGCGGCTGCCGAGGGCCGGCGGGGCTCTGCCGCATCCTCTCAGACCTGCAGGGAACAGGAGACAAGAGGGGAAGGCTGGATGTCAGGCACGGCGGAGGTTTTGGCCCCTTTTCTTGGACTGCAACCTCCCCCCCGGGGTGAAGCCCTGCAGCTTCGGGCTCTTCAAAGGATGCTCGGAGCGGTTCACCTCTGGCACAAGCTGCTGAGGCAGCACTTTTTTTTTTTTTTTTTTTTTTCTTTCCCCTCCCGGGAAAAGCTATTTCTGGGTTACTTCTTAGCAACATAAGCAGAAAAAGATGACAGAAGAGCTCCACCTACGGATTAGTGGGAAGGGCTGTCGGGATGGGCCGGGAGAGGCGCCCTGGGAAGGGCTCTCTGTCCCCATGTCCCCGTGTGCCCGTGTCCCCGCGTGCCTGCCTTCTCATGTTCCCCTGTCCCCAGGTCCCCGCTGCTGGAGGGGAGGTGAAGGGAAAGGTTTTTTTGCTCCGCCGCTTTCCCCCCCTGGAGCTGCCCCTCGTGGCCCTGAAATCCTCGGAGAAAGGACTTTACCGCCCTCCCTGCGGATCGCCCTGGACATTTCAGATGTTATTGAGGAGGCAAAAAAAACACCCAGAAAAGCTGAATCCCGAATTTCCCAGCTGATTTTACAGCCCAGACCTCGGGGCGTTGGGCACGGAGCACAAGTCAAGCGCAGCCTTTTAAAAGGCGCCACCAGGATTTTATATGAAGGAGGTTTTAATAAAAAGGAGGGTAAAGTTTTGCTTTAAGGAGCCTTTTTTGTTTTTTTTTTTAGAGAAGTCTGCTGGAAACAGTGAGGGTTTTTTTTTCCTCCTCCCTCACTGGAAATGTTTCTTTACCGTCTGCTGCACTGGGTCAAGTCAAGCCATGGCACTGCGCTCCGGAAGTGAGGAGCAGGAAACTCAGTTTATTCCTCTCCTAATGGGTGTAATTCCCACAAATCCCAACCCCGCTTTGTCACTCAGGAGCGACCTGGGCAGAGAAGGAGATTTTCCAAGGAAAAGAGGATCACCCTGCACCCATCCAGGGTCTCTCTGGGTCATTTCTCCATTCCCACCTGGAATCTGCCGGGATGAACACCCAGCACCCCCAACAATAACAATACTGGGGATGGAGAGGGGCGGCTGCATCCCCCCCGCTCCTGCAGGGATTCAGCAGCGCTGCCGGGGTTCCCCTCTCTGGTTGGAGCTCCCAGGCCTGAATTCCTCCCCAATTTCACACCCTGCCGAGGGAAACGGATCCGGGCCCGATGGGGTCGGAGCCGAGCGTGCCGGCCCCGCGGCCAAAGCTCACACGCGGCCCTTTGGCACAAAGGGCTGTGCCGGGAAAACAATGCCCCACTTATGCCTCAGCCAGCCACAACTCCAGAGCCCGCTCGCTGCTGTTTAAATTTGCAAAGGCTCCTTGCCAAGATAAAATACCCAAGGCCAGCGCTCGCTACATTATCACAGTCGGGCTTTTCAGCCACATAAAGGAGCCTTTTTTTGTCGTTTTTTTTTCTTTTTCTTTGCGAGGGAAAGGCTGGTCGGTGCGGCTGGAAAACTGCGGGATTCGCATGGCAAGGCCCGGGGGGGGGTGGTGGCGATGCCGAGTGCCAGGAGACACAAACATCCTGCTCCCGGGGATGGGGACAGCAGGGCTGGTGGCACGCGGGGACTGTCCCCTCTGCTGACGGGATCCGCGTCCTGCCGCCGGTGGCAGAGCCTGGGCAGGAAACGGGTGTGGATGTACTCCATGCAAATCGCAGATGGTGCACGGATAAAAGGGCAAGGTGTGAATTCGGGATTTGTTCGCCAAGATCCCCCTGCCAGGGCTTGGGGGTCCCCTGTCCCTGCCCGGGGGGGTCCCTCCTGCTGGCTGTGGCCACGGGCCACCGCTCTGAGGTGGCCCAGCAGCCCCGGGAGCGGGGAAACCCGGGGCCTCATGCGGCTGCGATGGGGCAATCGATAAGGAGGGCTGGGCGTGTTGATTTAAAGCGATATTCCCCAGGCAGCTCCTGCATCCATCCCCCGAGGGGCTGTGGATCTGGCACAAGCACAGTTCACCCCCCGTGGGATGAAAACCAAGGGAAAAATAATGAAAATTGGGACTGTCCCCTGTGGCTTTTACAGCCCCAGCCTGCCCTCAGCACCAGCCTCCTCCACTGGCATCACTTCTTGGATTTTGACATTTCAGCTCCTGGAAGAGGAGGTGGAAAGGGCTGGAACCGAGGCGAAGGGAATTCGGTTTTTTAAAAAAAACCCCGCTGTGATTATTGCCCGCCTGCCGGGACAGCCCTGCCCACCTGCACCCCTGTGCCCTGCCGGGGCCTTGGAGCATCCTCCCTCACCTGGGGCCTCCCGCAGCCCCTCAGCGGCTCGGGGCCAGGGGCCGGGGCCAGCAGCGGTGGCAGCAGCCTGGCTGGCGAGGCAGAGCGGGGCAGGTCCCGTCCTGCCGGAGCCCGACGTGCCAGCCGGGCTGTGTGTGACTCCCCGCCCCGGCACCGCAGCCAAGCGGCTCCCGCTGCCCCCGGAGCCGGCTGTGCCCGCGGGGCAGGGCTCAGCTGAGGGTCCCGGAGCCCCTCCGAGCTTCCCAATCCCTCCCTGCAGGGTGCAAACCCCGGGGGACCCCAGGATGGAGAAAGGCTCCTGCCCAGGAGAGAAAAGCTGAGATCCCACCAGCGGCTCACCCCAGAGGGACCACGCCGTGGGGAGGGGACAGCCACAGGCAGGGCAGTGACAGGGGCAGCATCCCCCCAGGGTAAAACCCCACTCCGGTCGTGTGAGCGGGAAAAAAAAACGAATATCCCGCAAGGAAAGGCCGTTCCCTGCTCCGGCAGAAGGATTTACTCCTGAGCCGGGCTCAGCTCTGGGCTCGGCCTCTCCCCTGCCTGACCTTGGCCAGTCGGTTCCTGGCGGTGACTCAGCTCCATCTGGAAATCGGCCCGATAACGCTGCCCCCGCCTATCGCTCCTCTATCGCCCGGGCTGATTAGGCGGGCAGGGACTGTTCCTGCCCTGCCTCCGGACAGTGCCCGGGGCAGCCCTGCCGGCCCTGGGACACGGGCAGGGGTCGGGCTCAGGGGCTCTGCTCGGGGGCTGAGGTTTGGTACAGGTGAGACCAGAGGCTGCTCCTGCCAGGGGGAATAAACCAGCCTGGGATGGATCTCTGGGACAGGGACAGCGCCCAGGGAACGGCTGGAGCTGTGCCAGGGCAGGTTTAGGTTGGAGATCAGGAAAGGTTCTTCCCCCAGAGGGTGCTGGGCACTGCCCAGGCTCTCCAGGGAATGGGCACGGCCCCAGAGCTACAGGAGAGCTTGGAAAACTCTCCCAGGGTGGGACTGTTGGGGTGTCTGTGCAGGGCCAGGGGTTGGATCGATGATCCCTGGGGATATTCCATGATCCCATGGAGCTGAGGGAGTGTGGCAGCTCGGCTCAGGGATCAGGGACAGGCGTGGGAGTGGGCGGCTGGAAAAACCTCAGGGTGCCAGCTGGGTGGTAACTGCCACGGAAATGCCCTTCGCTGTGCTGCTGGGAGGGAGGTGGGTGGGGGCAGCATTCCAGGGCTCCAGGAGGGTTGGAGAGGGACTGGGGACAAGGGATGGAGGGACAGGACACCGGGAATGGTTCCCACTGTCAGAGGGCAGGGATGGATGGGATATTGGGAAGGAATTCCTGGCTGTGAGGGTGGGCAGGCCCTGGCACAGGTGCCCAGAGAAGCTGTGGCTGCCCCTGGCAGTGCCCAAGGCCAGGCTGGACAGGGCTTGGAGCAGCCTGGGACAGTGGAAAATGTCCCTGCCCATGGCAGGCAGTGGAAGAGTTTTAAGGTCCCTCCCAACCCAAACAATTCTGGGATTCCATGGGAGGATCCCACACGGAACCCCCCTGGCTCTGTGGGCATTCAGTGGCTCTGAACACACTTTGTCCCCAAAAAAGGCTTTTGACCCCTGCCTAAAGGACTGAACGCCCCCCCAGATGGATCCATCTGACCCAGCATGGCTTTGTCTGGAGCTGGGAAAAAATCCCTCCCCTTGTGAACTGGCCCCTTCCCCAGCCCCTTTAAACTCCCTCCCTCTTCCCACTGAGCAGCTGCAGGCCCAGAGAAGGTCCCTGAGTATCCCTGCAGCCAGAGGCATTCCCAGAGCCCATCTGGGACGGGGAGGAAAGAGTCAGGCTCCCAAAAATAGCATCTGAGCCCGTGCTGTCAGCTGGCCCCTACCTTGGCACCCTCCGTGCTCAGCTACTGCCGGGTCTCACTTTCACCTCCCATGAAAAATGAATTTCTTGGCTGCAAAAGGAAAGAGAGAAATATGTCAGGAATCCGTGTCTGGCTTGGCTGCGCTGCTGCTGCGGCGTGTGGGGAGCGCTCAGTGCCAGGAGGGGGGATCCCACCCCAAAATTCCCACCCTGGCCACCCCCAGCCGGGTCACTCAGGCTTGACTGGGTGCTGTGGGAATGGGGAAATTGAGGAGATGGGATCCCACCTGCCCCTGTGCTGCAGCCCAGCTCCATCCCTGCATCCCATCCTGCAGGGCTGATGCCTCTGGGGTCCATCCATGGGCAGGATATGGGCCTGAGAGGCAGGAAGTGATGGAGGAGGAGGAGAGGGGAATTGAGGATGGCCCAAACCCAAATCCCAGCCACTCTGGGAGCTGCCAACCTCTCCCAGCTGGGCCTGATCCTGCCCCTGCCATTCCCAACCCTCCCTGCTGCCCAGAGGTTTGGGTAAAAATGGGGATTTTAAGGGTTTGCTGTTCCCTGCCAGCCCCAGCTGCAGCCTGGAGTCTGGAGAAGAAACCATGGATCATATCCCGACACACCAAACCCATTTCCCAGGCAGAGAAAAGCAGGATCAGGGCTCTGCTTCCTGCCAGGACACGGGGCAGCAGTGGGACCATCACATCCAGGGGGGTGGGACACCTCCCCTGCCAGCCCCGGGCCCTGCCTGTCCCCAGGGAGGGGAGCTGGGAGTGGGGACTGCTCCAAAGGGACAGAAAATCCGGGGGGATGGCTGGGCTGGAGCATCCCTCTGGGAGAAACCACAGCGGGAAGGAGCCAAGTCTTGGTGCTGAGAGCTTGAAAAAGACCTTGGAGGAGAGGCTGGGAAAGATTTTGGATGCAGACACACGCAGGGACACACACAGGTACAAAGGGACACATGGACACGGATACACACAGGGACACGGTCCAGCTGTGCTGGGGCAAGAAGAGATTTCCAGCGGATTTTTCTGGCCCAGAGAAGCTGGAAGGTTGTTCAGAAAGTTTCTTTCCAAAACTAATGATCCCAAATTGATTTGCTGGACCCGAGCAGCTCTGGATTTCCAGACTGGTGAGGATCCAGCTTTCACTGGGGATGCAGATTCTGCAAGAGGAGGAGGAGGAGGAGAGGCTGAGCCTGGCAGCTCTCAGGACACCCCACGGGATGTAGGGGTGTCACCAGGAGGTGTCACAAGCCAGTGTCACAAGTCGCTGTCTCGGCTCCATGCCCGGGGTCCCCTCCCAGCCCCGAGGCGCTTCCAGAGGAGGTTGCAGGTCTGGGATCCGGCACGGCGGGGGTGGCTGGGATGGGGATGGAGGGAGAGGAGGAGACACCAGACAGGGCTCGGGCCCAGCTGGAGGCCATCCCAACCCCTGAGGCAATCCCAACAGCTCAGGGTGGGCTGGCCATCCCCTGGTCCTGGAGCTGGGTGTCACCTACAAACCCTCGCTCCAGTCCCATCCCAGCCCACACCAGCACCGCAGTGTTCTCCAAAGGACACGGCATGGCTGCAGACAGGGAGAGGGGAGCCTCTCCCCGGGGTCATCTCCGCTTCCCCTCGCCCTTCACGGAGCGGGAAAAGCCGCTGGGATGTGCCAGGAGCTGCCAGGTGGGAAATCCGGATCCACGCATCCTCCACGGGGAAGCCCGGGCACAGCCGGGAGCTGCATCCTCCCTCCCGAGCCGCTTCCGAGCGACAGGCAGCCCCCAAATCCCCCCCTGAGTAAGGGCTGCCGCGTTCCGGTGCCCTTCAGAGCCATCCCTAAAAAATCCAGAGGCATCATCGGACATCTGACACCTCCCCTCGCCCGAGGCCGTGCTGGGTTTAATCTCCCCCGGGGATCGGCGGCGGGGCCGGGGCTGACAGCGGCATCTTTGTGGGGGCTGGAATAAAGCCCGACTTCTCCTGCCATTTATTTAAGGAATATTAATCTTTCATTTTCCTCCTAAATGCTCCTGTTTGCCGAGGACCTATCTGTTACCTAAGTGCTCCGATAAATCTTCGAAGGTAAAATTACATGTTAGAGACGCTGCCAGGAGGGTACATTTAAGAATACTTCCTAAATTATCAGCTGCATTAATCTTAATTACTTGGGCAAAAGTAGAGTCTGGCATTAGGGGTGGACTAAATTGAGCGGGTGTTTGTTTGTCTTTATCGCATCACATATTTGAGATCGTTTAACGGGGCCCAGATAAAAGGGGGAGGCCGGGGGCAGAGCAGCTGCCGGGTGGAAACGATGGCTCTGGGTGACAAAGAGCAGCTGGGAGGGGACCCCGGGGTCCCCTGAGATGGCAGAACCTTCCCGGAGCAGGTGGAGCCCCGGCAAAAAATATCCCAAAAAAAATCCCAAATGAACTCCTCAGACACCAGGCTGGGTGATGAAAAGAGTTTTACAGAGCGTGGAGAGGCAGGATGGGGAATGGCTTAAAACTAAAAAAGAGGATGTTTAGATGGGATTTTGGGAGGGAATTCTTGGCTGGGAGGGTGGGGAAGGGACTGGGATGGAATTCCCAGAGAAGCTGTGGCTGCCCCTGGGAGTGTCCAAGGCCGGGCTGGATGGGGTTTGGAGCACCCTGGAAGACAAGGGGTGGAACGAGATGAGGTTTGAGATCCGTTCCAAGCCAAACCATTCCCAGATAAAGCTGGAGGCCTTGGTGTCCCTCAGGGTGCTGGGGCACTGCAGGGCTCCGGGAGCAGCTCCTCCCTGGTGATCAGCCCCCATCCTGCTGGGCACACACGGAGCAGGAGGCACCACATCCTCTGGTCAACATTTTCCCAACATTTCCCAATTATTTGGACAAGGGCACTGTGCCCTTGCTCTGAGGTGAGCACATCCCTCAGTGTTTGAAGGCCCAGAACTGAAATGAAGCTGGGGTTGAGGTGCTCCCTTTCCCTGGGCCTTGCACAGGTATCAAACATTCCTGATGGGAAATGTCCCCATCCCCACGGCTGCCTGACCTGGGCACACTCCTTATCCAAGAGGGAATCTGCTGAAGCCAAAAGGAAGGGTTTTTCCTCTCTCTGCTTCACTTTTTGTCTGAAATGCAAAGAAAATTTGTCCCTGGAAACCCCCGTGCACAGGAGGCTGAGGGGAGCTGCTGGCAGCAGGGGGGAAATCATTCCATGCTGCTGGAGATGGGGATAAAGGCTGGATTTGGGAGAAGGGGAGCTCAGAGGCCACACCAGCACCATCCACACCCCCAGCCGACCCCTGGGCATCACCAGTGTCCTGTGACCCCACACACTATCCCAGGATCAGTCCCCGCTCCGCATTTCCCTCCCAGCCTCCCGTGACACCCCCCCAAAAAAAAGGGAGAAAAAAAGCCCCAAATCCCAGGCAATGCCAGCATTCCCAGGCCAATCTCACGTTTCCTTCCTCCCTGCAGAGCCTGGGTCTGCTCCAAGCTCCCAGCCCTGGTCAAACGGGGACAGGAAACCCGAGAGCGATGAGCGCATCCCGGGATTTTCACCCAAGCCTCCTTTAGCTCCTCGTCCTCTTGGCATCCTGCTCCTCTCCTTGGGAAAGGCTGCCCGGGGCTGGGGCTGGTCCTGCCTTGGGGCACTCACACACATGGATCACGGGCAGGAATTAATTGGCTCCCTGCAATTAAACACCCCGGGCTTCAGCTGGGGTCAGGGCATGGATGGGATGGCAAATCCCGGAATTCCTTTGGGTGCCGTGGGATCAGACAGGGACAGAGGGAGCCCCTTCCCTGCAGGTCTCATCCTGGGCCTCAGCAGGGTCCCTGGAAGGCACAGAGGGATCAGCAGCTCCCGGCAGAGCCAGGGCAGGGAAATCCTGGTGCTCCTTCCCAAAGTGCTCTGGCTGGAGGGATCCAGAGGCCCCGAGACACGGCTGGGATTTGGGGGGATGGAGAGGAAGGATCTCACCTGGGGATGGGGTGGACCATGGGAAGGACAAGGATCAGGGATGGCACAAGGACCACGGGAAGCACAAGAGCATTGGGAAGAACAGGATTCATAGGTGGCACAAGGACCACGGGAAGAGCAAGGACCAAGGATGACACAGGGACCATGGGAAGAACAAGCACAGGAAGCACAAAGACCATGGATGTGAAAAGGATCATGGGTGGTACAAGGATTTGGTGGCACAAGGACCATGGGAAGAACAAGAGCATTGGGAAGAACAAGGACCATGGGTGTCCCAAGGACCACGGGAAGCACAAGAGCATTGGGAAGAACAGGATTCATAGGTGGCACAAGGACTGCGGGTGTCACAATGACCATGAATGGCACAAGGACCACAGGAAGCACAAGGATTCTTGCACAAGGACCATGGGTGTCACAAGGACCACGGATGGCACAAGGACTACAGGAAGCACAAGAACAATGGGAAGAACAGGATCCATAGGTGGCACAAGGACCACGGGAAGCACATGGATTCTTGGTGGCACAACGACCATGAGTGGCACAAGGACCACAGGAAGAACAAGGATCAAGCATGACACAAGGACCACGGGAAGCACATGGATTCTTGGTGGCACAAGGACCATGGATGGCACAAGGACCACGGGAAGCACAAGATCCATAAATGTCACAAGGACGAGGGGAAGCACAAGGATTCTTGGTGGCACAAGGACCACGGTTGTCACAACGACCACGGATGGCACAAGGACCATGGCAAGCACAAGATCCAAGGATCACGGATGGCACAAGGACCGTGGGAAGCACCAGGGCCATCCCAGCACGGAGCAGCAGCCCCAGCACAGACCCTCTGAGCCCACCCAGCTGGTCTGGATGATCCTGTCCCCCCAGAATCCCGGGATGAACCACAGCCAGAGCCCATCCCTGCACACTCAGATCCCTCCTGTCCCCATCCCAGGGCCTCCCACCCATCCCAAGGCCGGGTTGCTCCCGTCCAGCCTGCACCACTTCCCAGAGGATCTGACAGGAGGAGCCTGCTGCCAGATTTGGGGGGTTTTTAAGCTGTCAACTTTCNAAAGTGATTATAATTTGCTCTCCATAAAAGAAAAGTGGATTTCAAATAAAAAAAACAATATAATATCCTCCCCCTCCCCCTTTTCCTGATTAAGTATAATAGTTCAAGCGACGGAGATAAAAGTAGCCGGTGGCTGTGGCAGGCCACGTTGTGCAGACGTGAACTTGGGCACCCCCGGCAGCGCTTCCACCCCTGCTGGGGTCCGGGCTTTTTTTTTTTTTTTGGGATAAAGGGATTCGGAGAGGCCAACTTGTAATTGATGGAGTTTTCCTGCAGAGGGAAGCAAAGGTGTCTGAAAGGAGCCGCCCGCGCCGTGCCGGCTTCGGGGATCAGGGAGGAGGAGGAGGATGATGATGGGGATGGGGAGAGCCGGGGGTGCCGCTCCTTCTCCCAAACAACACCCGGCTGCGGGTTCAGAGCTCGGGAGACGCTCCGGGGGAAATACCGATCCCGCCGGGAAGGTGTTGGGAGATCTTCCAGTCGCTCTTTTGACGCCTTTTGCAGCAGGGCCAGCCCCGGAGCGCGGGGCTCTGTCCCCTCCTCGCTGCTCTGTTTGCCCTCCCCGGCACGACATTCCTCGGGTGTCTCCCGAATGCCAAACATCCCGAAAATGCTGCCAGGACAAACCCTCGATGGTGGGATCCGATTTCAGCGGAGCACGGGGTGGGGGGGAGACAGAAAATACCCCCGGCCCTGCTGGGCTGGCTCTAAAGCCAGGCTTTAACCCCAGGTTCTAAGCCGGGCTATAACCCCGGCCTGCCCCTGCAAAGCCCCGCTGCTCCCCTCGGCTCTGGGAGGCAAAGGAGGAGTTGAGCTTACCCCAAATCCAGAAGATTCCCCCAGATGGGGAGATTTGGGGGATCCCTGGTGCTGGGGTGACCCTCGGGTGCTGCCTGTGTCCCTCTGGGGGTGACAGGGTGCTCAGGCCACCTCTCCTGAGCCTGGCTGCAGAGGGTTCTTAGGGGAGGGAATCACATCCCACAGGGCAGGGAAGGCAGCTTGGGAATTTAAAAGCTTTTTAAATTTTAGGCTCCCCTCTCCCGTGGGATGCTCCAGTGGGTACCACATCCCCGGGGAGCTGCACCGATGGAGATAAATCCCTCCGTGGGGATGGAGCTGCCGGAATTTTGATGGAGAACCACCTGGATCGGCTTCCTGCAGCCGGAGCCCAGTCTGCCATCACCTCGCACCGTGTTTCCCTGGAATCCACGGCCCTTGGAAGGCACCGGGGATGTGCCAAGGCGGGGAAAAGCTTAGGAAAGGGACGGATAATCAAACCTGGACACTCCCACATCTGAGCTACAGAGCAAACCAGAGCCACGGGAGGGAGGGAAAAACTGAATTTTGGGAAGCAGAATCCCCAAAAAACCTGTCCTGCCGCAGCCCCGCTGGCCGCAGCCGCCGGCGCTGAGCGCTGCTCTCTGTTCTCCACGGGAGCAGCAGCGCCCGGGGCCAAGAAAAACGCCCGGAGCTATAAAAAGTCTGGGGAACAGAGAGACACATTCATGGACGACTTCAAGGATGCCGCTGCAGCCGGGAGGGATGCGGGGAGCAGCTCCAGGCGGGAGCAGCGGGACGGCTCCGGCCCCGGGCAGAGCCAGCCCCGGGCAGAGACAGCCTTGGCCCCGGGCAGGGCCAGCCCCGGGCAGTGCCAGCTCCGGGCAGTGCCAGCCCCGGCCCCGGGCAGTGCCAGCCTCGCCCGGCCGTGCCAGAGCCGTGGAAAAGCGGGATGAGCTCCCACAACCCGCTGGAGCAGCCCGGCTTTGGGGCTGGGGAGGAGCCGCGCTCATTCCCGCCGCGTTTTCCCTTCCGTGGGTTTTCCATGGGTTTTCCGTGGGTTTTCCATGGGTTTTCCCTGGGTTTTCCATGAGTTTTCCATGGCTTTTCCATAGGTTTTCCCTGGGTTTTCCATAGGTTTTCCTTGGGTTTTCCATGGGCTTTCCGTGGGTTTTCCGTGGGTTTTCCATGGCTTTTCCATGGGCTTTCCGTGGGTTTTCCCTGGGTTTTCCATAGGTTTTCCATGGGTTTTCCCTGGGCTTTCCATGGGTTTTCCATGGGTTTTCCATGGGCTTTCCATGGGTTTTCCATAGGTTTTCCATAGGTTTTCCCTGGGTTTTCCATGGGCTATCCATGGGGTTTCCACGGGATTTCCATGGGCTTTCCGTGGGTTTTCCATAGGTTTTCCATAGGTTTTCCATAGGTTTTCCCTGGGTTTTTCCGGCTCCCTCCATCCCTGCGCCGGGCCCGGTTTGTCCGCAGGTGCCGAGCACGAGCCCGGCACATGCCTGAGACTTCAAAGGGCCGGGAGGGAATGAAAACCATCCCGCCCAGGGATTTCCTGCCCTTCCTGCCGCTCCAGCTGCTGGGTGGCAGATGTGGGGCACGGGCTCATCCCAGCCATGGAGAAACTCCCCCGTGCCGCTTCTCCTGCTGCTTTTCCTGCTTTTCTGCTTCCCGAATAATGCCAATATTCATGGCCCCAGGACAAATCCGGGCTCTGTTTGCTCCCAGGAATGTTTTCTCCAGGGACGCTCCAAGGGACAAAATCCCCTTCCTCACGCCGCCGGGTTTTTTCTTTCATCGGGCAAAAAAATAAAAACGAGCCGGACAATATTTTCCTTTTGCTGGTGCTGAACGAGCTGGAAAAGCTCTTGGAGTCCGAGCCTGTTCCTGCCGTGCTGGTCCAGGTACTGCTGCAGGACAATATCCCTCTTTAGGGATGCAAAGCCAGGATTGGGAGTTTCCCTTCTGCTTCGGGGTGTTGTGGTTTTCAGGCCGAAGAGGGAAAACAGATTTTAAAACAGATTTAAAAACAGATTTTAAAACAGATTTTAAACCAGATTTTAAACCAGATTTGAAAGTGTTGTCTCAGAGGCCTGAGGAAAGGATGCTGCTGCTCTTCCCAGAGCTGAATTCCAGCACTGAGGGATGCTGAATGGGGAAAAAAAAAAAGGTGCTGGGAGGCACAGAAATGAAGGAATCTGGGAATTTCCCCCAGGCTGGGGTGGGCAGCAGCACCAGGGAATGGGATCCGTGTGACTCATCCCTTTCCTCATCTTCAGCCACTGCAGGAGGAATGAAACAACCCAACCCTCTGGGAGTCTGGAGAAAAAAAAAAAGGATATTTTTATATCCTGGCTGGAAAACTGAATTCTTCCCAACTGCGACAATTAAAAAAAAAATAAACATTAGGAAAAAAAAAAGGTGAAAATCACTCATTAATGGTTTCTCCCCAGCCCTCCAAGGAACGCAGGAGAGGGAAGGGGGTCAAGACGTCACGCCCCGTCTGAAGGGCCACACTCACCCCAGGAATATTTTTGCTGTCCACACAAAGAATCCCAGACAATACCTAATCCCAAGGACACCGCGCAGGATTCCTTTCCCTCATGCCTTCAGCAATGCCACCAAACCCCGCATATTTTCCCAGTGAATTCACAGACCGAGAGCATTTTTTTTTTCCCCTCCCTTCACCTGGAGATTTAAAGCTCCGGGAAGAGATTTTTTTTTTGCAGGGGAAAAAGTCATGTGGGATCTCCATCCCGGCACGGGGATGAGGAATGACTTCGTGCATCTCTCATCTGCGCTGCTCCTTTCCCTCTCTTTCTTTCTCAGCCAAACGTTGCGAGTAATAATTTTCCCACATGGAGCAGGAGCCGCTGTGAAGTGGCTGCTTCTTCCATTAAACCCCCGGCTGCTGCTGGATTTTGGGGGAAGGGGGTGTTGGAGAAAGGGGGTATCGCTTTTCCCCCGCTGCTTCCTGCCCAGGTGATCCCCACACAAACCTGCCCCGTGTGATGGGAAAAAAATTCGGGATCTGGGACGTGTCTCCAGCCCAGAAAACACGGCCTGGATTCAGCTTCCCTCTCCTGCTCCTCCTTTTTTTTTTTTTTTTNTTTTTTTTTTTTTTCTTTTGCCACAGAAAGTGGCGTTTGTCCCGGGATTCCTCAAAGCCACGGGGGTGAGGAAACAAGGAAAACATTCCGGCTGGGTGTGGGTGTCCGCACTTCCCATCTCCTGCGGGCACAAAAGTGACCCTGCGGCCACCGGGACGCTGCGGGATGATCCCAAACAAACCGACCCTACAAGCCACGGGGAAATGGATTCCCCGGAGCGGGTTGTCCCCAAAAACAGCCGAGCTGGGGACACGGACAGACGGCAGGAGAGGACAACTCCCTCCCGGCCGCGTCCTGTCCCAGCATCCTGACACCCAGCCCGGCTTTCCAGGCACCCTCTAATCTTCCTGGCCGCTGTTTCCAAACTGAGACTCGCAAGGATTGACCGGGGCAGGACCTCCTCGGGCTGTGTTTTTTTCTTTTTTTAAAAGCTGCTTTGCAAAACAAAACAAAACAATTAAAAAGAGGAAAAAGAGGGGAAAAAAAAAAAAAAAGGAACAAACGCTGTCCCGAGAGCCCGGCGGGGGCTGCAGGGGCTGCGAGGGCTCTGCCCAGCCAGAGCCTGGGGGTTGCTTTTCCCTTTCATCCCATGCCAGGCTTCAGCCCAGGATTTAGACGGTCAAATCCAAGAATCCCTGGAAGGCAGGGCTTGGCGCGGCGGGGCCGCAGCTGCCGCCTTTCCCTGCTGCTGTAATTACGGCCCCAAACTTAGAAAGCAGCGGAAGAGCCGCGTGTAGCGCTGCAATTAAGCGGCTCTTTAATTGCGGGGCATTGTGTTTTGCTCTGCCCGGCTCCGGCTAACGCCGAGCACCGGGAGCCGCGCGGAGAAATCCCGGGAATTGCGGCTCCGCTGCATCCTCGGAGCTCGGGGGACAACAGGTTTGTCCCCAAAGGTGACCCCTGGGTCAAGGGCAGAGTATCCAGAGCGTCCAGCCGGGGAAGGAGCCGCCAAAATCCATCTCTGCTCCGCGCAAGGAGGTTTTTTTTTTGAGGAATAAACGTTTCCTTCTCCTGCTGGAGCAGCCAGGAATGCTTGTCCCTGTCAGCCCCGAGGTTTCCATGGATCTGTGGGTGGGAATCAGCAGCAGGAGTGGAGAGGACATGGAGGAGTCGCTGATGGATGTCCCCATGGATGCTCCATAAATCCACTGCTTCCCAAGGCCAGGTGGGAATGCGAACAGCTCTGCTCGGCTCTGCTTCATCCCCTCACTGCCTGACTCATCCTCAGAGCATTGGGAATTCTGTGGGAGAGGGATGGATGGCCCAGCCAGCAGACCGCTGTCACAGCAGGGATGTCACAGCAGGGATGTCACAGCAGGGATGTCACAGCAGGGAGGTCACACAGTGCCACCACCAAATCCAGCGCTGGCTGTGGAGAAAATGGGGATCCAAAGGGAAGAATCCCAGTTGTTCCCAGTCTGACACTGGCTTGGGCACAGCCTCCTGCCACATCCTGGGCTTCGAGATGGAGCAAAGCTTCCCGAGGTTCCCAGCAGCTCTGCAAGAAGCTTCCGTGGGTTTATCCACCAGGAGAAGGGAGGAGCAGACCTGGAGCATGTTCCCTGTGTCAGGAGTATGGCTGGGGGAACACACAGAGAGAATCTGGGATCTCCAGCAGGATGGCAGCAGTGCCAAGAGCAGGGATCAGATCCTGAAATGTGAATTTTAACTCTCCAGCAGGACGGCTCCGGGATGGCAGCAGTGCCAAGAGCAGGGATCAGATCCTGAAATGTGAATTTTAACTCTCCAGCAGGACGGCTCCGGGATGGCAGCAGTGCCAAGAGCAGGGATCAGATCCTGAAATGTGAATTTTAACTCTCCAGCAGGACGGCTCCGGGATGGCAGCAGTGCCAAGAGCAGGGATGAAGTCCTGAAGTTTGTGGTTTAAAACGCTGGAAACAGATTTGGGGAGAAAAATGGGAAAAGCTTCGCGTTCCCACCGGGACTTGGGCGTCCTCCAGGGCTCTCCCTTTAAAATGCACGGATGCAGGGACTCAGCTCTCCCATTCCATCACTTCAGTCCCAGAATCTGATATTTGGGGAGCTGGGAACGGGGCCGGGCATCCTCCAGTGGCCAAAGCTGGGCTTCCCAGTGCTCCCAGTGCTCCCAGTGCTCCCAGTGCTGGGAGCCCTCAGCCCCTCACAGAGCAGGAGGGGCCGGACACTTCCCTGGCCCTGGAGGGGCTCCTCTGTTTTCACAGCTGACGCCGGGGCTGGAGAGGATTCCCGGAGCTCCGAGGAGGAGGAAGAGCAGCGCAGGAACCCCCAAGGCCGCTGCACCTGGGGGTGCTGGGGCACAGGGAGGCCACAGGAGCTTTCCAGGGATCGGCTGCTGCCCCACAGCCCCGCGGAGCTCTGGCAGGAACGGCAGCACCCCTGGGAGATGCTCTGGCCGGGTGTGCACAGGGAGAGCTGCTCCAGGTCTGGGAAGCTCTGCAGAGGTTCCTGCAGGATCGCTGCGGGGGGGGAGAGGAGCAGCAGAGCCTGGCGTTGTCCCCGGGGTGTCCCTCAGCCCGGGGATGTGTCACACGCTCCTGCCAGGGAGGTTCCTTGGAGGTGGGGATGGGGAGGAGGGATGTCCCAGCAGAGCCAGGCCTGTGCAGCCACCCCAGGGCCTGGGGGCAGCAGGGATGACTTGATTTGGGACAAATCCTGGTCCCAGACACGGCTCTTCCCTTCCTGCAGTGATCCGCTCCCAGCAGAGCCCCAAAAGGAAACACATATTTATATCTATTAATAAATGTCACGGAATCACAGGAGGGAAGGGACATTAAAGCTCATCTCACCTTCCACTGTCCCAGGCTGCTCCAAACCCCTGGGAGCAGCTCCAGGTTGGAGCTCTGCATGTGCTGTGACCTGGCCTGGGACACTCCCAGGGATGCTGTGACATTACTCTCCCCTTTACACATGTAAACCCCCCCTGATATGCAATAATTGGATTTAATAACAAAACAATAATGGATATAACGACACAAACAGACCCTGGATCCTCTCCTTCCATCCCGGCTCCTTCCCAGAGCCCCGCACGGGCCTGTCCCCAGCAGCCACTGTCCCAGTGCCACTGCCACTGTCCCCCCGTGCACAAACAGAGGCGAAGAAAGAGCCCCTTTGTTCCTGCTGCTCTATTGACACAGCTGGGAGCGCTGGAGCCGGGGGAGCTTCCTGCTCCGGAGCCTCCGCACGGCCTGGGGAGCTGGGGAGGGGAACGGCCCCTCGGCCCCCTCGGCTGGGCACGGCCACATCCCTGCTCCTGTCCCTGCTCTATCCCCTGATCCTGTCCCTGCTCCATCCCTGCCCCATCCCCTGCCCCATTCCTGCCCCATTCCTGCTCCATCCCTGCTCCATCCCTGCTCCATCCCTGCCCCATCCCCTGCCCCATTCCTGCTCCATCCCTGCTCCATCCCTGC